>CM030359.1:87057913-87541686 GCA_017893485.1 Hemerocallis citrina
TTAATAAATAATTTTAAATTGATTTATTTAACTATTTTGGTTATTTTGTTGCATATGTTTTGCACATGCAAAACATGTGCAACTATTATGAAAGGAAAATCTTAAAATTTTGTGCCAATAAATTAGTTTCTCTTATTTAATTGATCTGTTTTTATTTTTGGAAATTTTTGAATACGAAAAACTACCTTTGAAATTATTTTGAAAAAATGGGACTTTTTATAAAATAAGCAATTTGGGTCAAGATATGACCCAAAAAATATGAATTTAAAATTTAAATGGCTGATTAAGGGGAGCCGCCAACCATGAGGATTGAAGGGGATTAGCGGAATTAATTTTGGAACTAATTGATTGAGATCCTAACTTAATTGATTGGATTTTGTAAAGAAGTATTCTATGAGGACTTATTTGCAAAATTCTTCTTGGGAAATCCTAGAATTAAATCCCGGCCTATATTAGGATGGCAACAAATTTCGGCCTCCCACTTTCTTTTTGATTTTGGCAATTTTTTTGTGGCTTGGAGAGGTGATCCATTACTTGGAGAAGAAGACTATTTCTTTGTATCAGTTTTCTTCAAGAGGTGGGCATTCCTCCATCTCTCTTGTCTGGTTTTTCTCATGAATATTGTAGTAGCATGCTGGGAATTTAATCTTTATGAATCTATGATCATATTAGCATGTTATGATGTTGTTTATGAGAAAATTTGTAGAGATGAATAATAGATGTAGATTTGTGGATTGTATGCATGAAAAATCTAACCTATAATGTATGATGACTTATTATTGAATAATTGGATTATTTTATGCAAAAAAGATAAAATTTTTATCTTTGGAAATTGATTAAAAGAAACTATATATTAATGTAGAAGTGTAGATATTGTTGTATATGTTTAGATCCATGTTTAAGAGATTAAAAAAGTGAGATCTTTATTGAATATTCACTATTTTGAGTAGAGAAAATTTTATGAATGAATTGTTAAAAAATTCGTGCATGAATAATGAGTATTTTGCTAATTGATGTATGAAGCATAAAGCAGTAGGGTTAGGGTTTCGGTGGCTAAACCCTAGACCTAGGGTTGGAGTGTGCGGGCTCGGCCTGCAATGAGCAACCCTCAGGTTTGCATAGTGCCAGGTTTCGCCCTGCACTGCTCGAGTTTTGGAATCTTTTGGTGTGGGGGTTTACGTACTAGGGTTAAGGAGTCTAGTATATGTGTGGGGGTGTATGTATGTGTACGTATTTTGCAATAGTATAAAGTTTTATTGACTGTTAAATAAGTTTCGATGTCGCTAAGTTTCAGATTTTTTTAGAAATCTAGTTCCAAATTTTAATAAGTTCGAGTTGTGATTTCGAGTGTGAAAATCTATATTTTGATGGATGTAATTCTCAGTTTTGAGGGGGTATATGTTTCGTTTTGAAAGATGAAATCTTTGAATTCTAAAGGGTTTATTTTCAGTTTTTAAAGAGGTAAAGTTTCAGATTTGGAAACTAAAGAATTGCAAATTTTATGGATGAAATCCAAGAAAATAAAGAGGCTTGTTTTCAGTTTGGATTGCTTTGAACTTTAGAAAACTGATGTTGGTTTTATATATATATATGGAAAAAGGAATTTAAAAGTTGAATTTAAAGGATTATAGTGGATTGGATTTTTGTTTCCATACAAGAAAGAGTCTTTTACGGTAACGATGGTTTTATAAATGAAATGTGCAATGTTGAAGAGATTTTGTGGATGTGCGAATGTTTTATTTTCGGAATGAAGTATTCGTTTGAGATTTTGATTTACAACTGTGGCGTTGTGGAAATGTGTTGTTTTCAAAAAAGAGTAAATACAGAGTGTTTTTTTTTAATGATTGAACCAAGTGGAGGTTCTTATTGAAAGTTAGTGTTATTGTGAGAACTCTAGATGGATGCTTGAGGCTAAGTTGTGAGCACTAGAAGCTGAGTGAAACCCAGGGATAACAGCAGCGGTTATTGATTGTAGGAATTAGCCAGAGGGGCTAGTGTTCCTAGTTTTGTTTAGTGAAGTCCAGTGGGGTGGGATAGCTCTAAGTGACTATGGTTTCCTATGTTTGAACCTAAGGATAGGCACTAGGTTGGGAGTTGTGACAGAACTTGGGCAACATAAGTATGGGCTCTGTACAGTCGGGCAGATGTATTCCGGGACTGTGATTTTAATTTCTCTCTAGTATGTTCATGTGGTACACTTTTATAGTTTGGTAGATTGTATTCCGGGACTGGGGTCTATTTGCGGAATGTCTAGAAGTGAGATGGATTTGGTATGTTCGTGCGCTACACTTGTACAGTCTGGCGGATTGTAACCCCTATTCGCGCTAATAAGTATTTTCCATATATTTTCTATATCTTGATTATTTAAAAATTTATTATGTGCTAAATTCGTTCAGATCTTTATTAAAGTGTTCCTAATCGAAAATTTTATTCATTTCGCATAATGGTGTATTTTAATCTTACTTTTTATTTCTTATTGATCGGCTATTTATATTTGAGCCCAAATCATATATTATTAGTATTAGATTATTTTAAAGAATTCTTTAAACCTGAATACTATTTTATTATGTAATTTTATTTTTAATGTGATTATAATTATTAATTGTTATTTCTTGATTATTTATTTAAAATGCATCAATTGGATTATTTTATTATTATACTTGTTCTAATTTTCTTGGTGAATTCTAATTTATTTTCAAGCCCAATTTACATCCTTTTCAATTGCATTATTTATTTTTTTATTTGGATTTAAACCCAATGCCCATTCTTATTGGACCCAAACTGTAGCACCCCGAATTTCCAATATCATATCTCAGAAATATGCAGCACAATTCCCAGCCACTACCTCAATGTAATAGTAACATGGCCAAAACACAGATAAAATTTTCAACTTTTATTACATCATTTCTTTACAAAACACAGTAGAAAATTAAACACTTTGAATTACAATTTCTATCTTTTACAACACATTCATTTACAAATTTACATAAGCCACACTATCATTCTACCACATGCATCCAAATCCCAAGCTATAGGTACCTACCTGTAAAATATGAGGTTAGAGATAACTCTAACCCCCAAAACTACAGGGGTCAGCCATAACGGTGTGAGTGGCATCAAAAGAAATACAACATGAATAAAATATAAAGAATAAAATCATAAACAACATACATCAACCGTAATAACAATTGAAAATGAAATAACAATAAATAATACATGAAAACATCAAGTGAAACTAGACTAAGTGTCAAGTGCAGGAAAACAGAAAACAAATATGCATAAAACCAAGTCAAGAAAACATAAATGCAATATGATGACTCTCTAATGCATACTTGTCGGATTCTATGCATTCCATACTATATAGGTCCGGTGCAAGCCCTTATCGTTCTTCACTTTAGAGGGTTAAATCCCTCGATATGCAACTAATCGTACTACGAGATTACTATGAGTATCTAGCCCATGCCCCGATAATTTTGGAGGTCAATATCTATCCACAGATAATTTCGGAGATTATTTCACTCACACCTGGGAATTTTTGAGAAAATACCCCATAACGCAAGATTTGGCGCTTCATCATACGAATACCCCATGAGCGTCGCCTCGACCCCGATAATTCCGGAGATCAATCCCACACCGCAGGTAATTCTGGAGACTATTTTACTCACACCACGATAATTTCGGGGATTATCTCATACCGCAGATCATACTGAGGTCCATAACCCATGTTTGCACTCATTTCATCATATCACCATCTAGTACCTGTCCTTATCTAATTAAGTTAATTAATTAATTACGAATCTTCTAGAGTTGGTGTACCCTATCAGACTTAACTTAACTGATCAACAACAAAGCCACAACTGGCCAAACCACAAAAATCTCAGCTGCCAGTGTACTAGGTCCCACTCACACTCTAGAGACTCACAATTCAACCGTCAACATAAAATCTTTCATTAAAACTCTCAATTCCATTATTAATACTCTCATATTAAGAATTTTTTTTAAAAATCAACAAATCCAAATTCATTGAAAACACTCATAAATTCTAGAATCGAAATAAAATATTAAATCTATTAAATAACTAAAATCATATTTTAAAGTCGTAGAATATCACAAAATATCAATTCCTTCGAACACCATGTACATTTCATTTAATAAAGTCATAGAAATTCAAATTAAATTCTGTTATAATCAAAATGTAACTCTCTGTAAATCACTGTAATTTGTTATAAAAATATCATCTAAAACAGTAAATCAATAATCCATAATATCAAATAAATAATCGTTCAAGATAACGAAGAAAACTCAATAAAAAACAACCAGCAACAACACAAATAGTCGACTGTCAAGACAGTGCAAAAAAGCGATGGTCGACTGTCATATAAAAATTTCCGAAAATAAAGAATTGCCAGTCGACTATCATCTTTAGTCGAAATGAGAAGCAGTCGACTGTCATATGCAAAAATTCGCAGCTTTGAAATTCGTGTACATTTTAACTGATACTTCAATTCATATATATATATATATATATATATATATATATATATATATGTTTATGGTATTTAAGCATAAGTTATAGCATCAAAATTCACCAAATAGGAGTAGTATATAGTTCTAATCAACCTCAGTATCAAAACAACTCAGTTTCAATTGAAAACTTCACAAACACACAAAAAACAAGTTTCGGCTGAAACAAGTCTGGCCCAAAGAAAAACCTCAACTCCAACCTTCAAGATTTGATCTTTTTGATTCAAAAACTCTTCTTGCAATTCATTAGACTCATACACAATCTCTTATGTCAGTTTACCAAGAATAAATGCAATTGTAACATGTATTAGTCAAGTTTTGCACATTCAAAAATATCAAAACAATGTATATATATATATACTCATCAGCAAAGGTTGGGTTTTGTTCACTTTTCCCCATAAAATCATACAAACTCAATATGTGCGATCCATTCAGCAAGTATATGAAAGAAAACAACCTACCCATGATTTCTATTAGGTTCTTAACAAATCTTATGCCATCTATATGTAATTTCAATCATCAGTAACATAGTTTTCAAGAAAAGATTCAATTCTTATTCATCCATCAATCAATAATTTATGTAACATTCTGAATTTTCATTTATAATTAAGTATGAGCTTTGTTGATTTCACGTATTTTACACGTGCAAATTTATGTACATTTACCCTTGCAATTTTTTTTTAATGTCATGAACAAGTATTTTATTTCTTCTCTTTTTAATTTGAAGACTATTTTAATCGCTAGGCCTAATAGTTTAATTCTAGCCCACTTAATTAATTTAATTAATTAAATTGGTGAGCCCATGGATTCTAGCCTACCAAATTGGCCAATTAGTTATTCTTAATAATAATTAACACAACTTGTAGTGTAGACTTGACCAAGTAGTAATTAATTTAACAATTTAATGTACAAATTATATTGTAGTGTGCATAGTATGGCAGATGCATTGCACATGTACGTGCATTGTGCAAGGAGGCTTGGCCGGATTGTACTTGAAGAGATGGGGGAGTGGAATGAGTGGAGAGTCGGTTGCTTTGATCATGGGTACTTATTCTAACTCCCTAATGCATCCTAGCCCCTAATCTACATTCATCTAGACTAATCTTTACCCTTCATTTTGCCTTAAGAAGTGTATAAATAGCCCCCCTTAGCCATTCATTTCTTTGCACCATTAGAATTTGTAAAAAGTGAGAAGAAAAGATAGAGTTGTAAGAAAAGAATTGTGTGACGAAAAAGATTGAGAATTTGTGTGTGTGTTCCTTTCCCCATTGGAGGTCGGCCAACATTCAAGGAGAGAAGGAGAGCTCGGGTTCATCTAGTACAAGGAGGAGGAGAGCTTTGGTGTGCACAAGTAAGGAGGAGAAGGCTTACAACTAGGAGAAGATCGTGTGTTCAAGGAGTTTCCCTAGGAGTTTTCTTTGTTTCTTCAACTATGGTGGGTGATTTCTCTACTTCTAATGTAGATACCATGCTAGGAATTGAATTAATGAATATGCTAAGAGAAACTAGTTGATATGGCTAAAAATTTGGTTAAATCAGGACCGTTCAAAGTGGGCACGAATCTTAAAGTCACAGGGGCAAGATGGTAATTTCACCTATAGACGGGTCTGAATTAGGAACCGGGTCTCTCCTCTTGGACCCGCTAACCCATGAACGGATTTGTTCAGCTGAGAACGGGTCTCAACTCGTTAGGGACCAGTTCAACATGATAGAAGGAAATCCTGGCTTGTCCATATCCTGAGGGGGTGGTTATAACAACGCCTATCCAGCCAGACTGGGAAGTAGGGATTCATCCTGATCCTGAAAGAGAACCCACGACGACTATAAATACCCCCAAACCTCCAACTGTCACAGGTGATCATTTTTTGTGCACTTAAGCTTTTTCCCTTTACTTTTTATGGTATTGACAAGAGCGTCGGAGGGTTCGTCACCGGGATCCATCCCGGTGTTTCGAACGTTTGTGCAGGTACGCGGGAGCACCAATGAGTCAACTTGCCAATAAGGAAGAAGTAGGATTCAGCCCGTTCGAGTTCCTACGAACCTACAAATTCTGTCTATTGCCCCCACACCAGATTCAGCGACAACAGATTGGCGTCGTCTGTGGGAACTACTCAACAAGCAACCCCACCTTCCTCCTTCAGCCAAGGCTACTCCTAGCCATGCCTCCCAAGAGGAAGCCCGCAAATTCCAACCGAAGAACAACCTCTTCCCATCCTCCTCCTACTCCGGAGGAGGATCTCCCTCCACCCGTCCATCAGGCCCTGCAACTCGAACAGCAGGCTCCTCAGTCTATCCTGCAGCCTATGGGGCCCCAAGCAACAGTGGGGATCCCTCTCGGCGGAGCTGCCACAAGCAACCTATACATCAGGTTTGGGTGTCCATCCACAATGCCACCATAGATTCTATGGCCTCCCATAGTTCTCCTATGCCGAAAGATCTGCAGGACGTGCTCAGCAATCGGTAGACCGAGCCAGGGCCCGATCTTCGGACCTATCTAGACGAGAGGCGCACCTGCGAGGCGAACCCTCGTCGGGAGCACCCGAGGGATCGTTCACCACGCCGATCAGACCGCAGGGGGTCCAACTCTCACCGGAGGCAGAGAGAATCACCCCCTCATCGCCCAAGAAGAAGCCGCTCCCCGGCTCGCCGTCCTGCAGCTCGAGTCAATCACGAGCAGGAGGCCCCCGTCACGAGGGCGAAATTTCAACAATTCCAGGAGGCAGTCCTCCAGGCGCTCAACGCCGCCCCCAACAACGGCCATTGAGCTCCCATCCCTCAGCCAGCCCCTCACCCTCAGCGCCGCTCCCGCAGTCCTCGGCAGGCTCCGAGCCATCACCACCGTCCCCTGAGTCCTAGGCCGGCGCCGAGCCATCGCCAGCCTTCTCCTGGCCACCACCGCCACTCCCGAAGTCCGCGGCCTACTCCGAGTCACACCCGTCATTCTATCAGTCCGCCACCCACTCAGAGCCATCGTCGTCATAACCCTAGCCCTCCTCGACATGAGGACGAGTTTCGGGGCTCAGCCAGGCAGGACCGAAGGGAGGACTCGGTCTACTGCCATCTCTACGAGATGGAGAGGCGCCTCGGCCAGCTGGATAGGGACGAGGAGTAACGGGCGAGGATCCTCCACCCGATCAGGACCCCATTCTCCCGCACCATCATGGAGGCCCCTATCCCAGACAACTTCAAGCCTCCACACTTCGAGACTTACACCGGGGAGTCGGACCCCGCAGATCACATCGAGAGTTTCAAAACTCTCATGATGATCCATCATGCATCCGACGCCCTCCTCTGCAAGACCTTCCCGGCCACACTCAAGGGGCCAGCTCGGGAGTGGTATTCATCTCGCACTGGCATCTATCTCTCCTTCGACCAGTTCGAAGGCCTCTTCCTCATGCATTTCGTAAGCAGTCGCAGCTCCGAGAAGACGAGCACCTCGCTGCTCTTCCTCAGCCAGAAGAAGGGCGAACAGTTGAGGGATTATGTCAAGAGGTTCACTGCCGAGGCCAGGTCCATCGCCTCATTGGATCAGTCGGTAACTTTAGCTTCCTTCCAATCCAATGTCACCAATCCCGACCTCAGGGCTTCCTTGGCCAAGAAGCTTCCTTGGGACTTCTCCGAGCTCCTCCTTAGGAGCGAGAAGTACATCCAAGATGAAGAGGCTCTCAATCGCCCCACTCTGGAGGGGTTGTCTTTCGGGAACAAACAGAAGACAGCAGAGGAAGAAGGAGCTAAGAAGCTCCAAAAGGATAATGAGGGTCAGCGGCGTCCTCTCCCCCGCTTCGAGAAGTTTACTCCACTCAATGCGAGTGTCTCTGCCATCCTGATGGAGATTGGGAATGAAGGTCTCCTGCCACCACCTCCGAAGATGAACACCCCCGGGAAGAAGAGCAATCGGGACAAGTGGTGTCGTTTCTACTGGGACCACGGGCACGACACCGATGATTGTTGGGCCCTGAAGGATGAAATCGAGGCCCTTACCCAGAGGGGGCAGACCAGTCGGTTTGTGAGGAGGGATAGAGCCGATCCGCCTCCGCCACTTGGGGGGCTAACAGGCGAAGAAACAACGCACGGAGACTCCGGAGGCCGAAGTAGAGGCCATCTTGCACCTGATACATAGAGGCCCAATGGGGGGAGATTCTAACTCCTCCCAAAAAGCCTTCATTAGGAAAGTCAACTCCGTGTAGAGCCATCCTCCCCCAAAAGGCCTAGGAGTCCCTGTGACGTTCTCCGATAGGGACTTGGAAGGCGTCCGCACGCGACGCCCTCGTCATCAACCTCAAAATGACCAACTTCGACATTCTCCGAGTGCTGGTGGACAATGGAAGTTCGACCAACATCCTTTTCTTGGAGGCATTCAAAGGCCTCCAGCTATTAAGAAAATGGCTCAAGCCGGCTGGCTACACCCTTCATGGCTTCACTAGGGTTTCGATAACAATCGAGGGAGTGATAACTCTCGACGTCACCGCCGGCAAAGCCCCGGTCACTCGCACGGAGCCGATGGACTTCATGGTGGGAGACGTGAAGGCTGCCTACAACGTGATCCTAGTTTGATCGGGTCTTGCCGCGCTCTAAGCCATCCCTTCCGCTTATCACATGAAGATGAAGTTCCCCACCCCCGCAGTGGTTGGAGAAGTAAGAGGGAGTCAGGAGGCAACTCGTAAGTGCTATATGACCTCGATGGGAGGCCCAATCCTCTCCCTAGAAGCCCTCGATCTCCCACCAGAGAGTAGCCAAACCATCTCCGAGCCGGTGGATGAACTAGAAGAAGTGGCCTTCTCAGAAGAGGATGCCACTAAAAATGTTTCGGGTCAGCAAGGCGCTCTCCCTCTCCATCAAAGAAGACATCACCCAGTGCATTAGGAAGAACCATGATCTCTTCGCCTGGACCGCGGCCAACATGCCTAGGATCTCCGAGGAGCTTCTGATGCACCATCTCAGCGTAGCCCCGAGTGTGGAGCCCGTTCAGCAGAAGCGCTGCAAGTTCGCTCCCGAGCGTCAACAGGTGATCAAAGAGGAAGTCGAAAAGCTCCTCAACGCTCTGTTCATCCAGGAGGTGAACTATCCCGAGTGGCTATCCAATGTGGTGATGGTCAAGAAAGCCAACGGGAGCTAGAGGATATGCATCGCCTTCACCGATCTCAATAAGGCGTGCTCGAAGGACCCTTTTCCCCTTCCAAGCATCGACGCCCTGATCGATGCGACCTCCGGGCACGAGCACCTCAATTTCATGGACGCTTTCTTAGGATACAACCAGATTCAAATGTTCCCTCCCAACATCCCGAAGCCCTCCTTCGTGACGGACTAGGGCATGTACTGCTACAGGGTAATGCTGTTCGGCTTGAAGAACGTGGCAGCTACTTATCAATGCCTTGTGAACAGGGTCTTCCGAGACCATATTGGCCGGAACATGGAAGTCTATGTAGACGACATGTTGGTCAAGAGTACCCATGGGCGGGAACATGTCCTCGACCTTCAAGAAGCCTTCGAGGTGCTCAGGAGGCACAATATGAGGCTGAATCCGAACAAGTGTGCGTTCGGAGTCTCATCCGGAAAGTTCTTGGGATTCATGGTTAGCCAGAGGGGCATAGAGGCCAACCCCGAGAAGATCCATGCTATTCTCAAAATGGCTCCTCCCTCCAACTTCAAAGAGGTACAAAGGCTCATGGGTTTGCCTCGCAGCAATTGAGTGGTTCCTCTCCATGTCCCGGAAAAAGTGCCTCCCCTTCTTTAAGGCCCTTAGGGGGACTAAAGGCTTCGAATGGGGGGAACAACAACAAAAGTCCTTCGACCAGCTCAAGGCATACCTAGCTAACCTCCCGCTCTTGAGCAAACCGATGCCCGGGGAGGTCCTCTACCTATATCTCGCCGCTTCGGAGCAAACCCTCAGTGCGGTCCTTGTAAGAAAGGAGGATAGAACGCAGAGGCCCATTTATTATGTGAGTATGGTCCTCCGAATGCCGAACTCCATTACCCGAAGCTGGAGAAGATGGCTCTTACCTTGGTTTTGATGGCCTGAATGCTCCGCCCCTACTTCCAATCTCATTCGGTTGTCATCCTTACCGACTAGCCACTGAAGCAAGTTCTCCACAAGCCCGAGACCTCCGGGAGCCTGATGAAGTGGTCCATCGAGCTGAGCCAACATGACATCAGCTACCAGCCAAGAACAGCAATTAAGGCCCTAGCCCTGGCCGAATTCATTGTGGAGTGCACCATCCCCGACCCTTGCGAGTCATCTGCCGACCCCTTCGTCTGGACCGTTTATGTGGATGGGTCTTCTTGTACCGAATGAAGTGGGGCTGGCGTTATCTTGTTCGGCCCAGACGTTTTCGTCCTCCAATACTCCCTCTACTTAAACTTTCCGGCATCAAACAATGAAGCAGAGTATGAGGCCCTCATAGCGGGGATCTGCATGGCTTGCAAAGCCAGGGCCAAGCGGGTCAGAGTCTTCAGTGATTCACAATTGGTCGTCAACCAAGCGTCAGGGGAATACGAGGCACGGGACGAGCGTATGGCCAAGTACTTGGCAAAAGTTAGGGAGCTTCTTACCTTATTCGAAGATGTTCAACTACAGCGTGTTCCTTGAGATGAAAATGCACAGGCGGATGCTCTCTCTAAGCTCACCTCCTCGTCCCTTCAAGGTCTAGAGCGGACCGTCTTGATAGAGGTCCTCATCAGACCAAGTATTGATGAAGATAGCCCGGAGCTGATGGAAGCCTACCCCCTAACACTTGGGGAGAACTGGATGAAGCCCCTCCTCGAGTACCTCAGGGACGGAGTCCTTTCCGAAAACCTGAAAGAGGCAAGGAGGATCAGGACACGAGCCGAGTGGTACACACTCCTTGACGGAGTCATGTACAAACGCTCCTACACCCAGATCGACGGTTGACCCTATCTAAGGTGCCTCTCCCCGGAGGAAGTGCTCACGCCTTAAAGGAGGCCCACGATGGTCTGTGTGGTGCGCTCTTGGGAGCAAGATCACTTGCCAGAAAACTCTTAAACTACGGCTACTTCTGGCCCACACTACTGAGTGACTCTGAGGAGTATGTCCGACATTGTGACTCCTGCCAGAAATTCTCCTCGATCCGTCGCCTGCCCCAAGTGCAACTCTCCTCCTTGGCGAGCCCAATCCCCTTTGCGGTGTGGGGGTGGATTTGCTCGGACCCTTCCCTCCAGTTCCGAGGCAGTTGAAGTTTTTAGTAGTAGCAATAGACTACTTCTCAAAATGGATCGAGGCTGAACCTCTTTTGATAATCACTGAGCACAAGGTCCAGAAGTTCTTTTGGAAGAACATCGTTTGCCGGTTCGGGGTACCTCGCATCCTTATAACCGACAATGGGACCCAATTCGCGGGAGCAACCTTTCGCAACTTTTGCACTGACCTCGGCATTCAGCAGCGATTGTCCTCGATAGCTCACCCTCAGTCCAATGGCCAAGCAGAAAATGCCAATCGCCAAATTCTCTCTGGCCTGAAGAAGAGGCTTGACAAATCCACTAAGGGGGTATGGGTCGAACAACTCTCCAATGTGCTTTGGAACTATCGCACCACCAAAAGAGCTCCGACGGGGGAATCCCTCTTCAACCTCACGTACGGATCCGAAGCTCTCATCCTCTTAGAGGTGGGCCTGCCTTCACCCCGACTCATAGCCTACAATGAAACACAGAACGCGAATCAGCTTCGCAACTGCCTAGACCTCATAGACGAGGTCTGCGAGAGAGCTGCAATTCGGCAAGAGACCTACCGCTGCAGGATCACTCAAACATACAATAAGAGGGTATAGCCAGTCAACCTAAAAGAGGGAGACCTAGTGCTCAGAAAGTTGTCGATCTCCGATCCTAGTAAAAGAGGCAAGTTGACACCCAATTTGGAAGGACCGTATAGAGTCTCCAGAGTCGTTCGCCTGGGCGCGTATCAACTCGAAGACCCGGCAGGCAGGAGAATACCGAGGACATGGAATGTGGAGCACTTGATGAAGTACCAAGAGGGTGTCTAAACATCCCTCCAAGCATCTTCTCCAAGAGCGCTCCATAAGACATGTCTGAAGTCCTTACTTGTATATTCCTTTTATCAAAGTGTAAAGGCAGCTCGCAACTTAGAAGCGGCCACCTAGTTGTTCTCAATAAAAAGAAATCTTTCCCCGCAAGTTCTCCAGTTTTGAGTAGTCTAACTCTACTTCGCAAGTTTCCTATTTTTTGGTAGTCTAACTCTACTTACAAAAAAATAAAAATTATTAAAACGACACGCTTGGAGTCCAACACTTGGTTCGACTCCGCTCCAACTACTTGCTTCTAAGCGAGTACGAAGCGGAACACCATTTGGAATTGCTCCTACGGCTATTGATATTTTCTAAACGACACGCTTGGGGTCCAACACTTGGTTCGACGCCGCTTTGACTACCTGCTTCTAGGCGAGTACAAAGCGGATCACCAATTGGAATTGCCCCTACAGCTGTTGATATTTTCTAAACAATGTGCTGGGAGTCCAACACTTGGTTCGACTCTGCTTCAACTACTTGCTTCTAAGTGAGTACGAAGCGAATCACCATTCGGAATTGCTCCTACAGCCGTTGGTATTCTCTAAACAACAAGTTCAGAGTCCAACACATTAGTTTGACGCAACTTTTGCTACGTGCAAACGGGTTATAAAGCGTCCCACCATTCGAAATTGCTCCTTCAACTGTTGGCAACTACAAACGCTAGCAAAGCACACAAATTCACAAAGCAAGTGTTATTGCATTAAAGTTTGAGAGACAAGTCTAATTACAGACAACCGACTCAACTTTACATCGAGATACAAAACTTGTGAAACAAAAATTACAAGATTACGGAAAGCTACTTCAGTGCCTCTTAGTGGCGGGGATACTCCGGTTGAGAGACACATGGGGGCGACGAATGTTGTGATACCGACGCCCTTGCTTGGCAGACGTCCCTAGGCCGGCAAGCCGAGAAGCATCGTCCACACCCGATCTAACGGTGGCCCCAACAGATGCTTCGCTCGATGAAGTGGCCATGCCACTTTGTGCATCTCCAGGGTCTCGATGTATGGGGGACGAGCAAAGTGCGAGCTCGCGGAACGATATCCTCATATTATACTCCTCCCAAGTGCAAGAGGTGGTTCTGACAGTGCTTCCCTCGAATCGTGGTTGAAGACGAGCGACCTCTGCCTTGAGCTTGACAATTCGCTCTTTAAGTGAGGCATCCTTCACGGTTATCTTCAGACGAGGCTGTTGCATCGAGCCTGCTGCTCGAGAGCCATCGGTGATCGTCCACCGAAGTTGAGCAACCTCCATACTCTTATCGAAGGTCACCTTCTTCAGCTTGTCCCTCTCCGCTGTCACCTTGGACAGAGAGTCACGAAGGCACCTAAGTTCAAGCCGAGGTTGGTAGCCGCCGACGAGCCCTACATCATCGCCTTCGGAGGTCGTCTCGTTAATCCTATCTTCCATCGTCTCCACTCTATGTCTCGACGAACTAGGGTTGATCTCAGGTGATTCATCTCATACTTCGCTTTACGGAGATTCGACTCCACTTCGCAAAGCCGCTCTTGGTTCCTCGTGAGCCCGAATCTCGTCGCCCCTAGACCAACCTTGAGACAAGCCACTTCGGCTATCTGATGAACTTCGGTGATCTGTAGCGCTTTGACGATCTGAAAAGAGCCAGAGCACGGAGCTACCAAGTTCACACGAATCGTACACTTAGACAAAGTTCGAAATTTCTCCAACACTTAGACAAAAAGAGATAGAAAATTGCTCCAACACTTAGACAAAAAGAGATAGAAAACTTCTCCAACACTTAGGCGAAAAGAGATAGAAAACTTCTCCAACACTTAGGCGAAAAAAGATATAGAAAATTTTTCATTCAAAGTAAAGGCGGTGGCCAGTCCACATCGAGGAAATACAAGAAAAAAAAATAGAAGAAGAGAAACGACTAAGTCAATGAGCCACCTCGAGGTGCTGCTCCGGGGCGCCCTCGCTTGGCAAAGTAATGAGCACCCCTTCGGGATTCGCCACCTCCTCGTCATCGCCTTCGGCTTCGTCGCCTTCCCCTTCTTGCTCGACCTCAGCTAGGGGAATGATCTCCTCGCCTTCTACCGGGTCGTAGAGGTGGTACCCTGAGCTGTCGAAGAAGGGGAGACGATCTACCACATTCTTCAGGGCCCGAGCATAGACCTCCTCCATGTTGGTCATCATGTGGGCCTCCGCCTCGTCTTGGATGGCCTTTCTCGCCTCATCCACTTTTGCCCCCTGCTCCTTCAGCGCCTCCTCCGACACCTTCAAGGCTTTCGCCAGCTCCTCCTCGACGCAAGCCTTCTCCTTCTCCAACGCCTCGACCTTTGCCGCTTCGGTCGCTGAGCGTTCGAGCGCCTTGGTGAGAGCTGCCTCGAGGATGCCGACCTCGGCAGCTCGCGACGCTGAGAGCCGTTGCTCGGCCTTAAACAACTTCACTGCATTGGTATGCTTCGTCCGCTCTCGGTCGTTCGATGCCTTGAGCTCCTTCTCCTGCTCGGTGAACTCATGCACGTGCCTGAAGTGGCAGAGGGCCTGAAAACAGAAAAAGATAAACGTGAGAACCAAAAATCATGAGCTCCGAAATTTAAGAGCAGAGCGAGAACACTTATCGACAACGTCGATCGGGCGATCTCCAACGCGTCGTCACCGACCGTGTCAGCCTTCAGAGCCACACGATCCGTCGGGGTTGGCAAGTGGCGCACGGTTTGTGTGCACATTGCTGCGTCACCGAGGAAGCCATCGAGCTTCATCACTCTCCTGTCCATGACGAAGAGCTTCTTGTGTTCCTCGGTGAGGATGGCCTCCGCTTCGGCTGTAAGAGGCGGCACCTCGAGGGCCAGTGCAGCTCCGACCGAGAATGCCCCGCCAGAAGACTCGGGGGCATCGGCCGAGGGGGAGTTGCTGACCAAGTCAATGACGGCCGTAGGAGCCGAGGGCGTCTAAGCTGCTCGGCTGGAAGGGGGCCCCATCGTCGTCCTCTTCCTCTTTTTGCAGTCCGTTCCCTTTGCCACTGCCGCACTTCTCTTCGCCGTAAGAGCCTTGAAATCCATGTCGGGGGCTTCTGAAGAAGAAAAATTAGAGAAAGAGTTAGCGATATAAAAAGAAACATATATAAGCTAAGGAAAAAGAAGTAAAAATAGACGGAGTGTACTAGGATCGATCAGACTGAGACCCCCACCGGAAAGGACCTCCTTGGTGATATCTTTCCAACCGAGGGTTGGAAGACCGAGGATCTTTGACACGACCTGCTCTTCTACCTTAGTCAGCACCGGCTCGGCCTTCGCCTACTTCGAAACATCCTCCTTCCACACCGTCGGAAAGCTCCACGGCTCGGGACCTCGGATCAAAAAATTATTTCTCCTTCCAATGCTTGATGGAGTCCTGGTTCTCGATCAGTTTGACCACCGGTACTCCATCTTGCTCATTTGACAGATCCGGTAGAGGCTGTGAAGAATGACGAGCTGAGGCTGGACACCGACCGCATGGCTCTGGAGGATGAAGGCGATGACATGCCACCACATGTTCGGCATGAACTGCATCTGACTAAATCCATACCACTGCAGCACCTCGACTATGAATGGCGACAGGGGTAGCCGAAGGTCGGCATTGAGTGCGTCGTACGGGAAGACGCAGGTGTCTGGCGACGTCCCCGTGCATGTTCGGAATCTTGGACCGGGGAGGAGCAGGGTGTACTCCTTTGTAATCTGGAACCCCTTCCGAATTCGATGAAGATCCGCCTTGGTCATAACCAAGGGGATCTCATCTACCTCGGAAGGGTCCCTCGGACTGTTCTCCTCGTAGGCAGCCGATCTCCCTTGCACTGCCTTCGATAAAATATCTCCAGAGTAGCTCCTGACCATTTCGAGGCTCGACAGTGTCGAAGGTAGCTGACCCAGTGCACCAGCCCCCCTCACCTTCTCCACGACAGTCTCGACGATGGCTGACTTCGCTACTTGCTTCCCCTTGCTTGGGGGAACTGCTAGAGCTCGGTCGGTCTCTTGGTCTGAGGTGGAGGTCTCATTCCCTGACGACACTCTAGACATTTCGAGTTAAGGTTAAGATAATTTACCTTGAAGTGACGTCTACGGTCGGAAAGATCACCGGAAAGTAAAATCACTTGGCCACAAATGCTAGCAGTGCTGCTCGAGAGCAAAAACGACTTAAGTAAAAAGTGAAATGAAAGTGAGAAGTAAAAAATGAGGAGAAGGGGAGGCGGTGAAAACTTATAGAGTCAAGGCAGATTCGGGTGGGCTTTCGAATGCTTTGGGCCCCTACAGCGGCCCACCAGAAGCCTAAATGCCAAAGCTCTCGCGATCCACTCCTTCTCGCCTCCAAATTCGCGCCTGATCTTCAATAGACAGCCCAGATCGTGCCACGTCGCTCGGAATCCAAATCCGAGCAACTTGCATTCCGAGCTGCATATTGGAGAAAAATGACTTTCTCCTCGTGATTCGTGCTTGATCTTAATCAGACGGCTCATATCTCGCCGTGTAGACAGAAATCACGTTTTCTCGTGATCCACGCCTTCTTGCCTCGTGATTCGTGCCTAATCTTCATTAGACAGCCCAGATCGTGCCACGTCGTTAGGAACCCAAATCCGAGCAATTTGCATTCCGAGCTACGTATTGGAGAAAAACGACATTCTCCTCGTGATTCGCGCCTGATCTTAATCAGACGGCTCAGATCTCGCCGTGTCGACAGAACTCACATTTTCTCGTCATCCACGCCTTCTTGCCTAGTGATTCACGCCTGATCTTCATCAAACGACCCAGATCGTGCCACGTCGCTCGGAATCCTAATCCGACCAACTTGCATTCCGAGCTGCATATTGGAGAAAAACGACTTTCTCCTCGTAATCCGTGCTTGATCTCAATCAGACAGCTCACATCTCGCTGTGTTGACAAAAATCACGTTTTCTCGTGATCCACGCCTTTTTGCCTTGTGATTCGCACCCGATCTTCATCAAACGGCCCAGATCATGCCACGTCGCTCGGAACCCAAATCCGAGCGACCTGCATTCCCAGCTGCATATTGGAGAAAAATGACTTTCTCCTCGTGATTCGTGCATGATCTTAATTAGATGGCTTAGATCTCGCCGCATTGACAAAAATCACGTTTTCTCGTGATCCATGCCTCCTGCCTCGTGATTCGCGCCCGATCTTCCTCAGGCGCACCAGATTGCACCACTTCACTCGGAATCCTAATCTGAGTGACTAGCATACCGAGCTGCCTATACAGAGAAAATGCTGCCGAGCCATGAGAACCGTCTGATCATCTCAAAATTCGTGCCACGACCCGATGAGCGTCCCTGATTCTGCCACGTGGCCGAATACAGATCCACCATCGAATCGTCAAGATATTCACGCCGATGCCAGATGGATGCTCCAAATTGTGCCACGTCGCTCGGACTCCCAATCCGAGCGACTGGCATACCAAGCTGCGCATATGAAGAAAATGCTGCCTAACCATGGGAATCATCTGATCACCTCAAAATTCATGCCACGACCTGATGAGCGTCCTGATTTAGCCATGTGGCCGAATACAGATCCACCATTGGATCGTCAAGATATTCGCGCCGATGCTAGATGAATGCCCCAGATTGTGCCACATCGCTCGGAATCCCAATCCGAGCAACTGGCATACCAAGCTGCTCATACGAAGAAAATGCTGTCGAGCCATGAGAACCGTATGATCACCTCAAAATTCGTGCCACGACTTGATGAGCGTCCCTGATTCAGCCATGTGGCCGAATACAGGTCCATCGTCGGATCGTAAAGATATTCGCACCGATGCTAGATGGATGCCCCAGATTATGCCACGTCGCTCGGAATCCCAATCCGAGCGACTGCCATTCTGAGTTGCCCATACGGAGAAAATTCTGCCGAGCGACGCGAGCCGTCAGATTACCTCAAAACTCGCATCGCGACTCGATTAAGCCGTAGATTCGTCCATGTCGCTCAATGCCGCCTCACCGTCTGATCGTTTAAAAATTCGTGCCGAAGCACGATGGACGGTTCAGATTTTGCCACGTCATAAATCCGGTGATAAATCCTTTTATTTTAATTAAAATTCCAATTAATTATTTAAAAATTGCGAGAAAATAATTAAAAATTCAGAAAAATTAATTTAATATAGTAAAAAATAATTATAAATTTAGGAAAAATATTTTGAAGCTCCTATATAAATAATTATTTGTTAGAATAATTAATTGATGCTTCTTGAAATTAGATCGTTGCTTAGCAAAATTAAATAACTAATTCGAAAAAATAATTGAAAAATGGGGAAAATCACCAAAAATCCAGAAGAGCATAGGAGCAAACTTGGGCACATTATTCGCCCAGAAAAGCATCGTCACCCCTCCAACGAGATTCAAACACCCTTCGAGGTCTCCGATAAAGCCCTATATGCCATTAGAACGACAAAACTACTCCCCAAAGGCTGTAACACAGTCTTTGGGAGTGGAAGGCTCGTGATATAGCTAAAAATGGGGTTAAATCGGAACCGTTCAAAGTGGGTCTGAATCTTAAAGTCACAGGGCAAGATGGTAATTTCACCTACAGACGGGTCCGAATTGGAAATCGGGTCTCTCCTCTTGGACCCGCTAACCCATGAATGGATCTATTCAGCTGAGAACGGGTTTCAACCCGTTAGGGACTAGTTCAACAGAATAGGAGGAAATCCTGGCTTTTCCTTATCATGAGGGGGTGGTTATAACCACCCTTATCCAGCCACACTAGGAAGTAGGGATTCATCCTGATCCTGAAAGAGATCCCCACGGTGACTATAAATACCCCCTACCTCATACTGTCACAGGTGACCACTCTTTGTGCACTTAAGCTCTTTCCCTTTACTTTTTCTGGTATTGAAAAGAGCGTCGAAGGATTCGTCGCCAGGATCCATCCCGGTGTTTCGAACGTTTTTGCAGGTATGTGGGAGCACCAAGGAGTCAACTTGTCAAAAAGGAAGAAGTAGGATTCAGCCCATTCGAGTTCCTACGAACCTACAAATTTTTTCTATTGCCCCCACACCAGATTCAGTGGCAACACTAGTTAAATTGGCCATATGTTTGTTTAAAAAGAGACTAATTACAAATGAAATCAATGCTTGATGAATTGATTGAAAATTGATATAATTGTGATTATTACATTAGAAATTATCATGTTGCTATGAAATAGGTATTTTTGAACCATGCTAAATGAAGGAAATATGCTTGTAAATGGCTAGTTGGTTAATTGAACTATTGACATGTTATCTTAATTGGTGTAACACTAGTTTGATGAAAGGAATTATGTCCTAGAAATTTTGTAGAAATAAAAGAAAGTAAGAAAACATTTTTGCGATAATTATAGTGCCAAATTGTGAAGAGTTATCGTTGCATTTCAAAGTCGAAAATATAAACTTAAAATATAAATTAGAAAGAGAATTCACTTTTAAATGAAAAAATAATGATTTTAAATTGCTGTTATACTGCAGTTTTCTAAGACTGATAATCTGGAGATTTTTATGATACAAAAATAGAGGAGAAGATTATCCAAAAGATTTAGAATTGTGAAAATATATCGATAAACAACGAGAACTCAACTCAACTCATATCGGTTAGTCACTCATGCCTCACTAGTAAGTGGGAGAGCTTTAGTATCGTTACTGTAGTAGAGCGGAGCTCTTAGTCTCGGGTTCGAGTGTCTCCAGAGACTTTATTTTTCTGAAAATTGATTTTTACTCAAAATCAAAACCCAAAACTTAAATATAAACTTAGTTCGCTATTAGACAATAGTCACCCTTGGACTTTGCTGGTCTTCGGGTGCGTTTTAAAAACGTCACTGTTCATAGGAGAGGGCTCTGTGCGTGGGTTCGAATTCGGACTTGGCCACTTTTTGGAAATTTTGATTTTTTTTCTATTTGGGTATTTTAAAATAGTTTTTAAGTGTTTAAAAATTGAGATTAAAATATTAGAATTATTCTAAAAATGCCTAGACTTCATGAAAATTATTTGTATAACTTCTGAACTATTATAATGAGAATTAGATGCTATTTTGAGAAAAAGAACTTGATACAAATTTCTTTGAATATAATCTTGATTAATTAAAGAAAACAAATATTTTCTTTTGAAAGAAATTTTGAGTAAAGTTTTTAAAAAGAGATTTGTGACATGGATAATTTAAGATTAATGTGATTTCTTCGCTTAGTAAATGAAAGAATGACCTAGTTAATGCAAAGAAATTATGTGAAGTTTAATTAAGAACGTTGGTAAGTTAATAAATGAATTGTTGTGTTATACATGAATAATGCATAGAAATGAAATGAAAGATCATGATGAATTATGAGAAAAATTTGTGAGTATGAATACTCAATTTTTATGAACATGAAATGAGATTAAAGACTAGAGTGTAGCTAAGTCCTTATACCGGCATGGATTATTTTTTTTGAGATAAAATGTTGAAATGAAAGACCAAGTTTGGGTCGTTATTATTGATTGACTAGATTTGCCCATGGGCACGTGCCTGCGGGACGTCTTTGGAACGATACAGCATATGAAAGTCTTGTAAACAGTAAAACAACAATTATGTAGCTCAAGTTTGAATAGTAAAACAATAATTAGTTGTAAATAAAACTTCATGTTTCCATTAGTATATGTTGAAAAATAATTATAAATGGAGGGTGTAAAATTCAACTTCTTAGAACTGTTGATGAAATTTAACTGTTGATGAGATATTTGCTATTTTGAATGTAACATGAGCAATAAAAAAATGTATAAAAAATCTGAAAATTTACAAACCTGAAATCTGAAAATATAAATTTCTAAGTAAATAGAGAGATAATGAGAGAGTGAGAGAGTGAGAGAGAGAGAAATAAATAAATAAATAAATAAAGTAGTTGTTTTGGAGGATTTGAATTTGAGTTTTGGGGGGGGGGGGGGGACTTTTGGGCGGGAAAATATGTTTTGTGAGGTTAGATCTGAACTGTTGATTTCAACCCTATTATATGAGAGCCACTTGATAGTTTTCTTTGTGTATTATTATATAGATGGTTAAGACCAGTATAGAGGAAGTGCTAATTCTAGGGTGTTGATTTTATTCATGATTCAAATAACTAAGGACAATACAATAGTGAAGATTTGATGAAAGTAAGAGAAAAACATAAGTATGAGAGCCTCGGATCTATGGTGTGAGAGTGTTCACAGGCTGTCTGCATGCTGCATCATGTCATGACGTGAACACATCTCCGGAATTATTGGGACCATGGCGACGCTTATGGGATGTTTGGTGACTACATAGTGCCATAGTCCCATGACAAAGGCTAAATTGTCCATAGGTTGTCTACATGATGCATCATGTCATGACGTGGGATTCTCCTCCAGGCTGTCTGGACATGGGTTCGTATCTCATAGAACATCTAGGATACTTACCGTAGTTGTTTAAGTCATAGCGAGGGATCCAACCCGACCAGATGAAGTACGATTAAGGGCTTGCCCTCGGACTTATGTAGTATGGGATGCATAGAATCCGATCAAGTGTGCATTAGTGTCATGTAATTTTAAAAAATGCATTAAGGACTAAGTACACATTCACACACATCATCATTAGGATAGCCCTACTTAGTTTTGTTCGTGACAAGTGCGTGCTTTCTATGTAAGAGAAATTGATGTATTATATCCTAGCGTCAGTTGTATGCAATTGACGTGCCCACAGTTTCTATGCAGGAATAAGTGAATGACAAGACTAAAGAATGATTGCTGCTTAAAGAAATGTTCAAGTTGTTGTTCAATTCATGTATCGTGTTGTAATTTATATTTCTGCTACATTGATGTAACCATTGCTGTAAATAAAGTTTTAAATTCCTTGTAAAATTGTACGAAGTGAAGTGTAAAGATCCTATGGAACTTCGATTTCAGTCTTATTTGGAATTCGGGGTGTTACAATTTATTATATCATCATACCATCCCCTAGCATGCTTTCTAATAAACAAATTATCACATACAACATGCATGCAACAGTAAGAAATCAAACATATGTCACTCACCTTTTTGAATAATCATCCGAAGATAATAAAGAGAATAAGAAAATTTTTCCTTTCGCAAGAAAACCAAGATCCTCGCTTCGAAACTCCAATAAATCAATAATAAAGAAAACCCCTTTGTTTTGTGCAGCAAAGCGACGGCTGGTACTTCTCTTATAACAGGCCGGAAATAGGGTATATTAGGGTTTTGAGTAGATTTGCAAAATATCCCTTTTGAATATATCTTTACATATATAAATCCTTATAATTGGAAATTAGATTAACCAATTCTATTCAAATTTCAAACCAAAATAATTAATATGATCTAGATGGCACTATTTTCAAACCCAGAAAAACGAATTTTGTAATTTTGCTTCTAAGTGGCAATTTTGCAAAAAGACCATTCTTTATGAAATTTGCGAAATAAACCAAATCCATTAAAACAAAAAGTAAACCTTTTACCTCTGAGTATGCTATCAATCATGCTTAGCCCAAAAAACTGAAATTCTAGAGTTTTTACTCCAAGTGGTAATTTTGCACAAAAGCCCCTCTTTTTGTAATATTTTCATAGGTCAAATAAATATCAGAAAAATCCAGAAATTTTGATAATAATAGCTACTAATAAATAATATGTTTCTCCAAAATAATTTCTAACTTTGAACTTTCCAAGAATATATTTGCACGTGTAGAAAGATAAATTTCAGAAAATGTTTATTAAATCACCAAAAAATAATTTTAATTCATTTATAAATCTCAAAAGCATTATTTAAAAATCTAGGGTGTTACATCACTCCCTCCTTAGAATAGTTCTATTCTCAGAACTACTACTAATAGAGACCAAACAATTTAAGCAAAAGAAATTGAAATCTCATAATTGGAAATATAGTTTAATGAATACAGTCATACAAGAGAAATACAATTCAATCAAAAAATACATTCTTACGAAAAGCTCAGGAAAATCCTTCTGCATGCGATCCTCCAGCTCCCAAGTAGCCTCCTCGAACTACTAGGTTCCTCCACAATACTTTGACCATAGGTATCACCTTATTCCTCAACACATTCTCCCGATGATCAACAATGTCTTCGGACTGCTCCTTGTAACTCAAGTTCACCTATAGACCTTCAAGCACTTCCACCAACTGATGACTCTGATCCAGCACCTACTTCCTTAACATCGACACATGGAGCACATCATGCACCTGTGCCAATTCTTCCAGTAGCTCCAACTTATATGTTGTTTTACCAATCCGCCCCAAAATCTTGTATGGCCCAATGTACCTCGGCGCCAACTTGCCCCCCTTTCCAAACCTAAACACTCCCTTAGTCGGAGACACCTTGAGAAAAACTGCATCCCCAACCTAAAACTCCAAGTCCCTTCGTCCAGTGTCTGCATAACTCTTCTGCCGACTCTGAGCTTCGACCAACCTCTTACGAATCAGCACGATCTTCTCCGATGTCTACTGCACCATCTTAGGACCAAACATCTGCCTCTCATTAACTTCATACCAACAAACAGGTATCCTGCACTTCCTCCCATACAGAGCTTCATACGGAGCCATCCCGATACTCGCATGGTAAATGTTGTTATAGGAAAACTCAACCAATACCAAGTATCTCTCCAAACTGCCACCAAAATCCATAACACAAGCCCTCAACATATCTTCCAACACCGATTCACCCTTTCAGTCTGATCATCGATCTGTGGATGAAAAGCGGTACTGAAATCGGTTCTGGTACCCAAAGCTGCTTGCAAACCCTTCTAAAACCTCGAAGTGAACCTCACATCCCTGTCGGAAAAAATCGACACGGGAACCTCATGAAGTCTTACAATCCCATCAATGTACAGCTCTGCCAATTTTTCCAACGACCAAGTAATCTTCATGGACAGAAAGTGAGCTACTTAATCAAATGGTCCATAATAACCCAAATTGAGTCATTGCTCTTCGGACTACTCGGCAACCCTGTGACAAAATCCTTGCTGATATTCTCCCAGTTCCATTCCGAAATGGGCAAAGGCTGCAACAAACCTTCATGTCTCTGGTTCTTTGCCCTGATATGCTGACAAGTCAGACACCTTGCCACGAAGTCTGCCACGTCCCTTTTCATACCAGACCACCAAAAGTGCTGTTTGATGTCCCTGTACATCTTTGTGCCTCTAGGATGTACAGAAAACAAAGTACTATGTGCCTCCCGCAAGATACTCTCTCATATCTGCATTCTCCAGAACACACAACCTTTCACCCATCCATAGAACTTCATCTTGGACACGGAACCCTGGTAACTTGCCTTCGGCAACCTACTGCAACATCCTCTGAATCTCTGTATCTAATTTCTAACCCTCCATAATCTGCTCTCTCAAAGAAGGCTGCAACCTCCACTGAGCCAAAGACGCTCCCAAACGCTGCAGTACCACCTTGATACCTGCCTGATCAAACTCTGCTGCCAATTCTCTCTGAGTAGTGATGAAACTCGCCAAACAGCTCTTCCGACTAAGCCTATCAGCCACCACATTCGCCTTGCCTGGATGATACTTGATCTCAGGACGAATGTCTTCCAACACTTCTAACCACCTTCTCTGCCGAAAATTTAGATCCTTCTGCTGATAAATGTACTTCACGCTCTTGTGGTCGGTATACATGTTGACCTTCTCTCCATATACATAATGCCTCCACTGCTTCAAGGCAAATATGATAGCTGCTAACTCCAGATCATGCGTCGGATAGTTCTTCTCATGCGGACGCAACTGCCTTGAATCATTTGCAATAACCTTGCCTTCCTGCATCAAGACACACCCTAATCCTCTGAGATGCATCACTGAAGATATCATAGTCCTTCCTTGTAACGACCCTAATTTCGAGTGACTGGAAAATCGTGATATAAGCCAGAATCTTTTCTTCAATTAATCACAATACACAGAAAAATAGGAAAATTTAAAACTTTTTATTCAGCACCAATGTATTACAAATCAGAATGTTACAAATTTGCAATACATTGCAACAGTGTTACAATAATACTTTACAATCCCAAGTTTTACAACTTTCAACATATTACATTAGAGTACAATGAATAAAGAACAACACTTAGGTATTTCACTTAGATGCTTCCAACAAATAAATAGATTACAAAATTTTTACAATGGAACAATAGTAAACAACATATAATGCAGCGGGAATGAGAACAACTCTTGCTTCTCTCGCCTCAAGTCCTCCTGAATCCTGTACCTGTACTTCTGCAATCCGGTACCTATTGAAATGGGTACGTCAGTACATATACTGACGTTTTTAAGGCTGATAACTAGCAGCAATTCTCCACTTAAGCAAACAGATTGATGAAAAGAGAAACGTGTATATATAATTAATGTGTCAGTGTATGCTATGCTTTAGACTTTAATCGATTAACTAAAGCGATTCTGCACTTATTCTAATGCAAGTAAGTCTCCGGAAAAGTATGCAGCCCATACTACATACGCCCTATCTCAAGCCATTTCTTCATATATAGGGATTTGAACCCTCGTTATGAATTCTACATTGTACACAAATTCTGTTACTGATAATACAACGTGATTGTGAGGTTGCAGGTGGGTCAAGTCCCACCAATGCAGTACGATTATGGTTTCTCTATTTGCCACTACTACCCGGCATGGCGGACCTCATTCAAAAACAAGGTTGCAGGTACGGTCTAGTTCCATTACTGCAGTCATATAATGGTGTTCAAGTTTGCCACTATTGCCCAGCGTGTCGGGCCTCATTCGAAAATCAAAAGAACATAGGGTCTCGCATGCGCAGGGTAGCGCAAAGCCTACCCTGTGGCACCCCTGAGGTCTCGCAAATGCAGGACTGCACGTAGCTTCCTGTGGCACCCCAAGCCACGGTATTTCAGGAATTAATAGACAAGATACGCAACCCGTGCTCCCAAATCGTAAGATGACACGATGTATATGCCTTTGACGGGATGGTACAACCCAATAACACCGTCTAGTGTCGGCCTATAGGACAGGTCGGATCATAAGGAATCACCCTTAACACCAACTCTTTCCCTTCAGCGTAATAATGATAATAAGTAAAGGTTAAGTAGTAGTAGCCATAAGTTACTACCCTAATGATGTCACTAAATCCAAACAATCTCACTGGGTTTTCAACAACTTTCTTATGATTATCCCGATCCAACTCATGGCCTATCGATCCAAGACACCGGTGACAGAAATCTCTTTCACTCATCATTACCACTAACTCGGATCTCGTCAACATTCTCGATCCACGATCAACCCACATCAGTTAAGATCCGTCGGTGCTCGAGGTGTGATTTATCCACAGTTTCTAAAGTGGCAAGATGCGATTCTTGATGTTTGATGACCCCTAGGCTAGCTTTAATCTAGCTAACAATACTAGTGACTTTCTCAACCATTATTTACCATATATTGAAGATGAAGCATGTGCACATCATATGGTCCAATTTCAATTAGAACGCATACAACTACAACTCGTGGGCTCTTTTTCCAAATTTGAACTAGGACAATATATGACTAGGTTCATGGGTTATTTCTCAAAGTTGAGCTAGAATTACCTAGAACCTAATTGCATGGGTTCCTCGCCAATTCGAGCTAGAACTATTATGGAGCTAGTTTCATGGGTTTCTTCTGAAAAATTGAACTAGAACAACTATGAAACATGGGTTCATTTCAATAATTTTGGATTAGCATGCAAGCTAAACTCATGGGTTTCTTTTAGGATTTAACCGAAACCACTATAATCATATAACTCAAACATGCATGGATTTTTTTGAATCTAAAAACAACTACACATCTCTAACATGGGTTCTTTACTAGAACTACTACAAAACACAAGCACGCTTATGACTTAAGCATGGGTCCCTTTTGTAACTCCTGTTTTTCGTTTTTGTGTATTTTTTAGTGTATTTTTCGCTGTGGTGTATTTTTCTCTCTTTGTGTCCCTCTTGTATTTCTCTTGACCATATATTGGTTTTATTTTCAATAAATTCATTTATGTTATTTTGTCATCTATATATTTTGAATTCTTGATCTTGATGTCTCTTTTGTTCGACTCTATTTGTTCGAGCCATTACTTGTGATCCTCTTTATTTTATATATTGTGCCCTATTTTTATTTTCCCTATTTTTTTGTGCCCATCTCAATATATATTTTTTGTAATTTTTTTTTTTGATCACCATATTTCTATTCTTTTCCTAATACCCATTTTTTTCCCTATATACATACCTACCAAAATTACTATCCCCAGAATCTTTTTTTTAAGCCATATAACCATTCATTAGCTGTCGTATACTACCTAGTACAAATCCACTTCAGATCCTCATTTCAAACCACACCTTAACTTTTCCGTAGGATATTTATTAGCCTAATATAAACCCATTCATTAACAAATCCCCCAGAATCTATATAACCATATACCATTTACCTACTTACCTAATATAATCCCACCTTATTTCTTACCTATTTTACCACTACCGAATTAAATCCCCCCACCTCAACCCGTTGCTGTTTACCTCCCTACCCGGTTTCATGCTTTGTGCCGCCGTCTGTTTTCCAACCCTAGTTCTCCCATGCATATATATAATCCTATCTCACCCCGTTCTGGGTATTTTTCCTCCCTAGCCACCAAAATAATTCCCTCGGTTCTCTCTCTCTCCCTATGCCATCTCTTGCTCTCTTGCTCTTGGATTTTTCTTGCGCGTGCTCGAGTGCACGTGTAGATCGTTCGTGCGTTCGTTGATCTCTCGTTCGTGGAATTTTTGAGTTGCCGGAAATCCATTCCCGTTATTCTTATTGTTCATCGTTTTCGCCTCCAGTTAAGGCAAGTAACTTGTACTCAAAAATCCTTTGTATGATACAAGTCAAAAATACCACTTATAGTGTAGTTGGGTTCTAGAAACGACTCTTGTGTGCTATTCTCGTTGGGCTTCGTCTCTATAGTTTTATTTGACCATAGATGACTCACGACACAAATTCGACATGAAACAACAAGGTTTTTGCCCGTTCTTGATTTGATCATGTATGTGAACTATTTGTGAGAATTTGACTATTTGTTGAGATCCATGTGATTAAATTGTTATGGACTTGTTATATACCCTAATCCATGTTGTTTGGAAACATGGTAGACTCGATTTCATATTTAGTTGTGTGTGGATCAAGTTTCGTTGAATCTATGTTGATTTTGGTTTTTGAGCAAATTCTGTATTTTGCCGATAATCTGTTTTGATCAGTAATTTAGACAATATTAAGGTCAAAATCTTAATTTCAGTATAAAACATGAATTGTAGATAAATTTGTTTTCTTTCCAACCCCTCTGACCTTGCTTGATTTCGTTTTCGTATGTGTGAGATATGACTGTTTCACTACATAGGTGTAGGTCTTTTCCAGATTTTGTTTCTTGGTGTTTTTGAGGACTAAATTATTTTAACTCTTGTGCTACACATATTATTTTGATGTAGAACTTTTCTCAGTTTTTCTATACTTATGTAGGGATTACCCAGAATTTTGGCAGATTTAATTGATGCGTTTTACATGCTGTTTCATGCTCGTTTATGAAAACTATACTTGCTGTAATTTGCTTGCTGTTCTGTAAAGAATCGTATTTTTACCTTGATTCCTTAGACTATATGGAAAATATTTGTGATATATAAAAATTAGCTTATTCTATCTATTTTCATCTCCCTTTGGCGGATTTAGATTTCGTTTCACTGGTTGCGAGATATTATAGTTTTCGTACAGCAGTGTTGGGAATTCCAGATTTGCAAAACTATCGTTTATTGATGTTTTATGATTTTTGATGACTGATCTATTTTTACTGGAAAATTCTGAAACTTTATATTTAGATACTAGACATATAAGAAAATATCCCAGATTTTTTGTTGATTTATTTAATGAGTTTTGATGCTGTTTTACTGACTGTGAATTCTTTTTGCTGATTTCTGGCTGAACCTATTTTCTATATTCAAATCAGTTTTGATCTATGTTTTTGTGAATTAATATATGACTTATTTATACTCGCTGGATTTGGTTGGGAGTCTAGTTTCTAGAAATTTTGACGGATTCAGATTTGCGTGTTTGTAACACTAGGAATCATTATTTTACTGTGGTGTGGTCTTGTTGTCCTGAACTTGAGAGTTGTTCATTTTTATTCTTTTATGAACTATCTTGCACTCACACATATTTATCTTGCAACCAAATATAATAATCTCAAATAATCAAATTCTGAATAAGATGTACTTCATTACTTGGATATTTATCTTGTATTAGGGCAATGTGACCCAGGATATTTGACTTGTTCAGAATTTGATTATTTGAGATTATTATATTTGGTTTCAAGTAATTTTTGTTGGTATCTTGTTTCAATTATGCATGCCTGGTTGTATCTTTTGCTTCCGACTCTGATTATCTTGTGAAATGTAGTAAAGATTCTTGAACAGCTTATGTATGATGAAAATCATTCGATGGGCTTTTGTCTCGTATCCGTATTCCGTATTCTTTTTGGGAAGCGGAGCGTGACAAGGTTTTTAGTGGTATCAAAGCACCAGGTTTGGCTAATGTATTAGTTATATATAATATTAGACAAGCTTGGCTCGAACTGGGATCTGCTCAACATTTCACCAACCATGCATACATAAATGAATTTATACCAACTCTGATTCTGGATGTCACGCCCCGCTTTCCAAAAATACGGAATACGAGTACGTAACAAAAGCCCAGCGAATGGTTATTATCATCCTTAAGCTGTTTCAAGAAATCCTTACAACATGTCACAGTAAATTCAGAGTCGGAAGCCAGAAAAAGATCAACCACATGCACTTATGAACCAAATACCAACAAGAATACTTGAAATAAAACACATTAATCTCAAATATTCATGATCTGAATTACACAATAATCTTGGATCACATTGCCCAAATACAAGGAATAATACAAGTTCAAAATACAATATTGTCCAAAATAAGTAACAGGAATAGCAATAGCAAAATTCAGCCTCTAGCCTCTCATCTTGCCAATACCTTTAGGAACCTGTCCTCCAAAATCTGCAATACAACGAATGCAGGAAAAAGGAAAAGAGAAAACACAGTACCCGTCAATGGCAAGTCCGGGTCACAAAATAGAATAGGATACAAGCACATGGAACTAACTAACCACAGGATATACTAACAGGTAAGGGTAACATATGTCAAATGTAAAGTCAACAGGTAACATGTACAATCATCAGGTATTCAGGTAATCAGGTAATCAGGTAAACATGTAGCAAGTATCAAATCTCATGTATTAGGTCAAGTATCTTATTCAGGTATCATGTATTAATATCTTATATTATTACTATCTAGGTAACACTTCATGTGCCATCCTTTTATCACATGGTTGTTACAGTCAATGCAGTTTCGCTTTAGATTTCATAGGGGACCATGCAGGGCAGTATACTCAGTATTCACAGAATCACAGAACTTGGTCGGTAAACTTGATCGGTAACTTGATCGGTAAACTTGATCGGTAACTTGATCGGTAAAGGAAACACAAGTCTCCTCCCGAGTACACGTTTCTGCACTATCCACTACTAGATCTGTCTCATATACCCCGACCTAATTACTTTATTATTAAGATCATCAACAGGCATGAGAGTGTGCTAAATAATGTCAGACTAACAGGTTATAATCAGGTTTAGACTCAGGGAATTAGATCAGCAAGTATAGGTACCAAACATTCACAAATACGAGCAAATTGGTGTATGTTTATAATCAGGACAACAAGACCAGTCTGTACTAAAACAGTGATCCAAAGATCTACAGCATGCAAATCATGATCTGTCAAAGGATCTGGAAACTAGACTTCCACACGCTTCTAACGGGTATAATAAATTCATATGCTATTTCACAACATCTCGACTCAAAACATAATTCAACACAGTTTTCATGTACAGCCAGAAAACAGGGGAATAACTTAAACCACATGAAAACAGCATACAAAGTCATTAATTAAATCCACGAAAATTCTGGGGTAATCCCCTATATATGTATAGTCAAAATATAAATTTTCATATTTTTTCAGAAAGTATAGATATGTTTTCAAAAATAGAAAGTAACACATAACACAGTTTTGAGGGATCTGGAATTCTTCAACACCGCTGTACAAAATCATGCATATCTTGCACACAGCGCATCAAAATCCACTTCCGCAAAAACGGGATGAAAGTATACACAATTACCCAACTTTCATATCTCACATAAAATATTCATACAGTAATTAGAAATAAGGTGAACACGGCATTCAACATATAATCACACGCAGTTTACAGCAAAAGCGATCTATAGAAAAGGATGTAAGGCATCACTCAAAACTCATCTTTTAATTACCACAAAAATCAAAGAACTACCTAACATCATGGTGAAACACTGGACAAAATCTTGTGGCATGAAATTATGTCTAACTTGGATCTTAAAAATAAATTGGTGATAAAATCTACCCCGAAATGAATCTGGGAACTACCGACATACAGTTACTAAAATAATCATAACTAATTCATACGAACTCCAAACAGGTTGAAATCAGTGGGATTAGAAATTAGATTCAATTCTGTACAATTTACTCAGAAATAGCCACGTTGAGGTTCGGACTCTAATTCAGGTAAAAACAGCAATCAATCCAGTTCAATCCAAATTTCCAGATTTCTCAACCAAACTTCAAAACGTCATAACTTCCTCAAAAATCATCCAAACTCTTCCAAATTCGAAACGCAGCCTACCCATTGTCTAAATATCATATCTAAGGGTTTCTATCATGTCAAAACTTAATAATCTCATATGGGCAAACCATCAAACAAGTTTCATGCACTATTTAACCTATGCGATCAAAATCGCGCTTGGGGCGAAACCTACGGCATAACCTTATCAAAATTCATGTCCTAAGTCGTCTATGGCCTGTTTTGAACAATAGAGACGAAACCCACAATTAAAAACATGATCTTTGTCCGTCTCTAGTCTCAACCTATCCTATGTGTGAACTTTCTACTTGTATCAACCTAAGAAATTTAAGTACAAGTTACTTGCCTCGTTGACGAAGAACACGATGCTACGAAGCCTAGCAATGAAAACCCATGAACAAAAGTCCTTCCACGCGTGATTTCAAGCGAACCCACGAACCGAATCTTGCCTACGATCGTCTTCTTGAAGCACGGACTCAACGGACGCTACCCACTACTCCAAATCAGTGAAGAGGGATGAAGAGGGGGGGCTGTTCTTGAAGGTGGGTGCTGTTTGGGAAGGGCCGGCCACAAAAGAAGAGAGGAAAGCGGAGTTTTTGGGTTGTAGGGTTGTAGTAGGAGTATGAAGATGGTCTTGTAGTAGAGTATAGCAATGGAGGGCTCGGTTTGGGAGGTAAGAAGGGGTCAGCCTGGGTCTAGGGAAGTGCAGGCCGGGATGGGAAGCAAGAGGGGTAGCCGGCAAAGAATAGGAAAGGGAGAGAGAATATTAGGGTTAGGGATTAATTAGATGAGGGGGTATTTATAGGGGATCAAATGTGGGTTAATGGGTAGTGGATATCAATAGGATTAAATGGGTATACAATTGGGTGATGGGTATTGGGTAGATTTTAAATGGGGATACAAAATGCAATGAATCCTATGGCTCCTAAAAATCTCCTTAATAGCAAAAAATCTCAAATTGTTCAAAACACTTCTAAAAATTCATCATAACCCAAAAATAAATAACAAATATGAATGAGACCAAGAAAATGCGAAAAAGAATTCAAAATGGTGAAAAACGGACGATCGGCGCACAAACAGCACTCGGAGGTCAAAGATGCAAGAAAAATTATATAAAATGAAAATAATCCAATAAAAAAATTAATACAATAATTAATAAATATAATTTATGAAATAATCAAATTTTAACAATAAAAATAATTATGCAAATAACTGCACTAGCAAAAATATTACGGATTGTAACAATATTAATAATAATAAAATGATAAAGATAATAAGGGTAGTAATAAAAATAATAAGAACTGTATTAAATACAGAAAAACAAAGAAAATTAGTTTAGCTAAAATTACGGATCAATAATAGATTTTAAATGGAAAATCCAATAATACATTTTGACAAAAGAATTTGAAAACCGGAAAAATAATTTGCGACAATTTTTAAAATACCCAAAATACACAAAAATACGTTTTTAGGAAAACAGGGGTTACGCTGGATGCTAATGGTTTTTGGTTTTATGCAGACTATGGCTCGCAGAGGTTCTACTTTTCAGTCGCAGGTTGATCTGATTGAGCCTGTCACTACTGTGCTTGAGCGGCTGATTAATCAGCAGCAAAACCACAGTGATCTTGTGATGGCTTCTTTTAAAGCTGCCCGGATTCAGCCTCCTGTTGTGCCTGTGCAGGCAAATCTTCCGCCTCGTCCAGGAACAGTTACAGATTTTATGAGGCTACATCCAGACTATTTTTCCGGCACTGAGATGCCTTTGGAGGCTGAACAGTGGTTGATCCGGACTGAGCGCTTATTGTTAGTGGCTTTTGTTGCCGAGGCTGCTCGGGTGGACGTGGTGTCCATCTAGCTGGTGGATCTAGCCCATATCTGGGGGATGGCCGAGTCAAAGTGACTTGAGAGGCGTATTGCTTGGGCTAATTTTTCTAGGGATTCTTGGAGAAATTCTTCCCAGTAGTACTCGAGTTGAGATGGAACAGCAATTTCTCGCCCTGAAATAGGTTAAGTCATTATTCTATTTTGAATTTGTTACATAATTGTTCATATAATGTTGTAACATGGACTTTCTTGCAACAGGGTTCCAAATCAGTAGATGAGTACGCAGCTAAGTTTACTAGACTTAGCCACTTCGCTGCCGTTCGTGTGGCAACTGAAGAGGATAGGGCTCGTAGATTCATAAATGGGCTTGAGTAGGACATCAAGAGCCATCTTGTCTCTCTTCGCTTGCGTACCTACACTGAGGCTCTTGAGGCCGCCCGAGCTCAGGAGCAGGCTCGTGGTGAGGTGACTCCTTCTCAGCGGACTATTCCCGCTACTGTTGCTAGGCCTTCTGGTGGGCCTATTCGGAGGCAGGTTCCTGCCCATCCAGTTAGGGCAGCTCCTTACTCTTCTGCGGGTTCCTAGATGGGTTTTTGCGACTTTTGCCGACTTGCCGAGCATGAGTGCAAGGACTGTAGGCGGGCCAATCGACGCTGTTTTTCTTGTGGTGCTCCTGACCACACTTTGCGGGATTGTCCACAGCAGAGGGCGACTCTTCCAGACTGTGGTCCTGTCCAGCCGACAGTTCCAGCTCGTGGTCCAGTTAGGCCACCCCTTCCTCCCTAGCATCAGATTGTCGGTCAGAGGACCGCTGTTCCGAGGAGAGGTCTGGCTTTCAACTTGACTGCTACAGATGCTGAGACAGCTGAAGGAGTTGTGGCAGGTATATTTTGTTTTGTTGTTTTGTTTCTCTTTTGTTTTCTTTCTTTTGGTCTTGCTTTGCTTCTTTATGTTATCTTTCTACATTGTTGTTTTTCCCTCACCCTTAATTGTCTATTATTTCCCCTTGTCTTTGATTTCTTTTAGGTATCATCCTTATTTGCTCTTTTCCTGTCCATGTTCTTTTTTATTCTGGAGCAACCCATTCTTTTGTCTCCTCTCGATTTGTCGCTCGCCATCAGTTGTAGTGCAGCAACATGTGAGAGGCTTGGAACATTATGACAGGTGGTGGAGTTGTCATATGTTTCCATGAGTGCAGGAAATGTCCCATTGTTATTGGGGACGCAGATTTCACAGCCAACCTGATTATAATTAGGAATTCAGGATTCGACGTCATTCTCGGTATGGATTGGTTGGGTGAAGCCCATGCCATTATTGATTGTCGTGCCAAGAAATCTGTCTTCAGGATTCCAGATCGAGCAGAATTCGAGTTCCATGCTGGGGAGTCTTTCATTGCCGAGAAAAGAATGCAGTTGAATCGGTAGATTATGCGATGGAATTGCACTCAGGCTGTGAGGTTGTACCTCTAGTAGTTCGGGATTTCTTGGATGTCTTTCCAGATGAGTTGCCTGGCTTACCCCCTAATAGGGAAGTGGAATTCGGTATTGATGTTCAGTATGGAACAGCATCGATATCGAAGAGTCCCTACAGGATGGCACCGGTTGAGCTAGCAGAGCTTAAGGTGCAGATTCAGCAGTTACCTGATTTGGGTTTCATTATACCTAGTGTTTCGCTTTGGGGTGCTCCGGTCCTTTTTGTCGACAAGAACGATGGTGGTCGTCGACTGTGCATGGATTATCGGAAACTGAACAATGTTACTGTGAAGAATCAGTATCCGTTCCCCAGGATCGATGATTTGTTTGATCAGTTGAGTGAGGCTGCTGTTTTCTCGAAGTTCGATCTTTGTTCTGGGTATCCCCAAGTCAAGGTGAAGGCTGCGGATATACAGAAGACTGCTTTCAGGACTAGATACAGGCATTATGAGTATCTTGTGATGCCGTTCGCGGTTATGAATGCCCCGTCTGTATTCATGAGTCTTATGAACTGGATCTTCTCTTAGTTCTTGGATAGATTTGTGGTGGTCTTGATTAATGATATTTTGGTGTATTCTCAGAATTGGGAAGATCATGCTGAGCATCTTAGAGTGGTTCTGCAGACTTTGAGAGAGAATCAACTCCATGGGAAACTCAGCAAGTGTGAGTTTTGGCTCGACAGGGTTTCTTTCTTGGGGCCCATTATCTCCGGTGATGGTGTTTCTGTGGATCCGGCCAAAGTTGAGGCTATGAAGGATTGGCCTATTCCCAAGTCAGTTTCAGAGGTCAGGAGTTTTCTTGATTTGGCTGGCTATTATCGGAAGTTCGTCCAAGACTTTTTAAAGATAGCAGGACCGTTGACTAAATTGACTGGGAAGGATCAGAAGTTTTGTTGGTCTGATGAGTGCAATGAGGCTTTTGTTGAGTTGAAGAACAGATTGACGTCAGTGCCTATGTTGACTATTCCCGATGGTTCAGGCAGATTTGTAATTCACTGTGATGCTCCTGGTAAGGGTCTTAGAGCAGTTTTGATGCAGAAGGGTCGAGTCGTTGTATATGCATCGAGGTAGTTGAGGCCGCATGAGAAGAACTATCCAACTCATGACTTTGAATTAGCTGCAGTGATCCATGCTTTGAAGCTGTGGAGATATTATTTACTAGGAGACCGAGTGTAGATCTTCACAGACCACAAAAGTCTCAAGTAGGTCTTCACCCAGAAGGAGTTAAACATGAGGCAAAGGCGTTGGTTGGAACTTATGGCTGATTATGACATCAATTTGCAATACCATCCTGGTAAAGTAAACTTGGTGCCTGATGCTTTGAGCAGGTTACCAGCATTTATGTTTCTTACTCAGCAGAGTGATCTCATTAAGCAGATACGGAGGTTCGAGCTGGATGTTGTGTTGCCGAGTTCTGGTCGGAGTTGTTTGGTGCTCCAGCTGCAGTCGTCTCTTGTTGATCAGATTAAAGAGGCGTAGGCTGGTGATGCGTAGTTGCAGGGTTTTCGAGATGAGGTTGAGTCTGGGTCCCGAATGGACATGGTTATTCATGCTGATGGTTCGCTTTGTTTTGGGTCCCGGTTGTGTGTCCCTAAGGGTGAAGTTCGTCAGAGGTTGTTTGAAGAAGCTCATCAGTCTTCATATTCTATCCATCCTGGCAGTACTAAGATGGATCGGGATTTGAAGCTTCATTTCTGGTGGCATGGTATGAACGGGGCTATTGCTCGGTTGTGGCTCAGTGTTTGATCTGTCGGCAGATTAAGGCAGAGCATCAGAGAACCGCTGGACTTCTTCAACTGCTTCCTATTCCAGAGTGGAAGTGGAAACATATCACTATGGATTTTGTGACCGCTTTGCCGAGGAGTCCTAAGGGTCATAATGTCATTTGGGTGATTGTCGACCATTTGACGAAGAGTGCTCACTTTATTCCCTTTCGTGTCGGTCAGTCTACTGAGAGCCTTGCTGAGAGGTACATGCAAGAGATTGTCAGACTTCATGGGGTTTCAGTCAGTATTGTATCCGACAGGGATACGAGATTCAGATCTCAGTTCTGGGAGAGTCTTCAGAACAGTTTGGGGAGTAAATTAAAGTATAATACAGCTTTTCATCCCCAGGCTAATGGACAGTCAGAGCGGATTATTCAGATTCTTGAGGACATGTTGAGGTCCTGTATGCTTCAGTTTGGTGGATCTTGGGAGGACAATTTGCATCTCGTAGAGTTCTCGTAAAATAACAGCTTTCAAGTCAGTATTAAAGCTGCTCCGTTCGAGGCACTCTATGGGTGGAAGTGCAGATCACCAGTGTGTTGGGATGACATTGGTAAGAGAAAGTTGTTGGGTCCGGAATTGATCACCAAGATAGTGGATGTTGTGGTTCAGATCAGGAAGCACTTGCAGACAGCTCAGGATCGGCAGAAGCGATGGGCCGATGTCCTTCAGAGTGCTTTGGAGTTTGGTGTTTGGTGACCATGTTTTCCTAAAGGTATCGCCGTGGCGTGGTGTCATTCGGTTCGGTGGTTGGGGCAAGCTTAGCCCTAGGTTTATTGGACCGTTTGAGATTTTGGAGCAAGTAGGCAAGGTGACTTATCGTCTTGCATTGCCGCCAGTGCACGATGTTTTCCATGTCTAACAGTTTAGGAGATATATCCGAGATGAGAGCCATGTGATCGACTATTCTGATTTGACCGTTTGGTCGGATTTGACTTGTGAGATTCCGCCAGTTGCTATTCTGGATCGGCGAGAGAAAGTGCTTAAGAACAAGGTCATCAAGTTGGTTCGTGTTAATTGGAATCCTCACTCGCCCGGTGAGTCGACTTGGAAGCTGGAGGAGGAGATTCAGCAGAAGTTTCCTCATTTGTTTGAGTAGTTGTTATTTTGTTCTTTTGGTTGTTTTTAGGGTTACCTTATGTATTTTTTTTTTTTGAATTTTGAGGACGAAATCCTTCTTGTTAGGTGGGTAGGATTGTAACCCCTATTTTTTGTTTTTGTGTATTTTTCGATGTGGTGTATTTTTCTCTCTTTGTATACCTCTTGTATTTCTCTTGACCGTATATTGGTTTTATTTTCAATAAATTCATTTACGTTATTTTTGTCATGTTTATATTTTGAATTCTTTGTTCCTTTTGTTCGACTTCATTTGATCGAGCCATTACTTGTGATCCTCTTTATTTTATTTATTGTGCTCTATTTTTATTTTCTCTATTTTTTTATGCCCGTCTCAATATATATTTTTTGTAATTAAAATTTTTTTTATCATCATATTTCTAATGTTTTCCTGATACCCATTTTTTCCCCTATATTTATACCTACCAAAATTACTATCCCCAGAATCATTTTTTTTAGCCATATAACCATTCATTAGCTATCATATACTACCAAATACAAATCCACTTCAGATCCTCATTTCAAACCACACCTTAACTTTTCCCCAGGATATTTATTAGCCGAATATAAACCCGATCATTAACAAATCCCCCAGAATCTATATAACCATATACCAATTAACTACTTACCTAATATAATCCCATCTTATTTCTTACCTATTTTACCACTACTGAATTAAATCCCCACACCTCAACCCGTTGTTGCTTACCTTCCTACCCGGTTTCATGCTTTGTACCGCCCCCTGTTTTCCAACCCTAGTTCTCCCATGCATATATATAATCCTATTTCACCCCGTGCTGGGTATTTTTCCTCCCTAGCCGCCAAAATATTTCCCTCGGTTCTCTCTCTCTCCCGATGCCAACTCTCGCTCTCTTGCTCTTGGGTTTTTCTTACGCGTGCTCGAGTGCACGTGTAGATCGTTCATGGGTTCGTTGATCTCTCGTTCGTGGGATTTTTTCGTTGCCGGGAATCCGTTCCCGTTATTCTTATTGTTCTTCGTTTTCATCTCCGGTTAAGGCAAGTAACTTGTACTCAAATTCCATTGTATGATACAAGTCAAAAATACCACTTATAGTGTAGTTGGGTTCTAGAGACGACTCTTGTATGTCATTCTTGTTGGGCATCGTCTCTATATTTCTATTTGACCATAGATGATTCACGACACAAATTCGACATGAAACAACTAGATTTTCGCACATTCTTGATTTGATCATGTATGTCAAATATTTGTGAGAATTTAACTATTTGTTGAGATCCATATGATTCACTTGTTATGGACTTGTTATATACCCTAATCCAAGTTGTTTGAACACTTGGTAGACTCGATTTTATGTTTGGTTGTGTGTGGATTAAGTTTCGTTGAATCTATGTTGATTTTGGTTTTTGAGGAAATTCTGTATTTTGCCCATAATCTGTTTTGATCCGTAATTTAGACCATATTATGGTCAGAATCTTAATTTCAGTATAAAACATGAATTGTAGATAACTTCGTCTGCTTTCCAACCCCTCTGACCTTGCTTGATTTCATTTTCGTATGTTTGAGATATGACTGTTTTACTACAGAGGTGTAGGTCTTTTCCAGATTTCGTTTCTTGGTGTTTTTTAGGACTAAATTATTTTGATTCTTGTGCTACACATATTATTTTGATGTATAACTTTGGTCAGTTTTTCTATACTTATCTAGAAATTTCCCAGAATTTTGGCAGATTTTATTGATAAGTTTTACATGCTGTTTCTTGCTCGTTTATGTAAACTATACTTCCTGTAATTTGCTTGTTGTTCTGTAAAGAATCGTATTTTTACCTTAATTCCTTTTACTGTATGGAAAAATTTTGTGAAATATAAAAGTTAGCTTATTCTATCTATTTTCATCTCTCTTTGGCGGAATTCGATTTTGTTTCATTGGTTGCGAGATATTATAGTTTCCGTACAGCAGTGTTGGGAATTCCAGATTTTCCAAACTATCATTTATTGATATTTTATGATTTTTGTTCACTGACCTAATTTTACTGAAAAATTCTGAAACTTTATATTTAGATACTGGATATAAAGGGAAATACCCCATATTTTTCGTGGATTTATTAAATGAGTTTTGATGCTATTTTACTGACTGTGAATTCGTGTTCCTGATTTCTGGCTTAACCTATTTTCTGTATTCAAATCAGTTTTGATCTCTGTTTTTGTGAATTAATATATGACTTATTTATACTCGCTGGATTCGGTTGAGAGTCCAATTTCTATATGTTTTGACGGATTCATATTTGGATGTTTGTAACACTGGAAATCACTATTTTACTGCAGTGTGGTCTTGCTGTCCTGAACTTGAGAGTTGTTCATTTTTATTCTTTTATGAACTATCTTGCGCTCGCACATGTTTATCTTGCAACTTGAACTTGCCAAATGATCATGCCATGTTATTGTTGATATGTTTTGCACACCTATATACTTGTTGGACACTAATAATAAAAAAATAACCAAACCGGGGTTAATGGAAAGATCTAGTAGTGGATAGTGCAGAAACGTGTACTCGGAAGAACCTAGTAGTTATTGGATCTTGTTTACATGTGGAGCTTGACACGATATACATGGCACGTACACACATGACACTGGAGCTTGTTTGGGTTTTGGAGTTTGTTTACATGATATATGATTACATGATACTTGGAACTTGTCCCTGAGTACACTGCCCTGTATGGTCCCCTACGAATTTAAAGCAAAACTGTTTGTTGTAGCAACCATGTGTTATATTTTTGGGGCGCATGAAGTGCTACCTACATAGTAATAACTACAAGACTTGATACATGACACTTGAACATGATACATGCCCACTTGATACTTGACTACATAATACATGAGACTTGATACATGATACATGCTACATGATTACATGATTCTTGATACTGGTTACTTGATGCATTACACTTGTTTACTTGACACTCGACACATACTATTATATTTGCTCATCTTGCCATTCCATGATTTATATTATGTTATCATGATTATACCATGCTAGGCTTGTTACTTAGATTGACATATCCCATGTACTTATATCCTACATTATAAGTGGCCCGTAACTTACAATTGACAGGTACTTGTTTTATTTTTCCTTCTCCTACGATTTAATTAATTGCATATCAGGATGGTCGGCTGTCAGATGGTATTGGTGAGATGATGTATTAGTGCTGGATTTTCTGCTTTATGATTTTTATTAGTATTGTTGCCTGAACATGAATAAGATGTACTTCATTACTTGGATATTTATCTTGTATTAGGGCGATGTGACCCAGGATATTTGACTTGTTCAGAATTTGATTATTTGAGATTATTATATTTGGTTTCAAGTAATTTCTGTTGGTATCTTGTTTCAATTATGCATGCCTCGTTGTATCTTTTGCTTTCAACTCTGATTATCTTGTGAAATATTGTAAAGATTCTTGAACAGCTTATGAATAATGAAAATCATTCGCTGGGCTTTTGTCTCGTATCCGTATTCCGTATTCTTTTTGGGAAGCGGGGCGTGACATATTTACTATAACAATCTACAACAACTCAAGCATGGTGCACCTACTATAATCAACTCAAGCATGAATATAATTTAAGCATGGGTTTCCTTCTACAACAACTCAAGCATGGTATCTTTCTACAACTCAAGCATGAATATAATTTAAGCATGGGTTTCCTTCTACAACAAATCAAGCATGGTACACTTACTATAATCAACTCAAGCATGGGTTTCTCACTATAATCAACCCACAACAACTCAAGCATGGTACACTTACTATAATCAACTCAAGCATGAGTTTCTCACTATAATCAAGCTACAACAACTCAAGCATGGTATCTTTACTACATCTCAAGCATGGTATACAACTTAATATGGGTTTCTTTACTACATCAACCTACAAAAACTCAGGCATGATATCTTTCTACAACTCAAGCATCAATACAATTTAAGCATGGATTTCCTTCTACAACAATTCAAGCATGGTATCTTTCTACAACTCAAGCATGAATACAATTTAAGCATGGGTTTAATCGGCTCAAGCATGGTATACACTTAAGCATGAGTTTCACTACTACATCAACCTACAACAACTCAAGCATGGTATACTTACTATAATCAACCTACAACAACTCAAGCATGGTATACTTACTATAATCAACCTACAATAACTCAAGCATGGTATACTTACTATAATCAACTTAAGCATGGATGGGTTCACAAGCATGAATAGGTTCTCTTTTTGACATAGAACACCAACATGGTAGGTTCATGGGTTCACATAAGCATGGATGGGTTCTTTGCTACAACTCAAGCATGGTAGGTTCTTTACTAAGAACAACTCAATATCACAAGCAAGAATGGGTTTCTAGCAACCTATAAAAGTTTAGAACATGCTGATAAAAGACTAAAAATAAATTATTACAAAACTACTCTTTTAGGAAATTACAAGTCCTAAATATTACAAAGACTACATTTATTAGTCTATAACCCACTTTTAGGAAATTACTACATACTACAACCAACTTTTTCTTCAATCCTACAAGTTCCTACATACAAAATAGCAACTTTTTACGAACTAGGGTTAGTAAAGAATGATTTCTTAACAAAGTAGAGAGCAACATGCAACAAAACTTATCTTTAAAAATAGCTAGATGGTCTACAACCCCAAGAATGGGTAGTAAATATTCTTACTACACTAATCTTTATATGCACATAGTTATAGTCCAAGTCATAGTTTTGAGTTCAAGAAAATAACCATAACAATAACAATAACATACAAGGTTAAAGATTCAACCTTTATGTGTTTTATTTAAGTTCCACCACCTATCTTTTTCATGGGATCCTTTTGATCCCTACAACCACCTTATGATTAATACTTAGTCCAAGTCGTTTTTAGAACACACATACAACAAAAGTGGATAAGAATTCACACAAATAAAAAGAGATAACTTCATCTTGATTTCCCACCGTTCTTATGCACAAATCTTAGTCCAATTAGTCCAAAAATAATTATCACAGCAATACTAACCATACAAGGTCTCAAAAATCAACCTTTATGGCATTTAATTAGGTTTCATGGGATTATTTTGATCCCTACAAACACCTTATGCTTAGGAATTAGTCCAAGTTATTTAGGAACATAAACATACCACAACACATCATAAAGATGGGTTTTTTTTTTAAACCTACAACCACTTATATGCTTAGAAAAATCGTCCAAGTTATTATAGAACATATACATACACATCCACCATCATAAAGATGGGTTCTTTTTATCCTACAACAAACAAACCTAAAATAACCCTAATGATGGGTTCTTTTCTACATAAAAAAATAAATAAGAACAAGCAACTAAAATTAGAAGTAGAGAACCCCCACCTTTTGAATCTATGTAGGAAGGACTAGCTAGAAACCTTATCCTTCCTCCTTAGCTTTCTACTACAAAACCTCCAATGAAGAACACTCCTATGGAAAACCCCCAAATGAAGAACACTTAGGGTTTCCTTCTCTTTCTTTTCCTCTCTCTCTTTTTTTTCGTGTAAATGAGGCAAAGTGTGAAGGGGATGGGGTTTTATAGGATGAAATGAGGGTGGAAAGTGCAAAATACACCCACACAAATGCACAAACCCCCTTGGGGATAGTTTGGCCGGCCAAAGAAGGATGAGGTGGTGGGGGTGAGGTGGAGAAGAGTCTTCTAGTAGAAGATACAATATAATACTCTTATGTAACCCTAATTAATCTTAACCCTAGGTTTAAGCCTCCAAACAAATCCTAACCCTCCAAATTTGATTAATCATGACAAAAGTAAGATATTTTTGTCCAAAACACATACTACATGATTTGTACAAACGTACGAAATCGGTACAATACGCTTACGTATGTATATATATATATATATACCGATAATTTTCGTTTGTAAAACCGCTTAATCCGTACAAAAATAATTTAATTACGAAAAATAATAATAAAATAAATTTTATTATCAACCTGAAAGATTCCAGTACCAATTTGATATAATACAGATGTATACAGACTGGTTTATATATACCGATAATGTTTATTAACAAAACCGGGTGATATCAAAAAATATTTCATTTCGAAAAATAAAAATAAAATAATAATAAAATAATAATTTTAAATACCTGCCCGGGATTTTCCAGATATTTTCTCAAAAATGAGTTTTTCAAGATTTTGCACCAGTGTACAAAACTGATACAATACCTGTATATACTTACTAGTATATGTGACCAGCTAATTTTTAATGAGTAAAACCAAGAAATTCCCATTAAAATATTTTAATTTAAAAATAATAATTTATACAATATAATATCCGTCCGGGATATTACAATACTCCCTCCTTAGAATAGTTTTGTCCTCAGAACTACATTAAGTTAGGAAAACAAACTAACATCCATACACTAAATAACTCGGGGAAAGAAAGCTTATACGGCTTTCCGGCTCCCTAGTGACTCCTCCACGAACTGGTTCTTCCAAAGAAGCTGACCTCGATCCTAAAGTTGCCTGAAAAACTCTAACAAAGTCGAGCCAAAATTCTCGAATCTTGGTCAGAATCGCTGACACTGGTACTCCATGCTGCTTCTGTACGCCTTCAATGTGGACTTCCGCTAATTTCTGTAGCGTCTCAGTCATCTTTATTGGAAAAATATGTAGAATTTCGTCAACCGGGTCCCCAATAATTCAATTTGAGTCGTACATTTTTGAATTTCGAGGTAATCCTGTGATGAAGTCCATACCGATATTCTGATATTTTCCTTCATCAACTTGCCGCTTCAGTGCTTTGATCCCTGCATCTCCTGCCTAAGCCTTCTGACTTGCTCCCTTAGACTCGGTTGCAGCTTCCATAGTGCCAAAATTGAGCTTCAATCTTGAGTAATTACTCCAATATTGGCTTGCCTAATCTCATCATCTGGCTTCTTACTTTCTTCACGGTCCTTGGCTGAGGCTAATTCTTCACCTATTTCGATCTTTTTCACTTCGGTAGCCACTCCCTCCTTAGAATAGGACATGGCCTATGAACATCACTTCTGACTTCCAAGATTCTCTCCTACAATTTGCTCGAAGCTGACGCTCCAGATGGTGTAATCAACAAACCAAATCTAGAGTCACCTCCCGCACCCATCTAAACTTTTGAAAAAAATCCAATTCAGACAAAAAGAATATGATAAACTATGATTGAACAAAACAGTTGCCTGGATTTCATATATATATAAATCCAATTGGTTACAAAAAGTATTACATCATATATAACTTCTTCAGTCAAAAAATAAATTTCAAAAGATGCAACTTTAGACTTAGTTGCAGTTCCATATGTAAATATTCTTACTGGCTCTCCTTCCTTCTTCAGCTTGCCTTTAATAAGTGCGAACTCTTACTCTTGGTGAACAGGCTCCTTTCCTTTAACATTCATCATTGGGGCTGATCTTCTGTCATTCCTATGAAGCTGGGGATAGTTTGGCCTAACATGACCAATCTCCCCACATTTGTAACATGTACGGGTCTCCACCTGGGGTTCCTTCCTCGGACACTGGTTCTGGAAATGACCTTGCTCACCACATAGGAAACAACTTCCTGTCTTGGTGCCTCCAAGTTTGCCCTCTGTTTTCTGAGTCTTCTGCTTCTGACCTTGGTTCTCGAACCCTTATGCTGGTGTAGATATTTTACCTTATTGTCGTGGACAGGATGATTTCTCGCACCCAATCCTCTCACAGAACCGGCATACTACAACCTTGGTGGTTTCCGGGATTTGACCCCATTCATAATGTAGTTGTGCCAATCTGGAATTAAAGTATTCCTGCTCCTTTGCTAGGCCTGCTAATGCAGCTCTGCAAGCATCTCTTAGTTGCTTAGCTTGATGAACTTTCCCGGTCACGCACCTCCTTAGCTTCTTTATTTCCCCATGTATGCTGGCTGCCGCCGCTGTGTGTTGATCCACACTTAGTCCTTGCGGTGGTGAAGGCGAGTTCGTCTCGAGGTTAACTTGTAGTGAAATCTCCTTTGGCTCCTCGCTCAAGATCATCTGATTATCCCTTGAAATTGGCTCACTCTCTTCCATCAACACATCCTCGGTTAGGATATCCTCAAACACCATCCTATCCTAAAAAAAAACACACATACTGGAATTAGTCCAGATATAGAAAAATTATAAAACATAAGTTGAAAGAAAGAACAATATGAATTATAATTGTCTACAACTAGCTAAAACCCGACTCCTAAATGCATCCAAGTTTAATTTCCCTACTGTGTTGAACTGTAAATTGAAGTCGGCTTTGATACCACTCTCTAACGCCCCGATTTTTGGTGACTGGGAAACCGTGACATAAGCCAAAATTTTTCTTCAATTAGCTACAATACACTGAAAGACAGGAAAATTTAAAACTTTTTATTCAACACCAATGTATTACAAATCCGAATGTTACAAAATTGTAATACATTACAACAGTGTTACAATAATACTTTTACAATCCCAAGTGTTACAACTATCAACATATTACATCAGAGTACAATGAATAAAGAACAATACTTGGTATTTCACTTGGATGCTTTCCAACAAATAAATAGATTACAAAATTGTTATAATGGAACAATGGTAAACAACATATAATACAGCGGGAATGAGAACGACTCTTGCTTCTTTCGCCTCGAGTCCTCCTGAATCCTGTATCTGTACTTTTGCAATCTGGTACCTATTGAAATGGGGACGTCAGTACATATACTGATGTTTTTAAGGCTGATAACTAGCAACAATTCTCCACTTAAGAAAACAGATTGATGAAAAGAGAAACGTGTATATATAATTAATGTGTCAGTGCATGCTATGCTTTAGACTTTAATACCCTATTAACTAATGTGATTCTGCACTTATTCTAATGCAAGCAAGTCTCCGGAACAGTATGCAGTCCATACTACATACGCCCCATCTCAAGCCGTTTCTTCATATATAGGGATTTGAACCCTCGTTATGAATTTTACATTGTACACAATCCTGTTCCTGATAATACAACGTGATTGTGAGGTTGTAGGTGGGTCAAGTCCCACCAATGCAGTACGATTATGGTGTCTCTGTTTGTCACTACTACCCGGCATGCCGGACCTCACTCAAAAACAAGGTTACAGGTACAGTCTAGTTCCTCACTCAAAAACAATGTTTTGAGATTAATAAATGAATTAAAATGATTTTTGATGATTTAATAAATATTTTTCTGGAATTTATCTTTTTACACGTGTAAAACACGTGCAAATACTTTCTTAGAAAGTTCAAAGTCAGAAATTATTTTGGGATAACCTATTATTTATTATTAGGTATTATTTATGAGTTTTCTGGATTTTTCTAATATTTATTTGACCTATTTGCAAATATTACAAAAAGAGGGTCTTTTGTGTAAAATTACCAATGGGAGTGAACACTCCAGATTTTCCGATTTTTAGGCTGAGCATGATTGCTAGTCAACTCAGTGGTAAAGAGTTTACTTTTTTTATATAATAAATTTGGTTTATTTCGCAAATTTCTTGAAGAAGGGTCTTTTTGCAAAATTGCCACTTAGAGGCAAAATTACAAAAAAAAATTTCTAAGTTTACAAATAGTGCTTGCCAGTATTAGGGTTGTTATTTTGTTTTTAAATTTGAATTGAATTAGTTGATCTAATTTCCAAGTATAAAGATTTATACATGTAAAGATATATTCTAAAGAGATATTATACAAAACCTATTCAAAAACCCTAATTACTTGAGATCCGGCCTATTTAAAAGAGAGTGCAGCTTTGCTGCACTACACAAAGGGTTTTCCTGATTATTGATTTCTTGGAGTTTCGAAGCGAGGATCTTTGTTTTTTTGCGAAATGAAGGATTTTCTTATTCTCTTTATTACTTCGGTTGATTCTTTAAAAAGGTGAGTGACATATGTTTAATTTCTTTTTGTTCTATGCGTGTTGTATGTGATAATTTGTCTATCAGAAAGTTTGTTGGGGATTGTATGATGATATAATGAACTATGGATTGATGGATGAACAAAAGTTGAATATTTTCATGAAAACTATGTTACAGTTGATTAAAACCTTAAATTAATGATTTGAGATTATTAAAGAACCTAATAGAAATCATGAGTAGGTTGTTTTCTTCCATGATCTTGCTGATTTGAACAAATACTGTGAGATTGTATGATGATTTGCATAAAGTGAATGAAAACTTAGTTCTTTACTATGTATGAGTATAGGTATGCTCTGTTTTGATTTTGATGAAGTAAAACTTGATTATTTACATGTTGTATTCACTTATATTCATTGGTAATTGTTGTAATCAGTAGTGTATGTGCATAACGAGTTGTGGAAGGATTTATTGGATTAAAAAGACCAGTTCTTGAAGTAAAGAAGGGGTTGTAATCTTTGGGGCTGATGGAGAAAGGCCGAAAGTGGAGTTTTGTGATTTTTATGAAGTTTTCAATTGGATTTTGATGGTTTTAATGCTGAGATTGAATCTAAACATTATACTACTCCTATTTGATGGATTTGATGCTTTAACTAATGCTAGAACACACCTATATACATATATACAAATTCACATTTACTGTTTTCAAGATTTTGATGAAAATTTACTCTTTTATGATCTTAATGTGGTTTTGATTTGTTTTATAAACTCTTATATGTTATACAAGTTGTATTTGATCATCTCAGAAATTTTGTTTTGCAAATTTATGATTTTACAAAGATAAATTGAAGTATCAGTAAAAATGTGCATGAATTTCAAAGATGTGTATTTTCACACATGACAGTTGACCGATAGGTTTTTGAACTAAAAATGACAGTCGCCTGTCAATTATTGATTTTTTGTATTTTTTGCTTGACAGTCGACCGCCGATATTTTTCACTATTTTGACAGTCGACTGTCAGCTACTTGGCTGATTGTTTTGTTCGAGTTTTCTGTTAAGTTCTCGAACGATTATTTCCTTGCACTTATGGATTATTTATCTACTATTTTAGATGATGTTTTTACTACAGATTATAGTATTTTACAGAAAGTTATACTTTGATATCAATAGGATTTAAATTGCATTCCTATATCTCTGTAAAGTGAAATATATATAGTTTTTGAAGAAATTGATGTTTTGTGGTATTCTATATCTTCAAAATATGATTCTCAGTTATTTAATGGATTTTATACTTTATTTCAGTTCTTTAGTGGATTTTATACTTTATTTCAGTTCTGGAAATTTTTGAGTATATTAAATGAATTTGGTTTTACTGAATAGAGAAGTTTTCTTGACATAAACGTTTGACTGAGAGTTGTATTGAAAGTTTTGGTGTTGATATTCGATGTGTGAGTCTGTAGGAGTTGAATGGGATTCCTGTGAACGGACAAATGAGATTTTGTGGATTTTGACCAGTTGGGGTCATTGGGATTGTTGTGGAATTAAGTTCGGCAGGATACACTAACTCCAGAGACGGTGAATTTGTGTTTTAATAATAATCAACCTAAGCACAGGCACTAATGGAGATGTGATGGAACTCGGGAAACGTGAGAATATGCTCTTGGGGTCTAGTCCAACGGATACGTTCTATGATTGTGTGTGTTCTATCTCGAGAGGACTATTTAGTATGTTCGTGTGTTGATGGTCAGCAGTGCCTATTCACAGAATATACAGGTACATTCGCGTGTCGAGGGCCGACAGGTCTATTCACAGGATGTGCTTGTGTACTTGCACATCGAGGGGCGGCGGTGGGGTACACGGCAAGGAGGTGATTCTCCTGTTTTTTTGGATCTATTCTTACATGATGCTTGCGCGTTGAGGGTTGTGTGATACCGATTCTCAGAGTATTCTGGAACTTATTTCCATCACTATAGTAGGATTAGTTGCATAACAAGGGATTTAACCCTATAAAGTGGAGAACGATAAGGGCTTGCACTGGACCTATGTATTATGGAATGCATAGAATCCGACAAGTATGCATTACAGAGTCATCATATTGCATTTTTGTTTTCTTGACGTGGTTTTATGCATGATATTTTCTTGTTTTTCTTACAATTGACACTTAGTCTAGTTTCACTTGATGTATTCATATTTTATTTACTGTCATTTCATATTCCATATGTTACTACTGTTGGTAAGTGTTGTTTATAAATTTATTCATGTTTTATTTACATTGTATTTCTTTGTTATGTTACTCACACCGTTATGGCTGACCACTGTAGTTTTGGGGGTTAGGATTATCTCTAGCCTCATGTTTTACAAGTAGGTACTATTAGCATTGGGATTTGGATGTATGTGGTAGAATGATAATGTGGCTTATGTAAATTGTAAAAGATTGTGTTGTAAAAAAAAGAATTGTAATTTAAGGTATTTAATTTTCTGCTGTGCTTGGTAAAGAATTGTTGTAATAAAAGTTGAAAAATTTATCTGTGTTTTGGCAATGTTTACTATTACATTGAGGTTGATGCTGAAAATTGTGCCACGTATTTCTGAAATATTATATTGAAAATTCGGGGCGCTACACACGACGTCTTCCATGTCCCGCAACTACTGAAGTATATTCGTAATGAGAGCCACGTGATTGACTACTCGGATTTATCTGTGATGCCGAATCTGTCTTGTGAAATTCTGTCAGTTGCTATTTTGGACCGGCGGGAGAAGGTGTTGAAGAACAAGGTGATCAAACTTTTTTGAGTTTCTTGGAATCCTCACTCGCCGGGTGAGTCGACTTGGGAGCTGGAGGAGGATATCCAGCAGAGGTTTCTTCATTTGTTTGTGTAGCTCGTGTTTTGTTGTTTTTGCTTTTGTTGTTATTTTCTTTTCTTTTTCGGGGTTACCCTATGTACTTCTGGTTGAATTTCGAGGACGAAATTCTTCTTATTAGGTGGGTAAGATTTGTAACTCCTGTGACTCATTATTATATTTTTATTTGTATTTAATTAAATTCCTGGTTATTATATTTTATTTCTGATTGTATCTCTTTTCATCCCTTTTGAGTTGTATGTTGTTGTTCTCCTTATAATTCATTTTTGCTTTGATTCACCCTTTATATTCTTCATTCATTGATCTACATATTTGTTCTTACCCTTGTGTTTGTCTAAACCTAATTCTTGGCCTATTTGTTTAATATTGGACTCTTTTCTTCCTATTGGATACAACCCATTAACCCAAACCCGCTTTGACTCTATATAACCCCACTAAATACACCCTAACTCTAATTATCTAAACCCTAAATACATCTCTCTATATCTCTCCCTAGTCGTCCCCTACTTCCGATCCCTCTCTCTCCTCCCTGTCCCGCCGTCGTCATTTTGTTTCCCAACACCGGCAGACCCCGATCCCCGTGCTCCCCTCTCCCTTCCCCTCACCGCTGATCCCCCTTGTGCCGCCCTATCCCCGTGCTCCCTTTCTCCTCGCAGTGCGCTCAAGTCGCCCCCCGTCTTTCTGTCGTTGCCCGGTGCTGCAGTCGCCACCTTAGTTGTTGCTGCCGCCTATCCTATGGTTGCTGCTACCATGCATGTGCATGTGAGACACGAGCACCGCGCATGTTGTGTGTTGGTGTTGGTTTTGCATCTTCGTCGTCATTATCAGGCAAGTAGCTTGTATGTAATTTTTGTCATACAAGTTAAATACCGTAAGTAGTCTTGCATGCGTTTATCGTGCCTCTCATGATGAAATCGTATTTTGTTAGTTGATTCGTTCCTTCATATCTTGATCATGACTGTTTCACAATAAGTTGTTACCCGCTGCATGAAAAACAAATTAGATTAGATGGACATCTTGATTGGTATGCTTGTTTGTGACACACCGTACGTTACAGATAATTTGTACTTGGATGCTTGTAAGGTATATCATCTCATTTTGAACTGTTTATACACATGCCATGCTGATTTGAGTAACCTATAAACCATGCTTTGTATGACATCTTAGATTGGATCGTTTGTAACTAAATTGTTTGATGAAATGCATAAAATAAGTTTTTTTTTTCTGCTGCCCTATTTTTGCACAGTAATTTTGACCCTATTAGCATCAGTAAAATAAATAAATTTGTGAACATGATTTGTAGGATTTGTTTTCTAGTTTTCAGAACTTTCGACGGATCTAAATTCCGATTTTCGATGTATGAGTTATTGCTGTTTTACTACAGTCATATTGTATATTCAAGATTCTGAACTATGTGATTGTTGTATGAATTATTATTCTAAAAGTGATATTAAAAGTAGAATTTGAACTTTATATTTTTCTAAGTATATTTAGTTATGACTGGGATAAATCCCAATTTTTTGTGGAATTAATTAATGACATTTATATCTCGTTCCATGCTTAAAAAACCAATCGATATATTTCCAAACTGCATGCTGTTCAGTAAAGAATTATGTTTTCAACCTGATTCTGTTCATTTTGATGAAAACTTTGTGAATATGAATTGTATCCTGATTTATCTATTTTATCACCCTTTTGAAGGATCTGGATGTCGAATTGTATTTTCTAAATTATCTCTGTTTTGGTACTTCTGTGTAACATTCAGAATCAAAATTTTGTTGCATTAATCTGTTTTCCCTAATTATATTGGCTATACTAACTGTAGTATAATTTCATGATATTTAATATGTTGAGACTAGATATACTAGGGAAACTCCTAGATTTTTCTCAGATTTAATTATGATATTTTAAAATCTTTTTCATGCTTATAAGCAAGATTTTGCATTTTCTGGCTGAACATAAGTTCTGTATTAAACTTTGTTTTCAACCCTGTTTCCTTGGCTGATGTATGACTTGTGTATATGCACTGGATTCGGCGGGGAGTCTAGTTTCTAGATTTTTTGACGGATCTAGATTTGCATTTCTTTAGCAACGGGAATCTCAGATTTGGTACAGTAGTGTCTTGCTACCAGAACTAGAAGTTTCGTTGTTTTGATTGTTATAAGTTATTTTTGTCGCCCATTTGTTTTCCTATTCATCTTAGACTTATTCTTTGTTCTTAACATGTCTTTTAGCCCTGTTTGTATTCATTCACACCTGTTTAATAATAATGAAAACTAATCAAGCCGGAATTTTAAGGGAAAGATCTAGTAGTGGACAATATAGAAATGTGTATTCAGAAGGGAACTCATTTCCCCACTATTTACTGTGGTACCGAATGTTTCTCTGGATGCATTAGGGCATGATCCCTGACATCGTTTCTGTTTGTTATTACTATTACTGTTACTTTTTGTCTGAATATACGGCCCTATAGGTTCCAATACGAAATCTTAAATCAAAACTATTTGATGTAGCAACCATGTGGTATAATTTAGGATGCATGAAGTGCTACCTAGATAGTAATGAACATTAGACATAAGAATAACTGTTTCACTGTCATTCTGTTATTGTTACCGTCATCCTGTTACTGTTACTGTTGACTTCACTGTTACTGTTACTGTTATGCACTTTACTGCTTACCTACTGTTTACATCTGTAGACTGACATCCTTTGTTGCTTATCTCCATGTCAGTACTTCCTATTTGGTTCAATTCTTCCTTTTTCATTTTCCTGCTTGTACTACTTGCGGTCCGGAACATGGAACTAACGGACATTATGTTTTTCTGTCTTACTATTTCCTTATAATTGATATATGAGCAGGTTTTGATGATTGTTTGCCTAATGGAGTTGGTGAGCAAAAGTTTAGAGAAGCACATTGGAAAATTTTGCTTAATGTTTTGTTATGAACTATTTCATTCATGTTACTGTATTGAGACTTGTATTGGGCTGGTAGTCCCGAAATATTGTTTTGTTTCAGATCTCGTATTTGTTTGGGATAATTATCATTTTTGCAAATAAATACTGTTGAATTATAATTTTTTATGCATGCTTGGTTGAGTATATTGTTATATTTACTGTTGTACTGAGTCAAGTAGCTCCTTACAGCTTATGGATGGTAAAAACCATTCGTTGGGCTTAGTCGCGTACCATATTCCGTTTTCCTTTTGGGAAGCGGGGCGTGACATAATATTCTACCTGAAGCATCACAGTGAATTACGAAACCTCTTGATCCATCCAGTATAATCAACACAGGTGCTAACGTCAACCGATTCTTTAGTTCAACAAAGGCTTCTTCACAAGACTCATCCCACACAAACTTCTGATCCTTCCAAGATAACTTGGTCAATGGCCCTGCAATCTTCGATAAATCCCGAACAAACTTCTTGTAGTACCCCGCTAGACTAAGAAAACTCCGAACTTTCGATACTGACTTCGGCGTCGGCCAATTCTTAACAGCCGAGATCTTGGACAGATCGACAGAAACTTCATCACCAGAAATAATATGGCCCAAGAAAGCCACACGATCCAACCAAAACTCACCTTCAAGTGCTAGAATGCTCATCACAGTTTCGAGAGTATACAAGAATATCATCAGTGAACACCACCACAAATTTTTCTAGAAAGGGAGAGAAAACCTGATTCATCAAGCTCATAAACATAGCCGGAGCATTAGCAACTCCGAAAGGCATCACCAAGAATTCATAGTGCTCATATCTTGTACGAAAAGCAGTCTTCTGTATATCCTCGACTTTACCTTAACCTAATGTTAACCAGAACGAAGATCCAGCTTCAAAAATACAGAAGCGCCTCCCAATTGATCAAATAGGTCATCAGTCCTTGACAATGAATATTGGTTCTTCACTGTGACATTATTGAGTTCGCAGTAGTCAATGGACAACCTGCGACTACCATCCTTCTTATTAACGAACAGTACCGGAGCTCCCTAAGGCGAAACACTCGGCCTGATAAAACCTCTATCCAGTAACTCCTGAATCTGCTCCATCAACTCAACAAACTCAACAGGAGCCATTCTGTATGGACTCTTAGAGATTGGAGGTGTACCCGGCTGAACATCAATACTGACACCACATCAAGATCTGGCGGTAATCTCGGCAATTCCTTGGAAAAACATCTAGAAAATCTCGCACAACCAACGGTGTGATAACATCATCAGCACACATTTCCTCCATAACTTCCTGACTAGCTAACTTCTCCATACAAGCAAGCGGCGTTTCACCGACACAGAATTCAAATTTCTGATGTTCTGGCATACAAAATACAAACTTCTTCTTGCGACAGTAAATTATAGCATGAGTGACACCAAGCCAATCCATCCCCAAAATAACATCAAAACCAGAATTGCTGATGACAATCAGATCAGCAAAAAAAATCATACCACCAATAACCAAGGGACTCTGCTCACAAATCTGAGAACACATGACAACACCTCCACCTGTAGAAATATTCCAAGCTGTTGGCATAGCGCAGCTAGCCAAGAGATGCAGATCGACGAAGCGGGAGGAAACAAATGAATGTGTTGCACCAGAGTCAAAGAGAACATGAGCAGGAAATGAGTGAACAAGGATAATGTCTAGAAAGGGGTCAAAGTGAAAACACAATGGCAGAAGCAAAATGCAAGAAATAGACATGAATGGAAGGCTAACATGAATAAGCAACAGAATAGAATAACAAGATAGCAAGGAAAAAGGAAGCAAATAATGCAAGGAAGGAGAAGCAACATAAGAATCCTAGGACCTGTGGGTTATGGGGCCACCACGCTTCTGCTGCGCTACCCTGATGGTGAAGCTCCAAGCTGTAGACATATCGTTGTAGATTAAGCGATGCCGATCGAATGACTAAACATGAAGAAGAAGAACGGATGCCACCAGAATCAAAAGAATATGGGTATGAAAAAGAATGAAATCATACCCAATATGGAATCAATGAATGGAAGGGATCAAAGAGGAATCAAATAAGACAAGTTTTCAGATCGTAAATTGGTTATCATTTGTTCATGTGATTCTTGTATTGCACATACTGTTGAGTCAAACCGGTTCAAAATCCAAATATGACCAATATATCAATCAAAGCCAACCTTCCTTACGTTATTCATGTTTGACTGATATATTATTCAAACCTGTGCTCTGATACCACTAAAAACCTTGTCACGCCCCGCTTTCCAAAAATACGGAATACGAGTACATGATATTGACCCAGCGAATGACTAACGTCATCCATAAGCTTTTATCCGATCAACTCAACAATATAATCAATACAGAACAAATGCGCAGACAATAATAATAATCTCATGAACAATAATACTTGGAATGAAACAATATAAAATATCCAAATACAATAATCCAACGTCTAGAAACAAATAATAAAATCCGGGACATAAGCCCAATATAATAATAAATCCAATTTCAAATAATAATAAGTCTCAATACATTAAGTTTAATAAAATAATAAGCAACTAGAAAGCATTGAGTCTTTAGAAAGTTTGTTCTCCAATTCCAGCAGGTAATTCTCCATAATCACCTATAAACACTTCATCTAAAAAAAAGAAATTTTTTTTCCTTAGAGTAAGTCATGAACAACAAGTAGAGAAAGCAAGAAACAATGGAATATTGATATAACAATGAATTCAATGGATGAAAAGGAATCAATAACATGGGACAATAGCAGTAATCAATATCATTAATAATCGATGCAATGGTTATAACCAATGATTCAATAGTCGATAACAATATTCAATAATCAAGATCAATAACACTTAGCCAATATTCGATATCAATAGAAATAATGATGAACAATATGCAATGTCGATGTTGTGTCATTTCTTAAGTCTATTATTCATTTTAATCAGAACTAATGCACGTACTATTGCATCCCATACTATAGGTTCGATACATACAATCAATATCGTTTAGACTTAAGCGGAATATTCTATAGATCATGTACACGGCACGATAACGTTATTTGTAGCATTGGTGCATACTGGTTGGCTCAATAACAATAAAATAATAAACGATCAATTGGGATACTGTGTCAGTAATCCAACAATAAACCGATAACAATAACAATAGCCAACACATGATATTTTGGGAAACATGACCCACACTTCCGTGTATAGTCACTATGTCATCAACTACTCCAGTCAATCCCTTAAACTCTGGCTTATTAATTATTTCATTAATGCAACAACACGATATGCAATTATGAGAAATGAAAGAAATGATGATAACAATAGGGAAACAATAGGATGGTAAACATTAAAAATAACTCATTAGGGTCATGCAATACAGCATACACACTTCGATTCATGCAATACTACGATATAGGAATAATTAAATTAAGAAAAAGTGAAAAGTGAAAAATTCTGGACAGTAAGAGTAGTCTGTACAAAAAATATAATTTTCCGCTGCTACAGAAATCAAAAACTGAATCCGTCAGAAATTCTAGAAACTAGACTTCCCAACGAATCCAACTCATATTTAAAGTTCAAAATCCGACAAAAGTAGCTAGGTCAAACACAGCGTTCTTTTCAGATTTTATGTTCAGGCAGAAAATCGACATCAGGTTATTATAATTTTAGAAACAGTAAAACTCTATATTAAATTCTTTAAAAATATTTAATAGAATCCTAAACATGTTGAATAACAATCTGGAAATTTTCAGAGCAATATTTTATCATTTGATCAGCCTTTTAACAGTTTAAATATGAAACATACAAGAATCTGGAAATCTGAAAATAAAATTACAGTTGTAGTAAAATGGCCATAACTTTTGCTACACAATTCGAAATTCAGAAATTCAAGATTTTCTAGAAATTAGAAAGTTAAGGCTATAATTCTTATTCAGAAAGTTATTCATTTTAAGATCATTTACTGCGTCGTAAATAATAGACAAGATACAGCCGGCAAGAAACATACATGTTTTTAATATTTTTCATGAAACAAATTAATTACAAATGATGGGTATCAATTCTATTAGTCGATAAACTTCATAATTAACATGATGGGTATAAAAATGTGGTAAATAAAATTAAGAACACATACATGCATTAATTTATCATCAAACAAATATTAATCGATCAAACAACATACAACCTAGTAATTATTTCTACAATATGAGTTGTGTGACAATTATATGAACTACCCTATTCTCAATTCTATATGAACACATGAAAGATTCAATCTTTGGAGTCATTAGAGGTACAAAGTCAAGTAAATTTGGGTTAGCTCGTGTAAACCCTCAATATACCGAACGAAAGAGATGAACAATGTACAATATGATAAACAATGAGATTTACTTGCAAGAGTTTCAAAAAAAACTTGAATTTGATTCAATAATAATTCAAGAGAAAGTGACTTTCCTTATGGACGATGAAATTCAATACCAAGAATAACGGGATGAGAATTCTGAAGCAACGAACCCATGAAAACACAATTTAACACATGTATACTTCATGCAATAGAGGAACAAAGCAACAACAACAACAATATAGCAATTGACAGCAACAATAAAGGGCTGCAAGGGGGTTTGACGTCGCTGGTGGTCAGCGGCATCGCAAGCAGCGGTGTGACAGGGACAGGAGCGTCGGGGTGGCACTCCCGTGCTGGTCGACGGGATTGGGAGCAGTAACGGGTTTGGTTGCTATCGTCGAGAGCGGAACAGGGAAGCAAGGGTTCGGGTGTCTGGGCGTCGACGGGATAGGGAGGTGCTAGGGTGGCAGTACTGGGCAGAAGCAATGACTGGAGGTCGCCGCAGTAGGCCGGAGAGGGAGGTCGACGGTTTGGGCAGGAAAACATGGGTTGGGTTCTGATCGGGGAGAGAGAAACAGAGAGGAGAGAGAAAGAGGAGAAAGGAGAGTGATTAGACGGCTATTAGGGTTTGCATTGTGCAATTTTTAGGGTTTGCAATAGGATTGTATTTATAGATTGTAATTAGGGTGTTGGGTTAATGGTTTAGGATCCAATAATATCGGTTTTGGGTCAAGAACAATAGAAATTGGTTTTTAGGATTCAATAAGAGATGGGTTTAAAGACAACTGGGTTCAAATAGAAATACCCACAATTAAATAAAAGAAAATAGGATCAACAAGAATAGCTCAATCAAGAAGAACGAAGAATTTCATGAACAAGTTTAATTAAAATAATCAAGGAGAGAAAAATAATGGAGTATTTTATTCAATTAAAATAGAAATATTACAAAAGAGGGAAATAATGAAACTAGCGGAAATGATAGTTACAATATCATAGAAATAAACTCCTATGGTAGGTTTCTGTTGTATAGAGTGACCAACAACAGCCTCCCCAGAGTCCTAATCTTATCAATGGAATGTTTCCCTTTAGCACCCACTCCTACTAATTCAGATACTTTAACAATATCCTCCTTACTAAGCAAAGTAAACAGATTCTTAAAAGCTTTAGAAATTGAAGTAGTAGAAGATGATTTGTGCTTGCCTCCACGTTTGCTGGATGATGCCAAGTGCCTCATGAAAGGTTGTGTGGATGCATGCCTGCTAGCTGATCTCCCCCACATCCTTCTCTTTGTGGCCAATTCCTTAAAGCTAGGAAGGACAGAAAGTGAAGACTCCTTGGTCTTTGGTCTTGCATTCCTCACTGTCCTGCTCTTGCTCATGTTCATGGATTTGCAAAAGAGAATGGACCATGTGGGCTTTTGAGAGATTTAGAAAAAAAAGTTGCAACCCTTTGCACTATGAACAAATAAAGAATTTGGTAGGTGTGGACTCCCATAAATCACTAAAAATGGGGGTGTGACGTAGATGGAAAGGTCTAGAAGATATCTATGTGTACTCGTATGTCTGGACTCGATTACTAGAAGGTATATGTGATAAGCAGTCACATCACCGACCCACACCACCGAAATGAAGCCTGGTCGTGATCGCCACCACACCGAGGTTAGGAAAAAGAGTATCTAATGGGGAGATGAAATTGATCCTCGATCTTGACACTCGTGAAGACTATGTTAGTCAACAAGACAATCCACTAACCAACTAGGGCCTCAGGCAATCATACATAGTGTGTACGTAATCCCTACCGAACAAAGAAAGAAAGATGCCTAATCAATAAGAGTGAACTTTAGTATCTAATGCAAGTAAAATGCAAATGAAGTGAAAATGGTAAGGAATCTTACCACGCCTTTGGTCCGATGCGGGGAGGCTAGCAATAAGCCTTCTTTACCCAGTAAGAAGTGAAAACATATGTGTGTGAAAAAAATGAGAAAGTCGTAAAATGTTTTGGTAAACTAAAGGTGCTAGCTTTGGGGTAAGAAATAAACTAGTAAGTCTACTCCTTAACTAACAACTTAAAGTAAAAAGATGTATGTAAAAAGTATGTAAAATATGGGAGAAATATGCAAAGTATGAAAAAGGTATGATTTTTGTAATGAAAATGTGATGAAAAATATGCAAATATGAAAAAGATGAAATATTTATGCTAAAGTCGCAAAACTAAGTAAGCAAATATGAAAAAGATGCAATCTTTAAGTAAATGATGTGTAAGTGTGAATATGCTAAATATGCAATCAACCATGAAAAAGATGCAAACTTTAATCTAAACTAGCAACCCTAAAAATGTAGAGATCAAGTATAAACTAAATATAGGAAGAAAATATGTTAAATCTAGTCTTGAAATGCCAGATTAAAAACGAGAGCAAATAGAGACTAACCCAAATCTAAACTAACAATTTCTAGACTAAAATCTAGAATTATGCAAGCAGATATGTAAGTATGGTGAAAAGGTTGGATCTTTATGGAAAAATAACTACATTTCTCTTGCAAAATGATGAAATAAAAAATAAACAAAGAACAAGAAATGCAGAACCCCGTATTTTCAAATACTATTTTTATATTTGAAAATGAATTTAAATTTATTTTTGGAGATTTAACGAATATTTTCAGGAAAATTTATCTTTTGTACACGTGTGAAACACGTGCAATTCCTTCCTGAGAAGTTTGAAAATTTAGTTTTCTTTATGAAAAATCATTATTTAATATTTGGGATTTAATTAGTATTTTTCCAGATTTTTCTGGAATTTATTGGAACTATTTGCAATTTTTCAGAAAAGAAGGACCTTTTTGTAAAATTGACAATTTTAAGGGTTAAAGTGCAAATACAATTTCTGGACGTTTTGAACAGTAATAATGGAGATTTAGAATGTGTATTTTCTATTAAATCCTAATTTAAATGAGTTTTGATGGAATTTCCAAAGAATGATCTATACATGCAAATTGTATTTTTTGGAAAGGATTATTTTGCAATGTGTGGGTAAAACCCTAATATACAATCCGGCATATTTAAGACAAATTCTTTTCAGCCGTCATTGAGTATACACAGATTTTTGGGAGATCTATTTTGGTGAAGGAAGGATTTTGGATCTAGCAAGGAGAAAAACTTTTCGTGGATTCTTTTCTAAAATCAAGGTGAGTGACGTAAGATTATTTGTTTTGCTTTGTTTGATTTTTTGTGAGTGCATGAAATCGTTTGATTTGAATTATGTGAACGACATCGTTTGTTGTTTCGTATGTGAATGATATGGACCTTATGTTGTAGTATGTATGTGAACCATTGTTATTTTTGGATCATGTTTGTGAAACTTATGGATATTGAATAGATCTTGAGTTATGAGATTATATGTTAGAATACATGTTAAGAATTGATCATGGTTGGGATCGGATGGTGAATATCTGGGTCTAGAGTATACAAATCGGATTTGATCATAGTTGTGAAAGAAAATTAGTTTTGAGAAAGCCTAATTGAAAGATTAGTGATTATGGATCGCTGGGAATGTGCCACGTGTTTTCTAAGTTCTCATATTAGAAATTCGGGGCGCTACAAGAAAAGCGTTTAAGATAAACTCCTTTTTGAAGAGGACCCTCCTAAGATCTCCTAAAGCTCCATGCTCAAAATAAAAGGAAAAATAAAAAAAAGAAATATTGCGGAAGAAGAGAGAATATCTAAAATGAGAGAAAAAGATGGAACGACACCATAACCCTAGTTTTCTTCGCTATTTTGGTTCTCTTGAAATGGTGGAAATGAAGGGATATTTATAGAAGATTTTTTGTACGATGGGAGTCAACATATGGAGGTAAATATGTGGCTGAAAAATGAACTAAGAAAGGTCCAAACCCGGGGATGAAGTTGCCCAGAAGGTGCTCAAAGCTACGGTGCAGTTGGGCTGGCTCAGAGTCTGGCTAGCTCCACGCGGTGCTAAGCGGAGTTCGGTGAGGCACAGAAGCCCAGGCCGGCTCTAGCTTCCAACCAAAACGAGGCTAGCTTTGGTCAGGCATCTACTAAACTTCTCTAGCTACTTTGGCACATTTATGTAGGCCAATGTGGCGAAAAGTGGGTTCATATGTCTACTCATGTAAAAACGAGCGACATTGGGCCCAAGTTTCATGTTTTCTAACTCAATCAGAGTTTTGGGCATAATCTGCTATCATAGATAGTCAGAATGAGAATCCAAGAATATCGTTAGATTCGTGGAGATGAAACGATCAGTTTGATATATAATGTTGAATGTTTCGAGCATGTCTTGAAATTTTTTTTGGCCCACCAGATCGTGCGATCGGGAGATCCTGATCACCCCAAATTTTAGGAATGTCTAAACGTAGCATTTTTTGGTGGTATTCAAATCATTATGGAAAATGGGCTATTTTGTCTATGGAGATCGTGATTTTTAATAGTCAGATCGATGGGTGACTTTTGTGTGGACAATCAGATGGTTGAGATTAACCTAGAGATACAGGTGTCTAATCAGGGTTGATTCTCATTTTGTTGGCTTCATTTGGGATGAGGACATCAAAAACAAGGTCGATCATGACTATTAACAGTCGTATGATGATGGACTAGTGAAATGGGTTATTTGGACGATTTGGGCCACTGAATTCATTGGTACTTTGGGCGTCTCAATTGAGACTCCCCACGACCAAGATCATGATCCAAAAACCATCATACAAAGGGCTTTTTTGTTACGAAAATGGGGTTTGCACCTAATTAAATGCAAAATGCAGAGAATGCAAACATGATTCAAATGAAGATTCGGAATTCAAGATAACCGGGAATTTTGGCCCAGAGGATACAAATTGTCCCTATGGTCGGAACAGACTGGAATCTTAGAATCTAACAGTATTATGGCACTTTTGACCCCAAAATATGAGTGTGAACAATATGCCCCTCCTTAGCGAGCAGAGTAAAAGAGGTGAAAGTGTGAGTAAGGACAATGGTGGCACCTCGGATTTTGGAAGTGATCACCTTTATGTGGAAAAGCAAAGAGAAGTGCACTTATAGTAGGTTGAAGAAAAAATAGGTTTGGCGTTCCTCACGTCCATAAGTGGATTGTAAGGCGGGCAATCTCTTAGCCGATTGTATAATGGCATTGTAGTTTCACATAGGTTCAAGTCTTGTGGTAATCAGAGAATCCTTGCTTACGAGACATCCATTGTGGTACTGTAGCTGTAAATCAAGGGGGTTCCACTCGATGTCTGGGAAACCATTGTGGTACTGCAGTCACCATCAAGAAGAGAATCTTTCCTAGTAAGGGTGGCACATAGGTTGTCCCTAGTCGCAGGACTGGGTAAATCTTTCATGGTAAGGGCGGTATAAATGCTAGGCCCAGTCGCAGGATGGTATAATTCATACCGTGGAGATCGCATTTTTGCGTAGTCGTCCTACATGTCATGAGGATTTGTACGAAAATTAAAGAGATTTGGCTGATTACTTCAGGGGCTCAATCATATCTTCGTTGCAGTACTCATATACAACAATTTAGGATATGGAGTCTGGAAGGATGTATTTGGATAATTTATTGTTTGGATGTCGGCTCATGTATGTACTTGCCTTGTCACCTGCTCAACTATGCTCGCACTGAATTGGCATTCAGTAGGCACAAAGGCCTCTAGTAAAAGCAGATTCTCAGTTCCTGGCCTGTCTCAGGGGACTCGGACCATGATGCAATGAAAATATTTTTGAATACAATGTGTTTGGCAAAACTCTGTTTGAATGAGACTGGGACGGGTCAAGTCCCTTTAGAAAAATGCAATAAGGTTGGTAAAAATCAGAAAATGGGTTCTATTTTGAAGATGCAATAAAAATGGGCAAAAACAAGATTGGTATTATGTTTTGAAAATCAATGCTGCATCTTGTCTAGGCATTCCACCCTGAGGATTGGGAAAGATGGCATCACTGGATGAGAAGTTTTCGAAAGATGCTGGAGAGTGTTACCCACAGTTCGGGCACTCGCTGCTACCCATCTTCGAATCCGCAACTACCAGAGAAAAACTTGATAAAGATCAAGTGGGCAATGGGGTAATCAAAATTAAACGGTAGGAATAAAGTACGTGTGCATATGTGCGTATTTGTGTGTACATGAGTGTATGGGCGTACAAGGAGGAGCGACCCTTACAGTACTGTAGTTAAGACCCCCAAGTCGATTATAATGCTGCTAGTGTGATGGGATGTCATAGAAGCATGTTCCTTTCTGTGGAATACTCTAACTTTATGCCCAAATCTGACTTCCAAACCCGTCCCGAACTCCCCTCACCTTCTCTATTTCAAACTACAGCAAACACTTCACCTTCTTCCCCCTTCTTTACTTACAACTTAAACTCCAAAAATAAACAATCCATTTTCCCTTCCAAAGCTGCAGCTCTAATGACACTGTAATTCCCCCCACTTTCTACTCAATTTTATCGCATTTCTCCATTGAGATTAGCCCTCAATTTTCAGTCTTTCACCTTCCAACTTTCCCTAAATTTCTGCTCCACATCAGCCTATTCACATCCCCTCATTCAATCAGCTAACTCCGTTCTTCTCTTGCTATAAAAAGCACTCAGCTCATCCCCATATCCGTATATTTATAGCACTTCTTTCAACCGAAGTGTCTGAGGGAGAGAGAGAGAGAACTAGTTTGAGTTTGGAAAGCTGGAGTTTTGGAGTTTAGTTTTCTTAGGGTAAACATAGAAATCCTATTATATTTCATGGGTTGCAGATTGTTAGTATATGAGATGATATTAATAGTGTATACTATGTTGTGATCAAGGTTAATTTTATCGAGCTTGGTGTTGGAACTTTTTGTTGGATCTTAGAAGCAATTGAACTCAAAAACGTTTGGAGGTGGGTGATAACCTCTTCAAACTTTATTAATTTTATGTGATTGCATGCCCTTAAAATGTTCTTCTTTGTACGATGATTAGTAATGTTTGAATTGAGTAAATCTTCGTATGAATGATATTTTAAAATCAATTGGTTATTTAAGACTAACCAGAATAAAAATGGGCTTATGAGCAATATTCAGTGATCATTAGATGACTTATTAAACATTGGGACTCTTTTAGAGATTTAAGAGGATTTATAGGAGAACATTTTCAGTAATTAAATTAATTTAAATGGTTATTCTAGGGATTGTTGAGAGTTGGAAAGTAGGCTTGAACAATTTAATTATCCTCTGAGTTTTTAGAGCACAAAATGATCATGATAATGGAAATGAAAATTAGTATTGTGTGAAATTAGGTTACACTTGCACCTCATGAAAGACCCTGGTAAATTTCTGTATCTAAGAATTTATATGTAGCCAAAGATTGATATATAACTTTAGTCTAGAAGACTGGCCTTGGTAATAACCTTGAAACTAGTAGAACTAGTGCGTGACTTGGGATAACCATGATTAAGCATGACTTAAGATTAAGTGAAGTGATTTAGCGCTATGATAGACTCGTACTAAGTAGTGCTTGTATAAGATATCATGAGATCGTTTATAAAGTAGATGAAGAATAAATAGTATGGTGTGAATATATGAATCCAATTTAGATGGTGAATTTGACATAACTTAAACCTAGAGGTGGTCTAATTAGGTATTTGAGATCAATCTGATTTGAATATAATTTCTCTCTTTTGATGTAATAAGAATTGTGACATACTGATAATTTTGGTTAGGTAAGAATCCCGTACTAAGATGAGTGCTTTATGAAGAAATGGATTAAGTGCTAGATTAGCACTAGTATGGGTCAAGTATAAAACTTGATTTGACTTAGTCTTGATACCAAGGGTTGATACTAGAACCTAAATGCAGTCCAAATCTGAAAAGACTGACTCCAGTTGAGGAGTGAGGTAGTGTTAAATTTGTGACCAGGATTACTTGAAAATTAATGAGAAAATATCATAATGGGGTCATTAGGTTTAGAAAGCATCTTTGTGCATTTTATACTTAAGGACTGAGCACTAGAAGAAGACGTGATAAAACATGGTCGAACATAAGATATAAGCTCCATATTGATTTGTGAGGTGAGATAAATCTCTAAAGTTTCCGGGACGAGAGCTAAAACTCATAGAATGTTACTGATCGAGGACGTACCCCAGGATGACCAGTTGATGTAGGTTGTTCCCCAGAATTTTAGGGAGATGAGAATTACTCACAATACCTAGAGCAGGATATATATTTACAGAATGTCGCTTGATGAGCAATACCCTCAATATGATCTATAGATGCAGTAGATAATCCACGGATGCCTATGTCTTGAATATTTGGCCACATGAATAGGTTTGCATATCGAGGGACTGAACCCTATAATGAGAAGAAAATGTTAATAGCGTGCATTCAGAAGCTATATTGAATGGGTGGCATAAGTTCCAAACAAGCATGCATTAGAATAGCATATTTGAATTGTGCATGTTAATATCGTAAGTATGCTTCCCACTAAACTAACTAGGTTCCACACTCACTCATATGACATTCTATAATTGAACAATTTCACTTACATTTAACATACACACTAATTCAAATTTGTCTTTTATTATACTGTGTTTTGGGAGTTAGTTGAGGTTGTCATGATTTTTCGTCAAACTCACAAGTTGATGATCCCATAGATTACGGTTTTGCAGATGAGTTTGTCATGTGGCAATGATGCTCAAGCGTAGCATTCTGAAGGCCCGTCAATTTGAATATTCCCGTATTCTGGAAATGTGGTAATAAAATTTGAATTTTCCTATATTATATTATGTTTATGTACTTAAATTGAATTATTAGTCTTGTGTATAATGCACAGTTCCCCCCGCACGGGTTTCAGGGTGTTACAAAGTGGTATTAGAGCCGAATTCAATTAGTAGTACTAAACATAGTATGGAAAATGGGCCTAGGATGACACTAGATGCATTTTGAACTTAGTTTAGGATAGTATGATAGTTATAAATGCAATAGTTGCTTTTCAACTTCGCATTTGTGTTACCCTATACATAGACAGATCCTCTCCTTTTCACTTCGTGTAGGAAGGCTTTGAAGAGGAGGAAATTTTTGTGGATTTGGAGAAGTGGATCCTGAGGAGGAGGAACCTAAGAAGGAGTATCCCGAAGATGACTACTAGGGAGAATAACTCCAAGAGCCTTTAGACGTTGAATCACGTCCACCCACTCCATCCCCATTCAGTTCTTCAGACGATTCCAGTGTTCTTTCTCTAATGTCAACATTAACCAGAACAAGATGCCTGCATTTCGATGTCAGCTGGGCAGGTACTAGAGGAGGATGAGCCAGCTTGAGGAACAACGATTAGAAGACCAACAGTGTGTAACACTTCTGGAGGTCGAAGTCAGAAGCCTCAAGGGATTCCAAGTCCAGACTACCAGTCAGTTCACTCAAGTGAAGAATATGCTTCAAGAGGAAAACCGGAAGTCCAAGCGGTGTGAAGAACAACTCCAAGAAGAGGTGGCCGAACTGTAATATCCTGTATTTTCAAATAATTAAATTTGTTTTCACATGTTTCGCACGTGCAAATTAATGTGTGTTTTTGACTTTTTCTTATCTCATGAATAAATATTTTCTTCTCTTTTAAAAATCCTATTATTAATTCTTAGGCCTAATAGTCTAATTCTAGACCTTGAGTTCAGAGTAGGCAGAAGAGTTATGCTGACAACCGGAGGAGGGACCTTGAGTTCAAGGAAGGTGACTTTGTCTTTCTGAAGGTATCACCTAGCAAAGGTGTGATTTGTTTTGGCAGAGGTGGAAAATTAGCCCCAAGGTTCATAGGCCGATATAAGATATTGACGAGGATTGGGAAAACTACATACCAGTTGGAGTTACTGGAAGAGTTGTCTCAGGTGCACAATGTCTTCCATGTGTCTATGTTGAGAGGTTACATTCCAGATCAAAGTCACCATTTGTCCGAAGTGCCAGAGGGTTTGCAGTTAGATCTGAGCTACACTGAGCGACCGGTTGAGATCGTGGTTCATCGGGAGAAAGTCTTAAGGAACAAGACAATACCGATGGTCAAAGTAGTTTGGAGAAATCAGTTGGTTGAAGAGGCTAGTTGAGAATCCGAGGAGTGGATGCTGAAGGATCATCCCGAGCTTTTTGTTTGATTGTATAGTTTTTCTTTCTTCTTTTATATTTTGTTTTCTCACTCTTTGATTGTACTTCCAGGGACGGAACTATTCTAAGGAGGGAATGTTGTAACATCCTATATTTTCAAATAATTAAATTTGTTTTCACGTGTTTCGCACGTGCAAATTAATGTGTGTTTTTGACTTTTTTTAATGTCATGAATAAATATTTTCTTCTCTTTTAAAAAGCCTATTATTAATTCTTAGGCCTAATAGTCTAATTCTAGCCCACATAAATAAATAAATTAATTAATTAAAAAGCCCATGGATTTTAGCCCACCTAATTAACCCACTAGTTATTTCTAATATTAATTAAGACAACTTGTAAGGTAGACTTGATCAAGTAACAAATAAATTAAAAAATTAAATGAACAAAACAACTACTGTGCATGTGTTGACACGTGCATTGCACATGCACGTGCAATGGAGCAAGGAGACTAGGCCGGCCGTAGGCATGGAGTGGGGAGATGGAGAGAGTGGAGAGTGGTTACTTGATGGTGGGTAGTTCTTCTAACTCCCAAATGTATCCTAGTCCTTCATCTAAACTCATCTCAACCCTTCATCCACTCTTGAAATGTGTATAAATACCCCTCCCTTGTCTTTCTTCATCACTTGCATTAGAAATTTTCAAAGAGAAAGAGAAAGAAAAAGGCATTTGTAAGGAAAAGATTGACTGAGAAAAGAAATTTTGTGTGAGAAAAGAAAGAGTGTGTGTCCCTTCCATTGGAGGCCGGCCAAAGCAAGAAGAGGAGGAGAAGGTTCGGGTTCATACTAGCAAGGAGGAAAGACTCGGTGCGCACTAGCTTGGAGGAGAAAGCTCGCAACTAGGGAAGACGATCGTGCTTTAAAGGAGTTATTTAGGAGTTTTTCATTTGTTTCTTCAAAAAGGTGAGTGATTTCTCTACTTCTAATATAGATACCATGCTAGGAATCTAATTATGAACATGTTAGAAACAAATAGAAAAATTGTCATATACTTGCTTGAAAAGACTAGTAAGAAAAGGAGAAAACTCTTGTTTCGCTATTTGAGAAAGTTAGCAAAATGAATTGAAATTTGTTATTAATATATTTGCATGCTAGAATACATATGAATTGATGAATCATGATTATATGAAAATTGTGCTAATGAATGAATTGTAGAATGCAAAATAACATCCATGGATTGTAAAATAAATTGATTAGTTGCAGTAAGTGTTGATTTTAATGATGTTGTATGAGTAATATTATATTCACCAGATTGTCAAATATGTTGTTTCTTTAAATCATAGGAAAATGAGTTAGTTTTGTAAAGACAAGATTAACTTAAGGGCTTTGATTGGGTTAAAGAATGAAAAATTGTACCAATCCATTGTGAATAAATGAGGAATAAGTAAATAGAAAATTCATCTACAATAGAAATTTTCAATGTCGAAAAATACACTAATGTTTCATGTTTCAAAAGAAATGAGGAGAATAGTTCTTTCATGTTGTTAAAAATGAGGATTTTTGGAAATCTAAACAAATATACTTTACTGTTTTTCAAAGAAATACATTCTGGAAAAAGATCTAGATTTTGAATAACTACAAATTAATTGAAAATTCGAATTTATTAAAGGAAGAGTAAAATACATTACGATTTATATAAAAAGTACTTAACCAACCTTATATCATTTAGTCCCTCAGGACCAAGTGGTTTTCGGGTGCGCTTTGGGTCTGTTACTGTAGCACAGCGGGGGTATTGGTCTTGGGTTCGAGTCTTGTAAGGGGCTCTGTTTCTACTGAAACTTTGATTTTTAATTAAATCCTGAAACCATACTTTAAATTCGAGTCCCCTTCATATCAGTTAGTCACTCAGGACCAACTGGTCTTCGGGTGCGCTGTAATATCCTGGACGGATATTAAATTTTATAAATTTATTTTATTATTATTTTCGAAATTAAATTATTTTATACGTATTATGTGAAGATTTTCGGTATACACACATATACATGCATATATGTATTATGTCAAGTAGTACATTATACAAATTGTGTGCTATGTATTTTTTGGATAAAAAAATATCTCTTTGTCATGACAAATCTAATTGCATGGTTATGTTTGTTTGGAAGATTAAAACTAGGATTAAGAAGTTTGTATGAGAGAATTAGGAGGTGTTCTTCTAGAAGCTTTCCACCTCACCAATGCACCATACCTCCACCTCACCTCACAGCCATACCCTCCCTCACCCTAGTGCATGGCCGGATTGTATCCCCTAGGGGGTTTTGTGCAAAATTGTGGGTGCAATTTTGCACTCTTCACCTTCTCTCCATCCTATAAATACTCCTCCCCTCTTCTCTTGTCTCACTTTTACAAAGTCAAAAGAAAGAAAGGAAAAGAAAGAGAGAAAAACCTAACTTGAGAGTTTTTCATTGTAGGTTTCCATAGGAGTTTCCTAGGAACAAAGGGGAAGGAGAAGGGTAGCAAGCTAGTTCTTCCTTCAAGAAATATTTAGGTGGGGGCTTCTCCATTTTTGTTCTTGTTTATTTGAGTTTGTTGTTTTTGTTCTCCTTGTTGATTTTTGTTCCATGGATTGTTTGTTCTCTTTGGTGAGTTGTTTTGTAGTGTTGTTGTTTTTGTGGTGTATGTTGTTGGTGATTAAACAACTTGGATCAAGAATAATGGTGTGGATAAAGGAAAATAGAAATAAGTGGTAGTACTAAATAAATAAAAAGATTGAACCTTTGATTGTTGTTCTTGTTGTTGTTGGACTAAATGAACATAAGCATATGGTGATTTGTATATACACCAATTTTGGGTTGTAGGACTTGACATTGGACTCATACACATATGCATATGGACTTATGTACATACCCATTTGGGTTGTAGACCATACAACTTGGACTATTGGACAAAAGGCATATGAAGATTGTGAACTAGAATAAGTGTATAACCATTTTGGGTTATGAAACTCGACAAACTTAATGAATGAGTCTTTTATTTGCTTCTTTCTCTCTACTTATTAAATAAATTGTGCAAATTCTAGTGTAGTATGATAAAGAAACTAATTAAGGTTATTAGTTGTAGAATGTTAAAAAGATCACTCTTTTATGTTGATTAATTAGTGTAGAAAGAACCCAACTTAGTGTGGTTTATGTTGTAGTTATTGGAGAAACAATTTGAAGGCCCTTGATTATAGTATGATAAAGAACCCATTTTTTGGGGTTAGTATTAATAGAACTCATTTTTGTTTTTAAAGATCTAGTCTTACTAATTCTAGTCATAAGAGATAAGTTTTAGTAATTGTTGTGCGTTACTTTTGCTTCTAAATTATAAAGGATTAGTTCCTTGTAGCATGTCTATTTTACTTTATGTTAGAGAAGACTACTTAGTTTCAAGTTGGAATTATTGTAGGAAAGCTATAGACCATGTTTGATTATTGTAGAATTGGTACTCATGCTTTCTACTATGCTGAACTTGTTGTAGGAATTAAAGTAAGCATCCATACTTAGTTGTAGCAATTTTCCATGTTTAAATAAGTATCCATGCTTAGATTCTTGTAGGAAAATTATTTACCATGTTAGATTATTGTATGATTGATACTCATGCTTTCTACCATGCTTAAGTAGTTGTAGGAAAAGATACATGCTTAAGTAGTAGAAGATATCCATGCTTTAGCATAGTAATCATTCATGCTAAGTTGTAGTAAGTTCATGCTTATGTAGTATGCATGTGGTATGGATTGTAGTAGAGAACTCATGTTTATCTTTGTTTAAAATGTATATCATGCTTAGATTGATACTAAAGTAGTATACCATATTTAGAATGTTGTAGGTTCATGCTTAAAATGTAAACCATGCTTAGGATGATACTTAAGTAGTATACAATGTTTAGAATGTTGTAGGTTCATGCTTAAAATGTATACCATGCTTAGGATGATACTTAAGTAGTATACCATGTTTAGAATGTTGTACGTTCATGCTTAAAATGGATACCATGCTTAGGTTGATACTTAAGTAGTATACCATGTTTAGAATATTGTTGGTTCTTACTTAAGATGTATACCATGCTTTAGGTTGGTGCTTAAGTAGTATACCATGCTTAGGAAGGTTGTAGATTCATGCTAAGTATATATATCCATGCTTAGATTGTTGTAGGATTAATGTTTAAATTACCTACCATGCTTAGGAATGTTGTAGATTCATGCTATGACATATACCATGCTTAGGAATGTGTAGGGTTGATGTTTAAATTACCTACCATGATAAGATTGTTGTAGGAATGCTTAAGTAGCATGCCATGCTTAAAGATTGTTGTAGGTTCCTACCATGCTTAAGATTGTTGTAGAATGATGTTTAAAGTGGTATACCATGCTAATTGTTGTAGGTTAAAGTAGTAAAGAAAATCATGCTTTGTTGTATACTATGCTAAATTGTTAATGCTCATGGGTAAGTTGTAGCAATTAACCATGCTTAAAGTAGTAGGAGATATCCATGCTTAAATCTAGTAGCTATTCATGCTTTAACTCATAGTAGCTTTCTACTTAAGTTGTATCCATGCATTGTAGTTGTAGTGATTAGCAAAGAAACTTTCATGTTATAGTTGTAGTGTTAATGAAGAACAATCATGTTGTAGTTGTAGTATTAACTATCACGTTGTAGTAAATTGTATTAGTAAAGAACTACCATGTTGTGGTTGTAGCGTTAGTGAAGGACCAATCATGTTGTAGTTGCAATATTGTGTTGTGAAGTAGCTCTAGTTAATCCCCTAGAAGGAATCCCATGTTTGAGATTACATAGCTAGAGCCATTCATGCTTGAATGGGGTATGGTAGCATTCTAGTCAAAAGAATCATGCTTGAATTGTATAGGGTAGTGAAGGATTAAAAAGCAATCATGAACCCATGCATCTAGCTTCTAGGTGATTTTAGTACAAAGTTGAGAAAGAACCTAAGAATCTAGTTGCATGTAGTTCTAGTTCGTTTTGGAAAAAGAAAATCGTGGATTCTAGTCGTGTAAGGTTTTAATTGAAATTGGACCGTATCATGGGGACATTCCTCATCCTTATGGGTAATAAGGGTCGGGAATGTCACTAGTAATTGTTAACTCGATAAAAGTTGTTATGCCGCTTTGGGCTTCTCATTAGTAGAATGCCTATTTTAGACTATTAGTAGATTCTTCTATTGCTTCTAAATATAGAAGATCAAGTTTGATAGTAAGCACGTTTGGTTGCTTCTAAGTTTGATTACATGTATGGTTGTTTTTGTATGTGGTTGTGCTCGTACGCGGCTCGACTGGTCCGTACATAGCTGTGGATCTCATACGCAGCTTATTTGGTTGGTATGTATGTTGTTGTCTCATACGTAGCCGCTTGGCTTGTATGTAGTTGTTGGTTTCATACGTAGCTTGTTGGCTCGTATGTGTTCTGTTTTCTCTTATATAGCTTATTAGCTAGTACATCATTTTGTTGTGCTCGTCTAGGGGTATATTTTTATCCTATGGGCTATCGACCATCAAGACATATGTTTTCTTACTCTTAAGGGACTGTAGACGAGTCACTACTTGTGTACCGTCGGATCTTAACCGGTGTAGGTTCATCGCGGGCCGGAGTATAGACAAAATCTAAGTTCAGGGTAGTGGCATGCGGGTACATTCGTATTGCCAGGGTCTTGGATCGATAGGCCATAAATCGGATCCTTAGGGATTCTGGTAAGTCTAGGATGAGCAGCCTGGTAGAGTTGTCTTGCGGAGTCTAACTTAAGACTCAGCAAGTTGTGTAAGTTCTGTGGTCATCCCACAGTTTATTTAGGGTTAATGACATTGTTAGGGTAGTAACTTATGTCTTGACTACTTAACCTTTACCTTTTGCCGAAGGGAAGGAGCAAGTGTTAAGGGTGATTCCTTATGATCCGACCTGTCCTATAGACCTACATTAGGCGGTGTTATTGGGTTGTACCCTTCTTGTCAAATGGATACGGTCTGTGTCTTCTCACGAGTTGGGAGCACGGAATCCGTATATCGTCTGTTAATTTCTGAAGTGCCTTGATAAGCGAGAGCAATTTCTGTCGGAGCTAGGTGATGGACCTCCCCCCGGAACTCCGTCTTAGCTTGTATCTAAGGCCGAGGGGCCATAGACTACGGTCTGGCTAGGGGGCGGCTGGGATGCTTTGAGCTAACCTGATTTTGCGGAAACTCCAAGGATTCGTCAGATATTTGATGGAGGTATGGTATGCCTAGCAGAACTATACCGTTGAAGGGCCATCTCATCAGTCATGTCCAATCTTCAGAAACAAGTTGAGTACAAGAGTAGAACTCATAGCGCAGGTTCAAATCCCTATAATGAAGAGACGACTTGAGATGGGCGCATGTTGTATGGGCTGCATGTTGCTTCGGAGACTTGCTGGCATTAGAATAGGAGCATCCTAGATTTAGTTAATATTGCATTAGAATCTAGTCATAGAACTCACCAACACTTAAACTACACTGACACCTTTGCCATGTTTTTGTATGTTGGTTTTAGGAGATTCGCTGCTAAGTTATCAGCCTTAAAGCGTCAGTGAATACTAACGTCCCCACTTCGATAGGTACTGGCTCGCAGAAGTACCGGTGCAAGATTCAGGAGGACTCAAGGCAAGGAAAGCGAGGAGTCAATGTCATTTTAAGTTCCGTTGTAATATTTATGTTGACTATCTATTAGTTGAAAAGTGCCCAAGTGGGAATTACCAAGTGTTGTTCTTCATTCATTGTACTCTGATGTAAATTGTTAGAAGTTGTAATACATGAGATTATAAATGTATTATTGTAACACTGTTGTAATGTATTACCGTTCTATAACATTCAGACTTGTAATACATTTTTTGTAGAATAAAAAGTTTTAAATTTTCCTGTTTATCTGTGTATTGTGACTAATTGAAGAAAAGATTCTTGCTTATGTCACGGTTTCCCATTACTGGGAATCGGGGCGTTACAGAGTGGTATCAGAGCCAACTTCAATTTACAGTGCAACACAGTAGGAAAATTAAACTTGGATACCTTTTAGGAGTCGGGTTTTAGCTAGTTGTAGACAATTATAATTCATATTGTTGTTTCTTTCAACTTATGTTTTATGATATTTCTATATCTATGGTAATTTCCGTGTCCACTCCTTGTAGGATGACGGACGGAGCATTTCCCCTGGGGAATGGATGGGGTCACAGGGTCGTGATCGAGGTTGACTCGGACTTAGATCCCATCTCAGAGGGGGACGAGTCACCGGTTTGGGCCGGATTGGCCAACGGGGCCCCCACAGCTGCCACAGCAGGGGACACCCCTGTAGGAAACCAGATTCCAGTACCGCCACCCCCCCAGCTTACCTCCGTAGAGCAGACCTTCCAGCAGGTCTTTCGCGATATCTCGACCTTGATGTGGTCCCATGTTTGTCTTGAGAGCAAGATGGACTCGTGCGAATTTGTAGGCTTCCACCATGGGAAGGAAGTGGCAAAGTTACAGAGCGCCAACATGAGGGCCGAGCGCAGGATGGTGATCCTAGATCACAGCTACCATGCACTGTTTTGCGCGCCTGGAGCGCCAATGCACGGAACTTCAGGAGCAGATCATGCAGTTACGGGCGCTGCTAACTGGAGGGGGCCCAGCAGAGGGCACTAGCAGTACCGACTAGGCGGTTGGGTGCTCGTAGACTATTTTGTTATTTTGAGATTTTGATTCCTACTTATGTGATATAGATATAGGAAGGGTGATGCTTATGAAAGATATGACACTTTTTGTAACAAAATGGGTTTATATATATATATATATATATATATATATATATATATATATATATATATATATATGTATGTATGTGTGTGTGTGTGTGTGTGTGTGTGTGTGTTGTGTGTGTGTGTGTGTGTGTGTGTGTGTGTGTGTGTATGTATGTATGTATGTATGTATGTATGTATGTATATATATATATATATACATACACACACACAGATATATATATATATATATATGTGTGTGTGTGTGTGTGTGTGTGTGTGTGTGTGTGTGTGTGTGTGTGTGGTGTGTGGAATCCATGCAATGGTTTGTTCAAAAAATTGTTCATCTCTTGCCCTATGTCTGTGCTATTTCGTATCTGTTATTTTCATTTTTCCTAACTTAACGTAGTTCTGAGGACATAACTATTCTAAGGAGGGAGTATTGTAATATCCCGGACGGATATTACATTTTATAAATTTATTTTATTATTATTTTCGAAATTAAATTATTTTTATACGGATTATGCAAAGATTTTCGGTATACACACATATACATGCATATATGTATTATGTCAAGTTGTACATTATACAAATTGCGTGCTATGTATTTTTTGGATAAAAAAATATCTCTTTGTCATGACAAATCTAATTGCATGGCTATGTTTGTTTGGATTAAAACTAGGATTAAGAAGTGTGCATGAGAGAATTAGGAGGTGTTCTTCTAGAAGCTTTCCACCTCACCAATGCACCATACCTCCACCTCACCTCACACCCATACCCTCCCTCACCCTAGTGCATGGCCGGATTGTATCCCCTAGGGGGTTTTGTGCAAAATTGTGGGTGCAATTTTGCACTCTTCACCTTCTCTCCATCCTATAAATACTCCTCCCCTCTTCTCTTGTCTCACTTTTACAAAGTCAAAAGAAAGAAAGGAAAAGAAAGAGAGAAAAACCTAACTTGAGAGTTTTTCATTGTAGGTTTCTATAGGAGTTTCCTAGGAACAAAGGGGAAGGAGAAGGGTAGCAAGCTAGTTCTTCCTTCAAGAAATATTTAGGTGGGGGCTTCTCCATTTTTGTTCTTGTTTATTTGAGTTTGTTGTTTTTGTTCTCCTTGTTGATTTTTGTTCTATGGGTTGTTTGTTCTCTTTGGTGAGTTGTTATGTAGTGTTGTTGTTTTTGTGGTGTATGTTGTTGGTGATTAAACAACTTGGATTAAGAACAATGGTGTGGATAAAGGGAAATAGAAATAAGTGGTAGTACTAAATAAATAAAAAGATTGAACCTTTGAGGTTGTTCTTGTTGTTGTTGGACTAAATGAACATAAGCATCTCGTGATTTGTATAAACACCCATTTTGGATTGTAGGACTTGACATTGGACTCATACACATACGCATATAGACTTGTGTACATACCCATTTGGGTTGTAGAACATACAACTTGGACTATTGGACAAAAGGCATATGAAGATTGTGAACTAGAATAAGTGTATAACCATTTTGGGTTATGGAACTCGACAACCTTAATGAATGAGTCTTTTATTTGCTTCTTTCTCTCTACTTATTAAATAAATTGTGCTAATTCTAGTGTAGTATGATAAAGAAACTAATTAAGGTTATTAGTTGTAGAATATTAAAAAGATCACTCTTTTATGTTGATTAATTAGTGTAGAAAGAACCCAACTTAGTGTGGTGTATGTTGTTGTTATTGGACAAACAATTTGAAGGCCCTTGATTATAGTACGATAAAGAACCCATTTTTGGCGGTTAGTATTAATAGAACTCATTTTTGTTGTTAAAGATCTAGTCTTACTAATTCTAGTCATAAGAGATAAGTTTTAGTAATTGTTGTGCGGTACTTTTGCTTCTAAATTATAAAGGATTAGTTCATTGTAGCATGTCTATTTTACTTTATGTTAGAGAAGACTATTTAGTTTCATGTTGGAATTGTTGTAGGAAAGCTATAGATCATGTTAGATTATTGTAGAATTGGTACTCATGCTTTCTACTATGCTTAACTTGTTGTAGGAATTAAAGTAAGCATTTATGCTTAGTTGTAGCAATTTTCCATGTTTAAATAAGTATCCAGGCTTAGATTGTTGTAGGAAAATTATATACCATGTTAGATTATTGTAGGATTGATACTCATGCTTTCTACCATGCTTAAGTAGTTGTAGAAAAAGATACATGCTTAAGTAGTAGAAGATATCCATGCTTAAGCGTAGTAATCATTCATGCTAAGTTGTAGTGAGTTCATGCTTTTGTAGTATGCATGTGGTATGGATTGTAGTAGAGAACTCATGCTTATCTATGCTTAAAATGTATACCATGCTTAGGTTGATACTTAAGTAGTATACCATGTTTAGAATGTTGTAGGTTCATGCTTAAAATGTATACCATGCTTAGGATGATACTTAAGTAGTATACCATGTTTAGAATGTTGTAGGTTCGTGCTTAAAATGTATACCATGCTTGGGATGATACTTAAGTAGTACACCATGTTTAGAATGTTGTAGGTTCATGCTTAAAACGTATACAATGCTTAGGTTGATACTTAAGTAGTATACCATGTTTAGAATGTTGTAGGTTCTTACTTAAGATGAAAACCATGCTTTAGGTTGGTGCTTAAGTAGTATACCATGCTTAGGAAGGTTGTAGATTCATGCTAAGTATATATTTCCATGCTTAGATTGTTGTAGGATTAATGTTTAAATTACCTATCATGCTTAGCAATGTTGTAGATTCATGCTATGACATATACCATGCTTAGGAATGTGTAGGATTGATGTTTAAATTAACTACCATGCCTAAGATTGTTGTAGGAATGCTTAAGTAGCATGCCATGCTTAAATATTGTTGTAGGTTCCTACCATGCTTAAGATTGTTGTAGAATGATGTTTAAAGTGGTATACCATGCTAATTGTTGTAGGTTAAAGTAATAAAGAAAATCATGCTTTGTTGTATACCATGCTAAATTGTTAATGCTCATGGGTAAGTTGTAACAATTAACCATGCTTAAAGTAGTAGGAGATATCCATGCTTAAATCTAGTAGCTATTCCTGCTTTAACTCATAGTAGCTTTCTACTTAAGTTATATCCATGCATTGTAGTTGTAGTGATTAGCAAAGAAACTTTCATGTTATAGTTGTAGTGTTAATGAAGAACAATCATGTTGTAGTTATAGTATTAACTATCACGTTGTAGTAAATTGTGTTAGTAAAGAACTGGCATGTTGTGGTTGTAGCGTTAGTGAAGGACCAATCATGTTGTAGTTGCAATATTGTGTTGTGAAGTAGCTCTAGTTAATCCCCTAGAAGGAATCCCATGTTTGAGATTACATAGCTAGATCCATCCATGCTTGAATCGGGTATGGTAGCATTCTAGTAAAAAGAACCATGCTTAAATTGTATAGGGTAGTGAAGGATTAAAAAGGAACCATGAAGCCATGCATCTAGCTCCTAGGTGATTCTAGTTCAAACTTGAGAAAGAACCCAAGAATCTAGTTACATGTAGTTCTAGTTCGTTTTGGAAAAAGAAAACCGTGGATTCTAGTCGTGTAAGGTTCTAATTGAAATTGGACCATAGATGGGAACATTCCTCATCCTTATGGGTAATAAAGGTCGGGAAGGTCACTAGTAATTGTTAACTCGATAAAAGTTGTTATGCCGCTTTGGGCTTCTCATTAGTAGAATGTCTGTTTTAGACTATTAGTAGATTCTTCTGTTGCTTCTAAATATAGAAGATCAAGTTTGATAGTAAGCACGTTTGGTTGCTTCTATGTTTGATTACCTGTATGGTTGTTTTTGTATGTGGTCGTGCTCGTACGCGGCTCGACTGGCCCGTACATAGTTGTGGGTCTCATACGCAACTTATTTGGCTGGTATGTATGTTGTTGTCTCATACGTAGCCGCCTGGCTCGTATTTAGTTGTTGGTTTCATACGTAGCTTGTTGGCTCGTATGTGTTCTGTTTACTCGTATACAGCTTATTAGCTAGTACGCAGTTTTGTTGTGCTCGTCTAGGGTGATATTATAACCCTAGGGGCTATCCACCATCAAGACATATATTTTCTTACTTCTAAGGGACTGTAGACGAGTCACTCCTTGTGTACCGTCGGATGTTAACCGGTGTAGGTTGATCGCGGACCGGAGGATAGACAAAATCTAAGTTCAGGGTAGTGGCATGTGGGTACATTCGTATTGCCGGGGTCTTGGATCGATAGGCAATAAATCAGATCCTTAGGGATTCTAGTAAGTCTAGGATGAGCAGCCTAGTAGAGTTGTCTTGCGGAGTCTAACTTAAGACTCAACATGTTGTGTAGGTTCTGTGGTCATCCCTCAGTTTATTTAGGGTTTGTGACATTGTTAGGGTAGTAACTTATGGCTTTACTACTTAACCTTTACCTTTCGCCGAAGGGAAGGAGCTGGTGTTAAGGGTGATTCCTTATGATCCGACCTGTCCTATAGGCCTGCATCATGCGGTGTTATTAGGTTGTACCCTTCTTGTCAAAGGAATACGGTCTGTGCCTTCTCACGAGTTGGGAGCACGGGATCCATATCTCGTCTGTTAATTTCTAAAGTGCCTTGATAAGCGAAAGCGATTCCTGTCGGAACCAGGGGGGTGGACCCCCCCCCCCCCCCCCCCCCCCCCGAACTCCGTCTTAGCTTGTATCTAAGGGCAAGGGGACATAGACTACGGTCTGGCTAGGGGGCGGCTGGGATGCTTCGAGCTAATCTGATTTTGCGGAAACTCCAAAGATTCGTCAGATATTTGATGGAGGTCTGGTATGCCTGGCGGAACTAGACCGTTGAAGGGCCACCTCATCAGTCATGTCCAATCTTCAGAAATAAGTTGAGTACAAGAGTAGAACTCATAGCGCGGGTTCAAATCCCTATAATGAAGAGACGGCTTGAGAGGGCGCATGTAGTATGGGCTGCATGTTGCTTCGGAGACTTGCTGGCATTAGAATAGGAGCATCCTAACTTTAGTTAATATTGCATTAGATTCTAGTCATAGCACTCACCTACACTTAAACTACACTGACACCTTTGCCATGTTTTCGTATGTTTGTTTTGGGAGATTCGCTGCTAAGTTATCAGCCTTAAAGCGTCAGTGAATACTGACGTCCCCACTTCAATAGGTACTGGCTTGCAGAAGTACAGGTGCAAGATTCAGGAGGACTCAAGGCAAGGAAAGCGAGGAGTCGGTGTCATTTTAAGTTCCGCTGTAATATTTATGTTGACTATCTATTAGTTGAAAAGTGCCCAAGTAGGAATTACCAAGTGTTGTTCTTCATTCATTGTACTATGATGTAAATTGTTAGAAGTTGTAATACGTGAGATTGTAAATGTATTATTGTAACACTGTTGTAATGTATTACCGTTGTATAACATTCAGACTTGTAATACATTTTGTGTTGAATAAAAAGTTTTAAATTTTTCTGTTTTTCTGTGTATTGTGACTAATTGAAGAAAAGATTCTAGCTTATGTCACGGTTTCCCAGTTACTGAAAATTGGGGCGTTACATGCGCTGTGGGTCTGATACTGTTCATGGGCGGGCGTGTTGGTCTGGGTTTGAATCCGGCCCTGGCCTTTTCGTTTGTAGTTTTTGAATTTTTTTTTTACTTATTTCATTTTTTTTGGATTATTTTAAGAGTATAAAAATTGAGAAAAATACAAATATTTTTCTAAAATTACTTATACTTCATGAAAATTATTTCTACAATATTTGGCTTATTACAATTAGAATTAGAAGTAATTCTGGGAAGAAAAACTTGATAAATTTTCTTAGAATATAGTTTTGATTAATTAAAGAAAGGGAATATTTTAAATGAAAAGATTTTTTTTCTTGTGGATTAAATTTTAAATGAAGAGATTAAAATTGAGATTTTCGACATGGAAAAAGTGAGCAAGTTAATAAAAGAATTTTTTTGTGTAAATTATGCAAATGTGCAGGGAAAATGAGATACAAAGATCATGATGAAATGTGGAAATTTGTGAGTATAAACACTCATTTTGATGAACATGAAATGTGAATGAAACTAGAGTTTTAGGTAAGTCCTTATATCGGCATGAATGAACTTTTGAAATAGAAATGTGATAATAAAATACCATGATTGGGCCGTGGTTAACAGTTGATGTTTTAAGACCGGTGTAGAGGTAATGCTAACTCTAAGGTATTAATTTTACTAATTATTCAATTATTTAAGGATTAGACACATAGTGATGATGTGATGAAAGTAAGAAAAAAAAACAAGTATGAGGGCCTCGGATCTATGGTGTGAGAGTGTTCACAAGCTGTCTGCATGATGCAGCATGTTATGACGTGGATACATCTCCGAAATTATCGAGAACGTGGCGACGCTTTTGGGGTGTTTGGTTACTACATAGTGCCATCGTTCCATGACGGAGACGAATTGTCCATAGGTTGTCTGCATGATGCGTCATGTCAAGACGTGGGATTCTCCTCTAAGCTGTCTGGGTATGGGCTTGTAGCTCATAGAGCATCTAGGATACTTGCCATAGTTACCATAGTAGTTTAACTCATAACGAGGGATCTAACCCTACAAGATGAAGAACGGTTAAGGGCTTACCCTCAGATTTATGTAGGATGGGATGCATAAGTTTCGAACAAGTGTGCATTAGTGTCGTGTAATAATAAGTAACTGCATCAAAAACTAAGTGCACATTCACACACGACATTAATAAGATAGTCCCCTTAGCTTTGTTTGTGAACAAGTGTGTGCTTTCCAAGTAAGAGAAATTGATGTATTATATCCTAGCGTCAGTTGTATGCATCTGACGTGCCCACAGTTTCTATGCAGTATAAAATGAATGAAAGGACTAAAGAAGGAATGCTTCTTAAAGGAATGAACAAATTGTTATTTATTTCATATATCATGTTGTTATTTATAATTCCGCTACGTTGATGTAAACATAGTTCTATAAAAAGTTTTAAATTTCTTGTAAAATTGTACGAAGTGAAGTGTAAAGATCCTGTGGAACTTCGAATTCAGACTTATTTGAAATTCGGGGTGTTACAGAGTGGTATCAGAGCCATGCTTCCAAATAGTACAAATTTATATGGAACGACACCCTAGAGTGGACATTAGAGTGTGAGTTGGGTATAGAGATTTAAATGTAAGCTACTTACATTTGTGTTGCTCTATGATTGATGCTTCTTCTTCTCCCCCCCCCTCAAGATGGTGAACCACCACGCCCCCGCAGGCGGTGATGATTAGCACATAATTGAAGAGGACTACTACCCCGGACAAGGAGATTCCGACGAAGAAGATCCCGAGAAGTATGAAGGAGAATGGTCCGAGTCCCGAGAGATCACTCCGCTTCCTGAATCTTCAGTCATTTTACCGACGAGGAAGAGCCAGTTCCGAGAGGTCTCATCGAATCTCTTCAGAGGCAAGTGGAGTCTTAGAAGGAGAGAGCAGACCAATTGCAGGCCCACTGTGCGAAATTCAAGGAGAACATTGCAACCCTCAGTCATCGTGTTTGGGAACTCGAGAACAGAAAGAACATGTATGATGTGATGATGGAAGAAGTGGCAGAATTACGGGAAGAAGTGGAACCGTAGAGATTAAAACTTCGTATCATCTCAATGTTTTTCGCTTGTATCTGACGATATTTTAAATTTGAATGTACAAAGTTTGAATTCAATGAAATGAAGAAATTGATTTAAATTCATGTTTTCTACTTCGAATTTAATGAATTTTTTGAATCAGAGTATGGCTAGAAGAAGATTACGGAATGGAGAAGGGCCCAGTTGAAGTCTTGACATGGAAATGGAGTTGGCTAGAGTCTATCAGACCCTCAACGTCGTTGCCATGAACCAAAACCATAGGGGATGTTTGCAAATCCAGTTTCTGAGGTGATCAAACTTGTGGAATCATTCAAGCGGATGAAGCCACCAGCGTTTGAAGGGAAGTCAGACCCAGATGCAGCTGACTATGGAATTACGGAAGTTGAGACTATCTTTGAAGTCTTGGAAACTCCAGAAGGTAGCAAGGTGAAGCTGGCTACTTTGCAGTTCGAGAAGGACGCAGCTGTATGGTGCCAATCCATGAAGCGGACTATGGGAAATGGTGTTATCGGCTGGGAGGAATTCTTGGAAGAGTTCCACAGTCACTACTTTCCATCCGACGTCCAAGAGAAGAAAGCGATGAAGTTCCTGGGTCTGCTGCAGGGAGGAATGTCTGTCAGAGTGTATGAGAAAAGATTTACTCAACTTTCGAGGTATGCACCCGAACTTGTGATGGACGAGGCGAAGAAAGCTCGGAAGTTCGAGCACGGTTTGAGGCTAAGTCTGAGATCAAGGATGATACCCCTGGGTATTAGGAGGTTTGATAAGCTAGTCAAGCAAGCTGCAGCTACAGAGGAGGATATGGACCAGTTTCATGCCGCCCAGAACAGGAGGAGCAATTGGAATGTCGGGAAGAGGCTTGCAGTTTCTGGGAAGGTCAGGGGGCAGCCGCCAGCTCAGAGGTTCAAACCTATGGGGGAGAACGCTGTCAATATGGCTGGAAGACCCGGAAATGATAGGATGAGACATCCTGTGGTGACTTGTTTCAATTGTGGAGAGATAGGTCATTACAGATCTCAATGGCCCAAGCTGCAAAATGTTGTCCGAAATGCACCAACACATCAAGTTGGGAGGAAGCCATACTAGCAGGGGCAAGTATTTGCCTTGACTGAGGTCGACGCTGATGTGGTGAATCACGTCATTACTGGTACAGGGGCGAATGTTTAGAAGTCCCTGTTTTTCTTTTTCCCTGTTTTATTTAGTAATGACTGTTATGTAATGGGAGTGTGTTATGTAACAGGAGAACTTTCATTAAATGGAAAGAAAACTGTTATTCGGTTCGATAGTGGGTCCTCTCATACTTTTGTATATCCTAAATTTGCTAAAGTCTTGGGAGTCAAACCGAAGATTTTTCCAGGCAAGGTCCTAGCAGTAGCTACTCCATCAGGGGAGACTTTAACCACTGATTGGTATTATGCAGACTGCGAGATCGAAAATTGGAGACAGGATTTTCGGGATTGATCTGATGGAGCTGAATATTCTAGGGGTCGATGTTGTCGTTAGCATTGATTGGATGTCGATGTACAGAGCGAACATCGAGTGCAAGACCAAAGAGGTAACAGTGAAGGCTCCAGGAGGTCCTGAAGTCACTTTCCAGGGAAATAGGAGATGTTCAGGTTTGGTGGCAGCTATCAGCAAGAAGAAGGTTCCGGTGGAGGTGCAGCACATTCCAGTGGTTCGGGATTACCCGACTGTGTTTGTCATGCACCGCTTCCCAAAAATACAGAATACGAACACGTAACATTGGCCCAGCGAATGACTGACGTCACCCATAAGCTGTTTATTCGATTAACTTAACAATATAATCAATACAGAACATATACGCGAGCAATAATAATAATCTCATGAACAATAATACTTGGAATAAACAATATAAAATATCTAAATACAATAATAATCTAACATCTAGAAACAAAAATAACAATATTCGGGTCAAAAGCCCACAATACAATGAAATAGCAATAGTTCAATAATTAAGTCTTCATAACAAAGCAATAAATATTTATTAAGCGGCGATGTAATCAATTCCGTCCTCCCAATCCATCCGGCAATTCTCCATCAACACCTTAAAACACTTCATCTAAAAAGAGGAGAAAAATTATCCTTAGAGCAAGTCAAGAACAGCAAGTAGAGAAAGCAGAGAACAATGGAATAAAGGTATAACAATGAATCAATGGTTCAATATGAATCAATAACATAGGACAATAACAATATTGATATCATGATAATCGGTACAATGGCTATAAACAATGATACAATATTCGGTAGCAGTAATCAATAATCAATAACGGTAACACTTAGCCAATATTCGATATCACTAGAAACAATGATGAACAATATGCAGTGTCGATGTGATGCAAATTTTAAGTCTATTAATCATTTTAATCCTAACTAATGTAGCACTTTTTGCGTCCCATCTATTAACCACATGATTGCTACATACAAACAAGTTACATTTAGACTTAGTGGTGGATTTCATAGGGCCGTGTACTCTGGCATCATATAAACAGGAATCATATCATGTCATGTAATCATGTAATGGATTCTATAGGTGGCCCCCGTAAATTCTAGAGGTGGCCCCCATCATCCCACGACATGGCACTTAGCTTTACTTGGCACTTAGTTCCATATAACTTGTAAACAGAAAAACTGGTAACAGGTTCATGAATCATGTAATCATGTAATGGTATCTAGAGCTGGCCCCCGTAAATTCTAGAGGTGGCCCCCGTCAGCCCACGACGTGGAACTTAGTTCCATATAACTTGTAAACATGGAAAACATGGGCCCCCATCCGAGTACACTTACATATATTGTCCACTACTATGGTCAACCCTTAAACTTCGGCTTATTAATCATTTATCCATGCAACAATACAATACGAAATTATGAAACATAAGATGAACAATAGTAACGATAGGAGAACAATAGGATGATAACTTGAAGTAGGAAAATTGGAATGGTGACGATAACTCATTAGGCTCATGCAATACAACATACATACATTAATTCATGCAACAATATGATATAGGAATAATTAATCTATCAAAATTTGTACTATATAATTCTGGACAATAAAAGCAGGCTACAAAAATGTAGTTTCCCGCTGTTTCAGAACGCGAAAAGTGAATCAGTCAGAAGTTCAAGAAACTGTACTTCCACATGGTTCCAACGCATATTTAAAGTTCTAAATCCGACAACAGTAGCTAGGTCAAACACATGGTTCTTTACAGATTTCGTGTTTAGGCAGCTAATTGACATCATGTTATTTTATTTTTAGAATCAACAAAAGCTCAAGATAAAATTCATTAAAAATATCTATTATACTCCTAAACATGTAATCTAATAATTTGGAAATTATCAGAGCAAGATTTTATCATTTGATCAAACTTTTTACTATTTAAGCATGCAAGATACAAGAATCTGAAGTTCTGAAAGTAAAAAACAGCTGTAGTAAAACAGGCATAACTTTTGCTATATAACTTGGAATTAAGAAATTCAAGATGTTCTGGAAACTAGAAAGATAATGCTACAGCTCTTATTCAGAAAGTAATTCATTTTAAGATTGTTCACTGGTTCAAAAATAGAAGTCAACATAAAGGTCAGTAAGTAATATACAGGGTTTTGGAGGTATTTTCATGAAATAATTTAATTTAACAGGATGGGTATCAATTCTACTAGTCGATAAACTTCTCAACCAGCATGAAGGGTGTCAAAACATGATAAATAAAATTAGAACACGCCCATACATCAATTTATCATCAATCAGTCATCAATCGATCAAACAACATACAACCTATCAATTGTGGTCTACAATAATTTATTTGGGTGACGATTATATGAACAACCCTATTATCGATTCTATATGCACTCATGAAAGATCCAAACTTTAGAGTCAAAAGTGGCACGATGTAAAAAATATTGGGGTTAGCTCGTGTAAACCCTCAACAGACCCAACGAAGAGAAACAATACAGCGATATGATAACGAATAGGATCTACTTGCAAGAATTTCAATGAAACTTGAATTTGATACAATGTACAGTTCAAGAGGACAGTGACTTTCCTGTTAGACGGTGAAAATGAATACCAAGAATAAAGGGATAAGAATTCCGAAGCAACGAACCCACGAACTAGCACAAAAGAACACGTGAATACACATGCACACAAAGAGCCAAAGTAACACAGACACACAAATAAACAACAACAGCTACACTAAACATACAGTGGCAGGGCCCGGGCTGGTATGGCGGCGGACGGCGACCGACGGGTGATTGACGAAGTCACGACGGTGCTCAGGGGGAGCGGCGACTGGGTGCGCAGTGGAGACGAAGCAAGACAGTAGCGGTTGATGGGTTTCTTGGTGGGTGGTCGATCGATCAGAGGAGGAGGACATGGCGTTCGGGTTGTTCTGGCTGCGCGTCGATAAGGGACGGCGACGAGGAGGGTGCCGGATACGGGGGGTGCTGGAGAACGGCCGGAGAAGAGGAATAGTACCGGGTTCTACTTTTGGGTGGGAAAATGAACAGGAGAGAGAGAGAGAACGGGAGGAGAGAGGAGAGAGAGAGGAGAGAGAATAAGCGGCTAGAGTAAAGTGCAATTTTTAGGGTTTGAACTAGGGTTGTATTTATAGAGTACAATTAGGATATTTGGTTAGAGGGTTTAGGATTCAATAAGACTGGTTTTGAGTCAAGAACAATAGAAACTGGGTTTTAGGGTTCAATTAAGGGATAAATCAAAATCAATAGGGTTCAACTAAAAATACCCATAATAAAATAAAAGATAATAGGTTCAACAAGAAAAGCTCAATCAAGAAGAACGGAAATTTCATGAACAAAAATTTAAATCCAAATAAATAAATAAATAATACAAATGGGAATAGCTTGGAAATAACATGGAATTCGCCACGAAAATTAGATCAAGTGTGAAAAAAAGATAATTCGCTAAATGAACTTTAATTGAATAATCAAGAAATAACAATTAATAATAAAAATACAATTATATAACAAATTAGTAATAGTTTAACAATTTATTAAAATAATCCTATAATAATAATATATTTGATTTTGGACTCAAATATAAATATCCGATAAATAAGAAATAGAAAGTAAGATCGAAATACAAAATTATTCGAAATAATAAAATTTTTGATTAGAAAACACTTTAATACTAATCTGAAATGAATTTAGCACAAAATAATTTATAAAAACCAAATTGTAGAAAATACACAAAAAATACTAATTATTGGGAATGGGGGTTACAATGTTCTTGGAAGATTTGCCCCGGTTACCCCCGCATCGTGATGTGGAGTTCAGCATCACTATCCAGTCAGATAGTACACCTATTTCCAAGGTACCGTATAGGATGGCGCCTATGGAGCAGGATAAAGTTAAATGGAAGATTGAGGAACTTTTGGGGAAAGGTTTTATTCAGCCGAGTGCGTCACCTTGGGGAGCACCGATATTGTAACACCCCGAATCCCAAATACACTGAATTCGAGATGTTCTACAGGATCTTTTCACTTTCTTCAGTACAATTTTACAAGGAATTTAAAACTTTTCTCTTTTACCTCAGAGTTTACATCATATTACACTTTTCATTTGCACAGCGGAAGTAAAAATATACAACATTTACATAAATGTACAACAACATGGTAAAATCTTTATGCATCCATTACTCTTTAACATGTAATTTATCCTGCATACAAAACTGTAGGTAAGTCAGTTTATTCAACCGACGATAATTATACATGGCCATCCTCTCTATGCCAGAAATAGTATAACGAATCTCATTTCTTAACAAATCACAAACTTGTTCACATAACAATTAAAGTAAGGAGGAAAATCTTAATGATGTCGTGTCGTGATCGTGCACTTAGTCCTTAATGCAATTACTTAATTTACATGACACTAATGCGCACTTGTTCGGATTCTATGCATCTCATACTACATAGGTCCGAGGGCAAGCCTCTTAATCGTTCTTCATTTTTGTAGGGTTCAATCCCTCGCCATGACTTAATCTACTTCTGTAATTACGGTGAGTATCCTAGATAATCTATGAGTACAAGCACGTGTCCTGGACCCTGGAGGGGAACCCCACGCCATGTCTTGACTCATCAAGCATGCATTCTGTGGCAATTCAGCCTCTTCCCTGAACACGATCCTCTTGCAGTCACCAAACATCCCACAAGCGTGGCTAAAGTCCGATCATTACTGAGTTGTGCCCACGCCATGTCTTGACTCATCAAGCATGCATTTCGTGGCTCACACACCCGCACCGTAAACTCTAGTTCTCATACTTATGTTTTCTCTCACTTTCATCACCTCTTCACTATGTACTAAAATCATTAGAATCATGAATAAAAATCAAAGCTCTAGAGTTAGCCTTTCCACTGAACCGGACTTATCATTTCATTTATACATGACCAACCTTGGTCTTCTTTTCAAATTCATTTCATTTCCACTGCCGGGGGAGACTTAGCTACTCTTTTGTTCAATTTTCAATTCACAACTTCCAATTTGAGCGTTTCCAACTCATGAATTCATTTTCATTGCCTCAGCATATCATGTTCTTAATTTTCATATTTGTGTAATTCTTCATTCAAAGTATGACTCATTTCATGTAAATTTCTCAATTCAAACTATGATTCATTTCATGTAAATTCATACAGCAATAGAAAAAGTTCATCAACATCAATCATAAAGTTCACAACTCTTAGCAGTAATCAAAAATGAAATCTCTGACATATCAAAATCTATTCTGTACAGTCGACTTGGAAAAAGACCAGTCGACTCGTACGGTCAATTCGAGTTCTTCATAATCAATCGGGAGAGTCGACTGCTGCACATGGCCAGTCGGCTGTCCCGCAACTTTCTATGTTCAAAATCATTCATGTGACAGTCGACTGTCAACAAATCAGTCGTGTGTCCTGGGGTCGTTAACAGTACATATCCATATTCAGCTCAGTCGACTTGCTATTCGCATTAGTCGACTGGACAGATTCTCATTTCAATTAATGGATTATTTTTCCAACAGTTCTTACATTCATGTTTCATAAACACAAAGTTTCTTACTATTCAGTCACATCGCAACAAGGAATTCCAAGTCACTAATATTGTCTTTTCTTTAGGGGAAAAATGTCAAACATGCATTTACACTAAGACAACGCGATGTGGGTGTCTTACTTCATGGAATTGTGGATGATTCATAATTTAATCAATGCATCAGTCGGTTGTTCACATCGTCTGTCGACTGTACAGGCCATTCTCAATTTTTCTAATATCACAAGTTTCTTTCCACATGTTCATGTCCTCTCAGTCATATGCGACATAGAAGATACAAAATTGGCATTTTTGTTTCATTTTAGCTCTTACACATATGCATCATGAAACTTTCTATCTAAATATGAGAATATACGTCCCGTATCAGTCGACTCATCAAAATGGTAGTCGACAGTACAGACCTAAATCATTCTTATTCGCAGTGTCATTATTACACCACTTGTCCTTCATGATTATCAACATACTCAGGAAAATTCTAATATGTTGAATTTACTTTTCATAAACATGGTAACAATTATCACAATCATGGTATAATTCCTACATTAGAAGTCCTGAGAAACACCCACCTTATTTGACGAAGTAATCGAATCCAGCAAAAGCTCCTCACTGCAGTGGACGACTCCTTGCTCCTTGCTCCTTGTTCCACACCGAAGCCTTCGGAAGATGATGCCCGGCCTCCACAGAAAGCACACACAACTCTCTCACAAAATATCTCTCTTACAATAGGATTTTAGTGTAAAAGAAATAATGAATGAGAGGGGGTATTTATATACAAATTTGAGTAGATGGAGGGCCAGGATTTTGTAGATAGTTATGGGATCAAGGGCTAGGATGGACTAGGGAGTTGTGATAACTACCCACACCTCACATAACTACCCATGACTCACACCCACTTCTCTACTCAAATCCGGCCAAGAATAGTGCTCAATGCACGTGTATGTGAAATGCACGTGCATGCACAAATCACCCCTACAAGAACGTGTACATAAAACAAATAAGTCTTTTTAAAAAAGAAAGTTACACATTACAAGTTGTAGAAACTAATAAAAGGGTTTAATTTCATGGGCTAAAATTAATTGGGCCAAGATAAATATTTAAAAGAAAAATAAGTAAACTAAGATTTGGGCTTAGAAAAAAATACTATTCTTACACATCATGCTAAAAATAATAGTCAACATACTACACATGCACACCACATATAAAAATAAATAATCTTTCATATATTTGAAAAATCAGGATATTACATCACTCCCTCCTTAGAATAGTTCTGTCCCCAGAACTACAGTCAAGAGCGAGAAAGCAGAAAACACAACAACAAGAGCAAAAAGATACAAAAATACAATCATGCAAAAAGCTCAGGATAATCCTTCAACATCCTCTCCTCAGATTCCCAAGTAGCCTCTTCAACCAAATGGTTTCTCCAGACCACCTTGACCATCGGTATCGTCTTATTCCTCAAGACTTTCTCCCTACGGTCAACAATCTCTACAGGAGACTCGATGTAATTCAGATCCAACTGCAAACCTTCCGGCACTTCAGGCAAATGATGACTCGGATCTGGAATATAACCTCTCAGCATAGACACATGAAAGACATTGTGCACCTGAGACAACTCTTCCGGTAATTCAAGCCGTTAAGCAGTTTTTCCGATCCTTTTCAATATCTTATACGGGCCTATAAACTTCGGGGCTAACTTCCCGCCTTTTCCGAAACGAACCACACCTTTACTGGGCGATACCTTCAGAAAGGCAAAGTCACCAACCTCAAACTCAAGGTCCCTTCTCCGGTTGTCTGCATAGCTTTTCTGCCTGCTCTGAGCTTCTACCAACCTTTTCCTGATCAGAACAATCTTCTCAGAAGTTTGCTGCACAAGCTCAGGACCAAACAACTGACGCTCCCCAATTTCATACCAACAAACAGGAGTCCTGCACTGCCTGCCATACAAAGCTTCGTACGGCGCCATCCCGATGCTAGCCTGAAAACTGTTGTTGTAGGCAAACTCTACTAAAGGTAAATGCTTTTCCCAACTGCCTCCAAAGTCTAGTATACAACACCGAAGCATATCCTCAAGAATGCGGTTGACTCTCTCGGTCTGTCCATCGGTTTGCGGATGAAAAGCAGTGCTGAAATCTGTCTTGGTACCCAAAGCTGCCTGACGACTCATCCGGAAATGTGAAGTAAACCGCACATCTCAATCAGATACAATAGTTGACGGAACGCCATGAAGTCGGACAATCTCACCAACGTACATCTCAGCCAACTTGTCCATCGAAGCAGTGAGTTTCATCGCCAAAAAGTGAGCGGACTTGGTCAGTCGATCGACTATAACCCAAATCGCATCATTGCCTTTAGGACTCTTAGGCAATCCCGTAATGAAATCCATACTGATGTTATCCCACTTCCATTCCGGAATAGGTAACCGCTGTAATAGACCTCCGGGTCTCTGATTTTCGGCTTTGACTTGCTGACAAACCTCACACTTCGCGACAAAATCAGCCACATCCCGCTTCAAACCTGACCACCAGAAATGTTGTTTGATGTCTTTGTACATCTTAGTACTCTCAGGATGTACCGACAAAAGAGAAGCATGCGCCTCCTGCATAATACTCTCTTTCAGGTCCGTCTGATTTGGAACACACAGCCTATCTCCGAACCACAGCACTCCATCCCTGGTTTGAAATCTGGGCAACTTGCCAGCACCAACCTGCTCCTTCATCTCCAAGATATCAGCATCAACCTCTTGACTTGCAATGATCCTTGCATTCAGAGTAGGCTGAAGCCTCAACTGAGCCAAAGATGCTCCAATCCTTGCAAGACAACCTCAATACCTGCTCGATCCAACTCCTCAATCAGATGCTTCTGAGTTGTAATCAAACTGGCCAAACTGCTCTTACGACTAAGTGCATCAGCAACAACATTAGCATTTCCAGGATGATACTTGATCTCAGGTCGCATATCCTCGAGCACTTCCAACCATCTCCGCTGCCTCAGATTCAGATCCCTCTGCTGATATATATACTTCAAGCTCTTGTGGTCCGTGTACATGTTCAACTTCTCACCGTACACGTAGTGCCTCCATTGCTTCAAAGCAAAGATAATCGCAGCCAACTCCAGATCATGAGTTGGGTAATTCTTCTCATGCGGTGGTAGTTGCCTAGACCCATAAGCGATTACTCTTCCTTCTTGCATTAAGACACAACAAAGCCCACGATGTGAAGCATCGCTATAAACATCATACTCAACACCTGCTCTAGGCAAGGCCAAAATAGGTGCAGTAGTCAGCTTCTCTTTTAACTCGTGAAAGCTCGCATCACATTGCTCGGTCCACTTGAAGCTCACATTCTTCTTGGTTAGTCCAGTAAGCGGTACAGCTATCTGAGCATAACCTTGAATGAATCTCCTGTAGTATCCAGTCATTCCAAGAAAACTTCTGACTTCCTTCACTGTAGTAGGCCTAGCCCAATCTCTCATTGCCTCTATCTTCTGAGGGTCAGTTGCCACTCCCTCCTTAGAAAGGATGTGACCTAGGAATGCCACTTCAGATTTCCAGAAATCACACTTGGATAACTTGGCATACAACTTCTGCTCTTCCAGCTTCTGCAAAACTGCTGCCAGATGCTCGGTGTGCTCCTTTTCTGACTTGGAGTACACGAGGATATCGTCGATAAACACCACGACAAAAGAATCAATAAACGGCCTCAGAACTCTGTTCATCAAATCCATGAAGATTTGCGGGTGCATTCGTCACTCCAAATGGCATAACTAAGAATTCGTAATGCCCATGTCGAGTTCTAAATACAGTTTTGTGCACATCTTCAGCTTTCACTCGAACTTGGTGATATCCTGATCGAAGATCTGTTTTGGAGAAAATAGCTGCTCCTTGTAGACGATCGAACAAATCATCAATTCGAGGAATCAGATACTTATTATGAACAGTGACCTTATTCAGCTCCCGGTAATCGATCCACATTCTCATCGATCCATCCTTCTTCACCAAAAGCACTGGTGCTCCCCAAGGTGATGCACTAGGTTGAATAAAGCCTTTCTCCAACAGTTCCTCAATCTGCCGTTTCACCTCATCCTGTTCCACTGGAACCATCCTATACGGTGCCTTAGAAATGGGTGCACTTCCCGGTTGAACAGTGATGCTGAACTCTACATCACGATGCGGGGGTAACCCAGAAAAATCTTCCAAGAACACAGTCGGATAGTCCCGAACCACAGGAATTCCTTGCACTTCCACAGGAGTCTCATCCTTGCGGATAGTTGCCACCAGCTTAGAACATTTCTGCTTCCCTTGGAAAGTGACTTTAGGTCCTCCTGGAGCCTTCACTGTCACCGTCTTGGTCTTGCACTCGATGCTTGCACTGTACACCGACATCCAATCAATGCCAATGATAACATCGACTCCCAAGATAGTCAGCTCGATCAGATCAATGCCAAAGATTCGATCTCCAATCACTATCTCGCAATCAGCATAATACCGATCAGTGGTCAAAGTTTCCCCTGATGGAGTAGCTACTGCTAAGATCTTGCCTGGAAAAATCTTCGGTTCAACTCCCAACACTTTAGCAAATCTAGGAGACACAAAAGTATGAGAGGATCCAGTATCGAACAATACAAAAGCTTTCATTCCATTAAGATAGAGTTCTCCTGTTACATAATACACACCATTACATAACAGTTTCACAATATGAACGGGAAGAAGAAATGACAAAAACCACTAAACATTATCCCTCGTACCAGTGATGACATGATCAATCTCATCAGCATCAGCTTCCGTCAAGGCAAATACTCGTCCTGGTTGGTATGGCCTCTTTCCCGTCTGCTGCACTGGTGCATTGCTACTCCCCTTTCGTGGTTTGAGGCATTGAGATTGGTAATGTCCCATTTCACCATAGTTGTAGCAAGTGACTGCAGAAGGTCTCACCACATTGTTCCCAGGTCCTCCAGCTACACTAATAGCGTTCGCCCCTGTCGATTTGAACCTCTGTGCAGATGGTTGGCCCTTGAAACATCTAGAAGTTGCGGGCCTCTTCCCGGGCTGCCAGTTGTTCTTTCGGTTCTGAACAACATGGAACTGCTCCATATCCGCCTCCGTCGCTGCTGCCCTATTGACCAACTTGTCAAATCGCCTGATACCAAGAGGTATCATCCGGGATCTCAAGCTTGGTCTCAGTCCATGCTCGAACTTCCGAGCCTTCTCCGCCTCATCCATCATTAGTTCTGGAGCATACCTGGAGAGCTGAGTAAACTTAGTCTCATACTCCCTCACTGACATGCTGCCTTACTGAAGTGACAGAAACTCCATTGCCTTCTTCTCCTGAATATCGGAGGGGAAATAGTGACTGCGGAATTCTTCCAGAAATTCCTCCCAGCCAAGCACTATACCTCCCATAGTCCTCTTCATCGACTACCACCAAACAGCCGCATCCTTCTCCAGTTGCAAAGTTGCCAACTTGACCTTGCTGCCTCCTGGTATCTCCAACTCCTCAAAGATTGTCTCCACTTGCCGAATCCAATTGTCAGCCGCATCTGGGTTTGACTTTCCCTTGAATACAGGTGGTTTCATTCTCTTGAATGATTCCACAAGCTTAATTGCCTCGGGCACTGGATTCACCGCCCCCCTTCCTTGATTCATAACCACTGCATTAAGCGTCTGGTAGACTCGTGCAAGTTCGGTCTCCAGATCCAAACCTTCCCCATTCCTAGCTCCTCTTCTCGACATATTCTGATGCAAAAGATCCATTAAATTCGAAGTATAAGACAAGAACTTAAATCAACTTGCATTTCATTGAATTCCAAAGTTTATACATTCGAATTAAAAAACATTTTTGACATCAGAATGAAAGAAAATAGAAGCTAAGACAGTCTAACTCCTACGGGTCCTCTTCGCTGCTCGAAGTTCTTTCCGTAGTTCATCAACCTCATCTTTCAGCACATCTGTCAGGTTCTTCCTCTTTTCAAGTTCCCATACCCGGTGACTGAGAACTGAAAAGTCGTCCTTTCGCTTTGCCAGCTGAGCCTCCAATAATCCGACTCTCTCTCGCAGTGTCTTTACCTGCCTCTGAAGAGAAGCCACAGTGCTACTCAGAACTGGTCCCTCTTTTTCATTGGAAGAAGAATCGTCAGATGAATCTGGAGGTGGGGTAATCTCTCGAGATTCAGGCCACTCCTCCTCATCAGGATCTGCTTGCCCAGGGTGATACTCGTCCTCAGAAACAGCCTGTCCAGGATGGTACTCTTCCTCAATGATATGCCAGTCGTCGTCTCCAGCAGGGTCAAAGTGATCAACCATCTTAGAAAGTAGGGAGGAAGGAGCATAAGTCATAGAGCAACACAAATATAAGTCACTTACATTTAAATCTCTAAACTCAAACACACACTCTAATGTCCATTTCTAGGGTGTCGTTCCCTATAAATTTGTACAAGTGTAGAAAGCGTAGAAAGCGTGGCTCTGATACCACTCTGTAAAGCCCCGAATCCCAAATACACTGAATTCGAGATGTTCTACAGGATCTTTTCACTTTCTTCAGTACAATTTTACAAGGAATTTAAAACTTTTCTCTTTTACCTCAGAGTTTACATCATATTACACTTTTCATTTGCACAGCGGAAGTAAAAATATACAACATTTACATAAATGTAACAACATGGTAAAATCTTTATGCATCCATTCCTCTTTAATATGTAATTTATCCTGCATACAAAACTGTGGGTACGTTAGTTTATTCAACCGACGATAATTATACATGGCCATCCTCTCTATGCCAGAAACAGTATAACGAATCTCATTTCTTAACAGATCACAAACTTGTTCACATAACATTTAAAGTAAGGGGGAAAATCTTAATGATGTCGTGTCGTGATCGTGCACTTAGTTCTTAATGCAATTACTTAATTTACATGACACTAATGCGCACTTGTTCGGATTCTATGCATCCCATACTACATAGGTCCGAGGGCAAGCCTCTTAATCGTTCTTCATTTTTGTAGGGTTCAATCCCTCGCCATGACTTAATCTACTTCTGTAATTACGGTGAGTATCCTAGATGATCTATGAGTACAAGCACGTGTCCTGGACCCTGGAGGGGAACCCCACGCCATGTCTTGACTCATCAAGCATGCATTCTGTGGCAATTCAGCCTCCTCCCTGAACACGATCCTCTTGCAGTCACCAAACATCCCACAAGCGTGGCTAAAGTCCAATCATTACTGAGTTGTGCCCACGCCATAACTTGACTCATCAAGCATGCATTTTGTGGCTCACACACCCGCACCGTAAACTCTAGTTCTCATACTTATGTTTTCTCTCACTTTCATCACCTCTTCACTATGTACTAAAATCATTAGAATCATGAATAAAAATCAAAGCTCTAGAGTTAGCCTCTCCACCAAACCGGACTTATCATTTCATTTACACATGACCAACCTTGGTCTTCTTTTCAAATTCATTTCATTTTCACTGTCGGGGGAGACTTAGCTACTCTTTTGTTCAATTTCCAATTCACAACTTCCATTCCAACTCATGAATTCATTTTCATTGCCTCAGCATATCATGTTCTTAATTTTCATATTCGTGTAATTCTTCATTCAAAGTATGACTCATTTCATGTAAATTTCTCAATTCAAATTATGATTTATTTCATGTAAATTCATACAGCAATAGAAAGAGTTCATCAACATCAATCATAAAGTTCACAACTCTTAGCAGTAATCAAAAATGAAATCTCTGACATATCAAAATCTACTCTGTACAGTCGACTTGGAAAAAGACCAGTCGACTCGTATAGTCAATCCGAGTTCTTCATAATCAATCGGAAGAGTCGACTGCTGCACATGGCCAGTCGGCTGTCCCGCAACTTTCTATGTTCAAAATCATTTATTTGACAGTTGACTGTCAACAAATCAGTCGTCTGTCCTGGGGTCGTTAACAGTACATATCCATATTCAGCCCAGTCGACTTGCTTTTCGCATTAGTCGACTGGACAGATTCCCATTTCAATTAAGGGATTATTTTTCCAACAGTTCTTACATTCATGTTTCATAAACACAAAGTTTCTTACTATTCAGTCACATCGCAACAAGGAATTTCAAGTCACTAATATTGTCTTTTCTTTAGGGAAAAAATGTCAAAACATGCATTTACACTAAGACAACGCAATGTGGGTGTCTTACTTCATGGAATTGTGGATGATTCATAATTTAATCAATGCATCAGTCGGCTGTTCACATCGTCAGTCGACTGTACAGGCCATTCTCAATTTTTCTAATATCACTAGTTTCTTTCCACATGTTCATGTCCTCTCAGTCATATGCAACATAGAAGATACAAAATTGGCATTTCTGTTTCATTTTAGCTCTTACACATATGCATCATGAAACTTTCTATCTAAATATCAGAATATACGTCTCGTATCAGTTGACTCATCAAAATGGCAGTCGACTGTACAGACCCAAATCATTCTTATTTGCAGTATCATTATTACACCACTTGTCCTTCATGATTATCAACATACTTAGGCAAATTCTAATATGTTGAATTTACTTTTCATAAACATGGTAACAATTATCACAATCATGGTATAATTCCTACATTAGAAGCCCTGAGAAACACCCACCTTATTTGACGAAGTAATCGAATCCAGCAAAAGCTCCTCACTGCAGTGGATGACTCCTTGCTCCTTGCTCCTTGTTCCACACCGAAGCCTTCGGAAGATGATGCCCGACCTCCACAGAAAGCACACACAACTCTCTCACAAAATATCTCTCTTACAATAGGATTTTAGTGTAAAAGAAATAATGAATGAGAGGGGGTATTTATATACGAATTTGAGTAGATGGAGGGCCAGGATTTTGTAGATAGTTATGGGATCAAGGGCGAGGATGGACTAGGGAGTTGTGATAACCACCCACACCTCACATAACTACCCATGACTCACACCCACTTCTCTACTCAAATCCGGCCAAGAATAGTGCTCAATGCACGTGTATGTGAAATGCACGTGCATGCACAAATCACCCCTACAAGAACTTGTACATAAAAATACTAAGTCTTTTTAAAAAAGAAAGTTACACATTACAAGTTGTAGAAACTAATAAAAGGGTTTAATTTCATGGGCTAAAATTAATTGGGCCAAGATAAATATTTAAAAGAAAGATAAGTAAACTAAGATTTGGGCTTAGAAAAAAATACTATTCTTACACATCATGCTAAAAATAATAGTCAACATACTACACATGCACACCACATATAAAAATAAATAATCTTTCATATATTTGAAAAATCAGGGTATTACAGATATTGTTGGTGAAGAAGAAGGATGGGTCGATGAGGATGTGCATCGGTTATCGGGAGCTGAATAAGGTCACTGTTCAGAATAAATATCCAATTCCACAAATCGATGACCTGTTCGATCGTCTACAACGAGCAGCTGTTTTCTCTAAAATAGACATTCGATTGGGTACCTTTGGGTTCGAGTGAAAGTGGAAGATGTACATAAGACTGCATTCAGAACTCGACATGGGCATTACTAATTCTTAGTTATGCCATTTGGAGTGACGAATGCACCTGGAATCTTTATGGACATGATGAACAGATTTCTGAGGCCATTTATTGATTCTTTCATTGTGGTGTTTAGCGACGATATTCTTGTGTACTCCAAGTCGGAGGAGGAGCACACTGAGCATCTGGCTAAAGTTCTGAAGAAGCTTCAAGAGCATGAATTGTATGTCAAGTTATCTAAGTACGATTTCTGAAAATCAGAAGTGGCATTCCTGTGTCACATCCTTTCTAAAGAGGGAATGACTACTGATCCTCAAAAGATAGAGGTAGTGAAGGATTAGGCAAGGCCTACTACAGTGAAGGAAATTAGAAGTTTCCTTAGCTTAATTGGATACTACAGGAAGTTTATTCAAGGCTATGCTCAGATAGCCATGCCGCTCACTGGACTAACCAAGAAGAATATTAATTTGAAGTGGACTGAGCAGTGTGAGGCAAGCTTTCAGGAGTTGAAAGAGAAATTGAATACTGCTCCCATCTTGGCTTTGCCTAGAGAAGGTGTTGAGTATGATATCTACAGCGATGCTTCACATTGTGGACTTAGGTGTATCTTGATGCAAGAGGAAAAGGTAATTGCTTATAGGTCTAGGCAACTAAGACCGCATGAGAAGAATTATTCGACTCATGATCTGAAGTTGACTGCAATTATCTTCGCCTTGAAGTAATGGATGCATTACGTGTACGGTGAGAAGTTAAACATGTACACGAACCATAAAAGCTTGAAGTACATCTATCAGCAGAAGGACCTGAATCTAAGGCAACAGAGATGGATGGAAGTACTTGAGGACATGCATCCTGAGATTAAGTACCATCCGGGTAAGGCTAATGTGGTTGCTGGTGCACTTAGCCGTAAAACCAGTCTGGCCAGTTTGATCACGACCCAGAGGCATCTTGCAGAGGAGTTAGATCGGGTTGGTATTGAAGTAGTTTTGCAAGGCTTAGGAGCATCTTTGGCTCAGCTGAGGCTTCAGCCTACGCTAAATGAAAGGATTATGGCAAGTCAGAAGGAAGATGCAGAGATTCAGAAGATGAAGGAGCAGGTTGGTGCAGGCAGATTTTTAGAGTTTCAGATCAGGGATGAAGTATTGTGGTTTGGAGAGAGGCTTTGTGTTCCGGATCAATCAGATTTGAGGGAGAGTATTCTTTAGGAGGCACATGCTACTCTTTTGTCTGTAAATCCTGGGAGCCACCAAGATGTACAAAGACCTCAAGCAACATTTCTGGTGGTCAGGTTTAGAGCGGGATGTGGCTGAGTTTGTGGCGAGATATGAGATTTGTCAGCAGGTGAAAGCCGAGAATCAGAAGCCCGAAGGTTTTTGCAACCGTTACCCATTCCGAAGTGGAAGTGGGATAACATTAGCATGGATCATCACGGGTTTGCCCAAGAGTTCGAAGGGTCATGATGCGATTTGGGTCATAGTCGATCAACTAACAAAATTGGCTCACTTTTTGGGAATGAAACTCTCTTCGTTTATGGACAAGTTAGCCGAGCTGTATGTTGGGGAGATCATCAGGCTTCATGGTGTTCTATTGACAATTGTGTCTAATCGAGAAGTGCGGTTTACTTCGCATTCCTCAAGGAGTCTTAAGGAAGCTTTAGGTACTAAGACGGACTTCACCACTACCTTCCATCCTCAGACTGATGGACAAACTTCGCATTCCTCAAGGAGTCTTAAGGAAGCTTTAGGTACTAAGACGGACTTCACCACTACCTTCCATCCTCAGACTGATGGACAAACTGAGAGGGTCAATCGAGTTCTTGAGGATATGCTTCGAGGTTGTGTTCTAGATTTTGGAGGTAGTTGGGAGAGGCATCTAGCTCTGGTAGAGTTTCCTTACAACAACAGTTTTCAGACTTTATCGGGATGGCGCCGTATGAAGCTCTGTATGGTAGGAAGTGCAGAACGCCTGTTTGCTAGTTTGAAGTGGGGGAGCGGCAGATGTTTGGGTCCGAGATCGTGCAGCAGACCTCAGAAAAGATTGATTTGATCAGGAAGAGGTTAGTGGATGCTCAGAGTAGGCAAAAGAGTTATGCTGACAACCGGAAGAGGGACCTTGAGTTCGAGGAAGATGACTTTGTCTTTCTGAAGGTATCACCTAGCAAAGGTGTGATTCGTTTTGGCAGAGGTGGGAAATTAGCCCCAAGGTTCATAGGCCCATAAAAGATATTGAAGAGGATTGGGAAAACTACTTACCGGTTGGAGTTACCGGAAGAGTTGTCTCAGGTGCACAATGTCTTTCATGTGTCTATGTTGAGAGGTACAAAGGAGCAAGGAGACTAGGCCGGCCATAGGCATGGAGTGGTGAGATAGAGAGAGTGGAGAGTGGTTACTTGATGGTGGGTAGTTATTCTAACTCCCAAATGTGTCCTAGTCCTTCATCTAAACTCATCTCAACCCTTCATCCACTCTTGAATTGTGTATAAATACCCTTCCCTTGTCTTTCTTCACTTGCATTAGAAAAAGAGAAAGAAAAAGACATTTGTAAGGAAAAGATTGAGTGAGAAAAGAAAATTTGTGTGAGAAAAGAGAGTGTGTGTCCCTTCCATTGGAGGCCGGCCAAAGCAAGAAGAGGAGGAGAAGGTTCGGGTTCATACTAGCAAGGAGGAAAGGCTCGGTGCGCACTAGCTTGGAGGAGAAAGCTCGCAACTAGGGGAGATGATCGTGCTTTCAAGGAGTTCTTTAGGAGTTTTTCATTTGTTTCTTCAAAAAGGTGGGTGATTTCTCTACTTCTAATATAGATACCATGCTAGGAATCTAATTATGAACATGTTAGAAACAAAAAGAAAAATTGTCATATACTTGCTTGAAAAGACTAGTAAGAAAAGGTGAAAACTCTTGTTTGGCTATATGAGAAAGTTAGCAAAATGAATTGAAATTTGTTAACTGAGATTTTTTATGATGCTTTATTAATATATTTTGCATGCTAGAATACATATGAGTTGATGAATCATGATTATATGAAAATTGTGCTTATGAATGAATTGTAGAATGCAAAATAACACCCATGGATTGTGAAATAAAGTGATCAGTTGCAGTAAGTGTTGATTTTAATGATGTTGTATGAATAATATTATATTCACTAGATTGTCAAATATGCTGTCTCTTTGAATCATAGGAAAATGAGTTAGTTTTGTTAAGATAAGATTAACTTAAGGGCTTTAATTGGGTTAAAGAATGAAAAATTGTACCACTACATTGTGAATAAATGAGGAATAAGTAAGTAAAAAATTCATCTAGAATAGAAATTTTCAATGTCGAAAAATACACTAATGTTTAATGTTTCAAAAGAAATAGGGAGAATAGTTCTTTCATGTTGTTAAAAATGAGGATTTTTGGAAATCTAAACAAATATACTTCACTGTTTTTCAAAGAAATACATTCCGAATAGAGATCTAGATTTTAAATAAGTACAAATTAATTGAAAAATCGAATTTATTAAAGGAAGTGTTAAATACAGTACGGTTTATATAAAAAGTACTTAACCAACCATATATCGGTTAGTCACTCAGGACCAAGTGGTCTAAGGGTGCGGTTTGGGTCTATTACTGTAGCACAGTGGGGGTATTAGTCTTGAGTTTGATTCTTGCAAGGGGCTCTGTTTTACTAAAAATTCGATTTTTAATTAAATCTCGAAACCATACTTTAAATACAATTCGAGTTCCCTTTATATCAGTTAGTCGCTCAGGACCAACTGGTCTTCAAGTGCGCTTTGGGTCTGTTACTGTTCATGGACGGGGGTGTTGGTCTAGGTTCGAATCCGGCCCTGGCCTTTTTGTTTGTGGTTTTTGATTTTTTTTTTTTACTTATTTTGATTTTTTGGAGTATTTTAAGATTATGAAAATTGGGAAAAATACTAATATTTTTCTAAAATTACCTAGACTTAATGAAAAATATTTCTACAATATTTGACTGATTACAATGAGAATTAGAAGTAATTTTGGGAAGAAAAACTTGATAAATTTTCTTCGAATATGATTTTGATTAATTAAAGAAAGGGAATATTTTGAATGAAAAGAATTTTTTTTTGTGTAGAGATTAAAATTGAGATTTTCGACATGGTAAAAGTGAGCAAGATAATAAATGAAATTTGTTGTGTAAATTATGCAAATGTGCATGGAAAATGAAATACAAAGATCATGATGAAATGTGGAAATTTGTGAGTATAAAGACTGATTTTGATGAACATGAAAAGAGATTGAAACTAGAGTTTTAGTTAAGTCCTTACATCGGCATGAATGAAATTTTCAAAGAGAAATGTGGTAATAAAATACCAAGATTGGGTCGTGGTTAACAGTTGATGTTTTAAGACCGGTGTGGAGGTAATGCTAATTCTAGGGTATTAATTTTACTCATGATTCAATTATCTAAGGATTAGACACATAGTGAAGATGTGATGAAAGTAAGAAATAAACACAAGTATGAGGGTCTCGGATCTACGGTGTGAGAGTGTTGACAGGCTATCTGCATGATGCATCATGTCATGACGTGGATACATTTCCGGAATTATCAGGACTGTCGCGATGCTTGTGGGGTGTTTGGTGACTACGTATTGCCATCGTTCCATGACGGAGGCGAATTGTCCATAGTTTCTCTGCATGATGCGACATGTCATGACGTGGGATTTCCCTCCAGGCTGTCTGGGTATGGGCTCGTAACTCATAGTACATCTAGGATACTTGCTGTTGTTACCGTAGTAGTTTAACTCATAACGAGGGATCTAACCCTACAAGATGAAGAACGGTTAAGGGCTTGCCCTCCGATTTATGTAGAATGGGATGTATAAGTTCGAACAAGTGTGCATTAGTGTCATGTAATAATAAGTAACTGTATTAAAGACTAAGTGCACATTCACACACGACATCAATATGATAGTCCCCCTTAGCTTTGTTTATGAGCAAGTGTGTGCTTTCCATCTAAGAGAAATTGATATATTATATTCTAGCGTCAGTTGTATGCAACTAACGTGCCCACAGTTTCTATACAGGATAAAAGGAATGAAAGGACTAAAGAAGGAATGCTGCTTAAAGAAATGTTCAAATTGTTATTATTTCATGTATCATGTTGTAATTTATAATTCCGCTGCGTTGATATAAACATTGTTGTATAAAAGTTATAAATTCCTTATAAAATTGTATGAAGTGAAGTGTAACGATCCTATGCAACTTCAAATTCGGACTTATTTGAAATTCGCGGTGTTACACGAACTGCAAGAAGAATTCGTAAGGGCTCGAAAAGTTCATCATTTTGGCTAATACAATGTTATTTTCTTACATCAATAATGGTTGTAATAAGGTCTATAACATACATATAAGTGTAGGTTTGAATAATTGAAATATGTTTTTCATGAAGAATATGTTATGTTATGGATGTTATGAAATTTGTGCTTATGATAATGTGATCCCTTAGTGTGAAAAAATTATATTCTTATGGTGATTCCTTCAACTGAATAAGGAATTTTTGTTCAACCCGATATTTCAGGATGTAGATCTAGGAACAACCGCACTAAATAGAGACTAGTGGAGCTAACAAGAATGAGCTCAACTTGGAGACAAAACTCGCCAGGGTCTATCAGAACATGAATGCTTTCATGAGGTCCGGCATGGATCGAAACACCAGAACAGAACCAATAGCAGGACCAGTGATTCCAGCTCAAGACCCGATCAAGCAGGTTGAGTCTTTCAAGCGGATGAAGCCACCAGTATTCAAAGGATAGGCAGACCGTACTGCAGTAGAGGACTGGATCAGACAAATAGAGAAAGTCTTCGAGGTATTGGAAGCACCAGAGGCCAGCAAGGTGAAGTTGGATACCATCCAATTTGAGAAGGATGCAGGCATAATGTGGTAGTCTGTCAAGAGGACTTTAGGCAATGAACTAGTGACTTGGGAAGGATTTATGGAAGAGTTCAAGGATCATTATTTACCTTTGGACATCCAGGAAAATAAGGAATGGGGTGTATGAGACCAAGTTTACTCGGCTCTTGATGTATGCACCCGAACTGATTGTGGACGAAGGTAAAAATTCTACAACATATCGAATGGTTGTGCATTCAAAGAGATATAGAAAACTTTGTAGCCAAATGTCTCACATGTCAAAAAGTCATGGTGGAAAACCAGAAGCCTGGAGGTTTGCCACAGTTGTTGCCTATTCCAGAAATGAAAATGGGAACACATCAAGATGGATTCTCATTTCTTAACTATGAAGACTACATGGTCGATGGAAAATTTTGCGAAGTTGTTTGTTTTGGAGATCGTCAGGGTTGCAAGGAGTACATATTAGTTTCAGACCAAGATGCGAGGTTCACTTCAAGATCCTGGAAGAGTCTAATGTTAACATTGGGCAAAAAAACTGCCATTAGCACAGCTTTTCATCTCCAGACAGATGGTTAGATAGAAACAGTGTACAGAACAATAGAAGACATGCTACAAATGTGTGTATTAGATTTCAGAAGATCCTAGGAGAAGTACCTAGCTTTAGTGGATCAAGGGTGAAGCTCCTCTTCATACCTCCATCATGGTGAAGCTCCTCCTCGCAGTCCCTCAGGCTCGAATCTCCGCTTCGTGGCTCCTCAGGGGCAAAGCCCGTCACCTGAGCTTCCCCCAACAACCCATTGACTCCATACAGTGAGTTCGATGTCCCGCTTGCCTCATAAGCGGCCTTCTTGTTCCATAGCGAGTTCAGAGCTTGACTCAACTCTAGAGCTACTCCATAAACTTGCCTCACAAACGGCGCTTCCCTAGAGCCTAGCAATGCACTTCTTATCGGTCGCCTCGCTTACGAATGGCTCTTCCCTAAGCTTAGCGGTTTTCTTCCTCTTGACCGCCTCCCAAGTGCAATAAAAAACACAGGAAAAATGTGTGCCAAAGTTGCCTCAAAATCTGCCTTAAAAATACGCACATAACACATGATAACATTAAAGGGACGAGAAAAGACAGAGGAGGAAAAAGAAGAAAAAGATGATGATGTCAGAGGCGCTGGAAAGCCCCCCTCTCCAGTGGCACGCACTGGAGAACTCTACCATTGTAGAGCTCTGCGGAAATCGCACTTTTTGGACTGTCCAATCTCTTTAAAATACGTGTGCTTGATCTATGGCCCAGAGCGCTTCGAAATTCACACATGTATGATTTAATGTTCTTTAATTCCTTTTAATAATTAAAATTTTGGATTAGTTAATTGAAATTTTCAAAAATAATTTAAAACTCAGATTAATTATTTAAAAATTTTAGAAAATAATTAGAATTTAACAAAAATATTTAAAAGTTCTGAAAATAAATTGTAAATTGAAGATAATTAATTTTTAAATCCGGAAATTAATTACAAAAATTGTAAAATTGAAATAAAAAAGTTCAAAAAAATACTTCAAATTAGAAAGATTTGGAAAAAAATCACAAAAATTCAGAAAAAACCAAGAAAAATTGGAAGTTCTACAAAGCTGATACTGCGCCCAGAAGCTTTGAAAGAGATTTCCAACCTCTCCAATCATCCCTGAAAGCCAAAAAATTGTTCAGATCACCTGAAACAGGTCGAACTACCCCTAGAAGGCTGATAAACCCAACCTTCAGGATTGGGGGGCTTATGATGAGGGTAAAAATCACAGCGAATCTGGGCCTCACGATTGAGGCATGAACCTCGAAGCTCTAATTATAGTCAAATATGACTACTTATTGGTGTGTCTCACTTTGTTAAGAGTGTTTGTTAAAACAAATACTTAATTTGTTGATGTTGTTTAGATAAATAGAAATTTGTGGGTGGTGTTTATACAAATACACAAATTTGTGAGTGATGTTCAATATTAAAATTTATGAGTGGTGTTTGCACAAAAAGAACTTTAAATTTTATTTTCATGAGGTGCACCTAACTTCCTAATTTGGTTGATTTTGATGTTACCTTAACTTCCTTACTAGTACAACCCTGTGCAATATTGCACACAATTTTCAAAATATGAGAAAATAGCAAAAAAATATTTTGTAAAATTCATTTGATAACTTCTATACAATATTGTACGATTTTTAAGGTTTGATTAAGGGATAGGACTCCTATTTAAAATTTAGATAGATAAAAAGTGGAGGTTTACCTCCTACATTTGTTGTCCTTTTTATTTTGTAAGAAAAATGGCAAAATTCTTTGGGTTTTGTAACAAAAATTGTGCGTATAAATCTGAGGTGTGATTTTCTGGTACCGCTGAGTTGTTACTCATTCATGTTTACAATTCGGTGCATCTGATTCCTAAGGTCATCAGATTGGTTCGTGTTGCTTGGAATCCTCACTCGCCTGGTGAGTCGACTTGGGAGCTTGAGGAGAAGATTCAGAAGAAGTTTCCCTATCTCTTTGTGTAGCTCTTTTCTTTTCTTTAGTGTTACCCTACTACTACTTGCTTAAAATTCGAGGACGAAATTTTATTGTAAGGTGGGTAGGATTGTAACTAACATTTTCACTCTTTTCATTTTCCCTCTTTTTGTAATATTTTATATACAATTGAATAAAATACTTTATTTTCTTGATCATCTTAATTAAATTTTGTTCATGAACTACTCTTGTTCTCCTTGTTGAACTATTTTCTTGTTGATTCCATTTTTATTTGATTCAGAGTATTTTATTTGAACCTTACTGTCTTTAAATCCATCTCTTATTGAACCCAAAACCCAATTGCAATTAATTCTTGACACAAACCCACTATTATTGGATCCTAACCCTTTAACCCAACATCCTAATTGCAATATATAAATACAATCCTATTCCAAACCCTAAAAACACAAAAAACAAACCTTAATCTAGCCATCTCTTCTCTCTCCTATCTCTTCTCTCTCTCCCCAGCCTCACTTTTCCCGCCCAAACCATCTGCAGCCAAACCCATCACCACCTCCTTCCCGACCATCTCCGGTGCCCCCTGTTCCATCGAGCGCCAGCACAGTCGCCCCTGTCGACCCCCTCTCTTTGCTGTCTCCCCTTTTCCTATCGACAGTAGCAGACTCGAGCCACCGCTGCTGCTCTCTTTCTCGAGCGACCACCACCCATCAGCCATCAGCCACCAGCAACGCATTCAACCTTGCTGTCGTGGCCTCCCTCTCTCCGATTTTTGATGTGGTTTTCCATCTCTTGTTGTCGGCACTGTTAGTTCTTTGTACACGTAGTGTGCACCTGTTATTTTGTTGGTTCGTGTGTTCGTTGCTCCAGGATCCTCATCCCGTTGGTATTCAAATTTATCGTCTATAAGGCAAGTCACTTTCCTCTTGAATTAATATTGTACCAAATTCAAGTTTTTATTGAAATTCTTGTAAGTAGATACATTTGTTTATCGTATCGTATATCGTTCTTCTCTTTTCGTTGAGTATATTGAGGGTTTACACCAGCTAACCCAAATATTCTCGACTTCGTGGCTTTTTTGACTCTAAAGATGAAATTTTTCATGCATCCATGTAGTATTCATAATAGGGTTACTCATACAATCACAACATAATTAATTTATTGTAGAGATAATTGCTAGGTTGTATGTTTGCTTGATCGATTGATGTTGGTTGATGTTAAAATAGTATATGTGTGTGTTCTTAATTGTATTTAACATTCTATTACACCCATCATGCTCATTATAAGATTTATTGACTATAGAATTGACACCCATCATGTTTAATCAATTTATTTCATGAAAAATACCCGAAAATCTGTATGTTGTTTGCTGTCTGGATTTTTCATGTCATTTTTGACCCAGTATTTGACCTTAAGTAAATAACTTTCTAAATAAGAGTTGTAGCCATGTTTTTGTAGTTTCCAGAACATCCTGAATTGCTAAATTCTGAGTTATATTGCAAATATTATGACTGATTTACTACTGCTGTGTTTTTATTTCTAGAATTTCAGATTCATGTATCTTACATGTTTAATCTATTAAAAGGCTGATCTAATATTAAAATATTGCTCTGAAAATTTTCAGAGTGTTAGTTAACATGCTTAGAAGTCTAATAAATATTTTTGATGAATTTATCATTGAGTTTTTGCTGATTCTAAACATATAACAACTTGATGTCGATTTTCTGCCTGAACATGAAATTTGTAAAGAATGATGTGTTTGACCTAGCTACTATTGTCGGATTTTGTACTTTAAATTTTCGTTGAATTCGTTGGGAAGTCTAGTTCTAGAAATTCTTACGTATTCAGTTTTCGAGTTCTGTAGCAGCGGGATTTTAGTACATGGAATTCTTGCTTTCCAGAATTTCATTTTTCAGTTTTTTAATTAATTCCTATATCATAGTATTGCATGAATTGAAGTATGTATGTTGCATTGCATGATCCTAATGAGTTATTGCCAACAATCTAATTGTCCAATTCAAGTTATCATACTATTATTATCCTATTGTTACTATCGTTCGTCTAAATGTCTCATAATTACATATTGTATTGTTGCATTAATAAAATAATTAACAAGCCGGGATTTAAGGGATTGAATGGAGTAGTTGATGATATAGTGACTGTACGCGGAAGTGTTGGCCATATTTCCCAAAATAATGTGTGTCGGCTAGTGTTATCGTTATCGATTTATTGTTGGATTACTGATTACAGTATTCCAATTGATTGTGTATTGTTTTATTGTTATTGTGCCGACCAGTGTGCACCAATGAAGCAAATAATGTTATAGTGCTGTATACATGATCTATAGAATCTTCCACTTAAGTCTAAACAACATTGATTGTATGCATCGAACCTGTAGAATGGGATGCAGTAGTACGTGCATTAGTTAGGATTAAAAATGATTAATAGACTTAGCATTAAATATCGACATTGCATATTGTACATCATTGTTTCTATTGATATCCAATATTGTCTAAGTTTTACTGATACCATTGAGCATTGTCATCGAATATTGAATCATTGTTTATAATAATTGCATCGAATACCATGATATTGATTATTGCTATTGTCCCATGTTATTGATTCCTATTGATCAATTGAATTCATTATTATATCGTTATTCCATTGTTCTTTGTTTTCTCTATTTGCTGTCAAAGGACAATTTTTCTCATCTTTTTAGATGAAGTGTTCATAGGTGATCATGGAGAATTACCTACTGAAATTGGAGAACAAACTTTCTGAAGATTTAATGCTTTCTAGTTGCTTATTATTTTATTGAACTTATTGTATTGAAACTTAGTATGATTGTGATTGGATTCATTATTGTATTGGGCTTATGACCCATATTTTATTATTTGTTTACAGAAGTTTGATTATTGTATTTGGATATTTCATATTGCTTCATTCCAAGTATTATTGTTCATGAGATTATTAATATTGTCAGTGCAATTGTTTTGTATTGTTATTATTGTTGAGTTGAACGGGTAACAGCTTATGGGTAACGTTAGTCATTCGCTGGGCCAGTGTCACGTGCTCGTGTTCCGTATTTTTGGGAAGCGGGACGTGACATTTTATTTCAAATACTTGTCATATCTTTGACATTAACCATGAGAATTATTATCTCATTTTGTTATCACATACCATCTCATCTTTTATCTTAACATTTTAACACATGTTCGGTGTTCACCATATTAATTATCTTCTCATTGAATCACATTTTTTTGCATACACCATGTTATTTAACTTATAAAACCATCACATCATATTATTACATATCATGAATGCAAAATATTATTTATTTTGTCACATCCTCACATATTATGACTTACCGTATTATTTAGTTAATTTCATCATGTTATCACACATTAGTTTTACCTCAAACATCTTTATATCATACATATATAAATTCATAAATTTCATCATTTATCATATCACCTCTCATTATCACCCATATATCATAAATATACACTACATAAGTCAACACATCATAATCCTATGTATATATATCATTTGTATTTATCATCTGTATATTATACATATAACATCCAATTACTTCATATTATCATATATATCCAATATATTACTCAAAACACCAAATATTCAAAATCATACTAATTCACCATTTTATCTCCTTTATATCCCCGTATATATTTTTCCTTTATATCTCCATATCTAAATATATCTCCTTTATAATTTCTCCTGACAATAAAATTTCTCCTTATATCATAAGTGTATATTACTCCATTAATTTCATAAGAATGTACACGCCATTAATATCATTCATATGAATACACAACTCCATAAATACACATGCTTTTAATATCAGGCATATAAATACACAACTTCATAAATATAGTTTTGTCAATAGATTTATATATCTCCCAAACATATTAATTCAGTATATATATATATATATATATATATATATATATATATATATATATATATATATATATATATCTTTAAATTTTCTCCTTTACATTGCCGTATATGCATACATCATTAAATTACCAAAAAAAAAAAAAACATATATATATATATATAAGCACCTCAGTTCATTTTCCATATTCACAAAATGTATTAGTATTATCATAACTTTCCAATTTTCAATATTACAACCCCATATGATACATATACACGCCATTAGTTTCTTACACCCCATAATTTACTCCGTATAATACTTATAAATTTCTACGATACATTTTATGCATCTATACTCAATATACTTTACACATTACATATAGCAACCATGGTTTAAAATTTATCCTAGCACATCATATGTCTAAAATAAAATAAATCATATTCACATTACCAACGGCAAAAACCCGACCGCTATCCATTATTCCCCCAAACTGCAAACCGTTTAAATCTGTAAATACAATAAACATTCTATAATATTCTCTTTCATTTATACACACTCTCCACCATATATAATCCCTTCCTACCTTATCAAATTCCAATACTGTTATTTTCCAACACTACAGGAATTTCATTCCACTCTATAAACTCATCCAAAATTTATCAATACATGAAATAAACTTTCCCATATTTTTTTCCGCCTTTCGACACAGAATCTAATATCATTAGGTACCAATCTTACTTTCATTTCATGTAACCCCTATTTTCGTAAATACGTATTTTCTGTATATTTTCGGTATTTCAAATTTTTTGTAAATTATTTTTTCGCTTTCAAATTATTTTTTGTTAAAATGTATTGTTGAATCTTCTATTAAAGTCTATTTTTAATCAATGATTTTATTTGTAACTAGTTTCCAATGATTTTTATATTGTAATACAAATCTATTGTTATTATTACTTTGATTTCTATTATTATTATTGATAGTGTTATTATTACTATTATTGTTATTATCATTATTATTTCTGTTATTATTATTGTTATTAAATATTAAATATATATTGATTATTAATATTTGAAAGTCTATAGATCGTGATCTATATTTATTATTATTGGAGTACGGATTTTCTATAAACTATTTGATTTAATTAATTGATATGTAATATTATTTTTTGCTCCTTATTTTATTTTAGCTCAATTCAAATCCAATCCCGTCTATTTTGTGAACCCATACATTCTATGGTATTTAGTAGTATTTGAGTATTTGTATAATGCATGTTATTTGAGTTAAATGTTATATTATATTACCATTGATTTAATTATTTTCTTTTAATCTAAATCCTAATTGTATATTTTCTATTTGAATTTGAACCCAAAACCCAAACCCATTTTCTTGTTGTATTCAAACCCACTAATACCCAATAACCCAATAACACCCTGACCAAATAGCCCAATAGGCTACCTATACCCGTATACCACTTAACCTATTCTAAAACCTATATATTTCCCCTATTAATATCTACCATGTTCACCATAAACCCTAGCCACCCTATTACCTCTCCCAATCATTCTCACCCTGTGCAACCTCCGAAACACATCTTCTACCTCCTTATCGCCAACACCAGCGCCTTCTTCCACCTCCAACGCCCTCGTCTTCTGCTCGAGCCCCTCTCCGTCACACCCCCTTGCGACCCTTCCTCCCTCACCCCGAACTCGCCCTGCAGACCCCCGACCACCATCCTCCTCTCCTCGTCATCACCTTCCCGTCATCCTCCCTGCCACCCACCGTCGTGCCACCCTGTGGACAGCCCGAATACCCCAAGTCGCCACCCTGTGCACTTCGCCTGAGTCCTGCTGCTCTGCCGACCACCCCCCTGGTCGACCTCCCCCTGTGTTGCACCCCTTCGACGCCAGCGACGCAGCAGAAAGCACCCCCTGGGCCTGTCTCCCCTCCGACAACAGGCAGCATCCACGGCAGCTAGTCGCACCGCCCTCCTCCTTCCCTGCCTTTTTCCCCGACAGTAAGCAGTGACGCCAGCCAGCGCGCCTCGACGTCGCCTACGTCTCCTGTCCCGGTCGTTGTCCCCATCGGTTGTCCCCTTAGTCGACTGACATTAGCCTCGCACTGAGCGCCACCGCCCGCCATCGGAGCCAAGCCAGAGCCGAAACCCATTGTCGTTGCTATTGATCATGGGTTTTGATCTTTTGAATCTTGGTCGTCCGATGCATTAATCATCACCATCATCTTGATGCTTACCTTGATGTGGGCCGCCCGATCTCCTCCCGATCTGATCTGATCTGATCATCTTCACCATAAGATTAGATCTGGACCATCTGATTGATTTTGATCATCATCTTCATCAGCGATCTCAGCCATCCGTTTGATCTGATCTTGATCATCACTTGATCTTGGAATCTGAGCCGTCCAATCGACCGATCGTGGTCGTGATTATCATCTTCATCATCATCAAGATCCGTTCGTGCTATTGTGTTTGTGCCCAAGAATCTGTTTCTGGGATTCTCGTTCTTGCATCGTTTCCGTAGGCAATTTCAAGGCAAGTAACTTGTATGATTTTATGTTGCATATACAAGTACTAAATACCGGCCGCCTATAATGTAGTTGTGTTCCAGAGACAATTCTTTTGCAAAATCCCTATTATATCTTGTCTCTATGTGTTGATCAGCCCGTAGTTGTCACATTACACAAACGACATGAAATAACTTAGATATAATAGATTCTTGATGTATATATGCATGTTGTTCGTGATTTATGAGGTGTTGTGTGATCTTGTATGTTTGATGTGTTAGGAGTGGTATAACTTGTTGTAGTCATGTTAAATACCCTATACCATGTTGCTTGGACATCTAGTATACCGTATTTCGTATTTTATTATGAATTGGATGTGTTTCATATAAACTAGTTGATTTTATGCATGAAGAATATTTCTGTTTTTACTGTTGTCCCATTTTTGTTCAGTATTTTAAACCCTATTAAGGTCACTATATGAAAATTATTTGTGAATATGAATTATAGAGAATTCTGTCTACTTTGTAGAATTTCTGACAGATCTCAGTTTCGATTTGTGAGTTGCAAGTTATTACTGTTTTACTACAGAAGTGTAGAAAAATTACAGATTTGGTTTTATATGAATTTTGTATAGTTATTTATTTTTATACTGATGATCAAGATAATATTTTGATCCAATATTTTACTGATTACAACTAGACTTGACTAGAATTAACCCCTAATTTTTGTGAATTTAATTGATGACTTTTATAAACTATTCTATGCTTGCAAACAACTACTATACTTGTAGAATTTTCATGCTGTTCAGTAAAGAACCTAAATTTCAACCTGATTCTACTTGTTGTTAATAAAAACTTTGTGAATATGAAATGTAGCCTACTGTATCTACTTTATCACCTTTTGACGAATTTGGATTTCGATTTATATTCTGTAATCTATTGCAGTTTTAGTACTGTTGTGTTCAAAGTTTCAGATTTACATATTTGCTGTATCATGCTGTTTTCTGATTTTGTTTGACTATACTATCTATGTTGGAAAATTATGAAACTTTATTTTCTGATACTAGACATACTAGGGAATACCCCAGATTTTTCTTGGATTTAGTAAGTAAGTTTTTATGCCGTTTTCCTGAATACAAATTTCTGATTTCTGACTGAACATGCTTTCTGGATACAATTCTGTTTTGAGTCATGTTTTTGTGAAATACCATATGACTTATATATATTTGCTGGATTCGGCCGAGAGTCTATTTTCCAAATTTTCTGACGGATCTAGGTTTGCATATTTTTGGCAATGGGAACCCCATATTTGGTGCAGTACTGTCTTGCTTTCCTGAACTAGAGTTATTGTTGTCCTAATCTTTTATGAGTTGTTTTTCACCTGTAAATGTTTATGTTCCAACCTGAATCTGTTACTTATTCTTGCCATGTTATTCTTGCCCTGTTTTGTGACACATACATGTCTGTTTGATAATAATAATAAATAACCAAGTCGGGGTTAAGAGAAAGATCTAGTGGCGGAAAATATAGAAATATGTACATAGAAGGGGGCCCGTGTTTCTCACCAGATTATCTGTTATCTGTTACTTGTGATATGATTACCTGACATGTGATTCTGATTATCTATTTACCTGATTCCTAACTACGTATTTCTTTATGAGAAGGTGTACTCAGAAGGGGGCCAGTGTTTCCCACCTGTTACCCAACTACATACTTCCTTATGAGAAGGTATACTTGGAGGGGACGTAGTCCTAACTGATGCATGATTACCTGTTACATGATACATATACTTGTTCCTGTACCTATTTTCCTGATCCCTGAGTACACGGCCCTATAGAATCCACTACGAAATCTAAATGCAAACTTGTTTGAATGTAGCAACCATGTGGTAAATGGATGGGACGCATGAAGTGCTACCTAGATAGAAATAAATACAAGACTTGACATGACACCAGTTACATGCTTACCTGTACATGCTACCTGTTTACCTGCTTACATGATACTTAATACCTGTTACATGTTACCAATACCCTGTTAGCATATCATGTTACTTGATCTTGTTCCCTGATTTACATTAGTTTTCCTGTTTTGTTGACATACCTATTCCATGCTATGTTGTTTCCGCTGTTACTCTATATTTGTTTATTTCCCATGTACTTGGGCCTGCACTACAAGCAGCCCGTAGCTTGCATTGACGGGTGTTTTGTTTCTTTTTCCCTTTTCCTGCAATTTGTTAAATTGTAGATTATGGTGATCAAGGATTTTAGTTGCTGGAGTTATTGCTATATTATTTTTCCTGTTATTCTTGAACAAGTGTATTTGCTACTTGGATTATTTTGTATTGGGCAGTATGACCCAGAATTATTGACTTGTTCAGATCTGATTTATTTGAGATTATTAAACTTTGTTTCAAGTAAAATTCTGTTGGTATATTGATTCATTCATGCATGGGTGGTTGTTTTCTCCTTGTTATCTCTAGATTATTCCTGTGAAATGTTGTAAAGATCCTAAAAGCTTATGGATGATGAAAATCATTCGCTGGACTTAGTCACGTATCCGTATTCCGTATCTCCTTTTTGGGAAGTGGGGCGTGACATTTCACAACCCAAACTCTTAATTAATTTCAACTCCTAAATACTCCAATAAAATTATCCTTTCTTGCATCTAAAATAAATAAAGACTCCCAAAACACCCTAGTAGACTGGGTATTACAAAAAGAAACTAAAAGCATAGGGTCACGCAAAATAAAATTCAAACCAACTCACCTTAGAGTAGTTATTCGCCCAAATCGACATCACCATGATGTAGAGAACCCTTCAATTAGCTAAAACCCTAAAATAATTTAAAAATAATTGAGGATTGATGGGGTAAAGAAGCCCCAAGGTTGGTCGAGATTGGGTTTCGACCAAAAGGAAATGGCGGGGTGAGAGGTGATCTGAAGAAATGTAAAGGAAAGGGAATAAAAAGGGGGAAATGGAAAATTACCTATAAAACCCTGGATTAATTAAAGATTTTTATTAAGTTCTTCAAATTCTCTTTTTCATAATAAATTTCAATAAAACTCGCTCCTCCTAATAAATAAATTAATGAAAGAATATATACAAAATAAAATTGCATATTTATGCATTATAATAACAATAACAATAATATATACTTACAATAAAAGAAATACAGACGATTGTTTTGAAATTATAAAATAAAGGAGTATTATATCCAGAGTCCTCGAGAAGTAAAATAAATACACGTTTTGATGGTTGATGACTCTTAGGGTAACAATATTACCCTAGATGAGCCCAAAAAGTCATGTACGAGCGAAACAAATCACATACAGGCCAAACGACCTACGTATGAACCAAATAACTACATACGAGCTAATCAAGCTATGTATGAGACAAAACAATGCTAATAATTAGCACAAGACATTTCCCAACATGAAACATGAATCGTGAGCATATAGGAATACCTCTAGATCCTAAACGAGTGCTCGAATAGGGAAAAATAACCTGAACACTTCAAACAGTGAATTAGCTCAAAGTTAAGCTGCCGCTGAAATCTCGTAAAATTCGTAACAAATTTTATGCTGACTGAAATTTGACAAAATTAGACTCTATGGGAAGGTAGAAACCTCTATTATAATTCTCTAGTTGATGACTTCCTCAAATTCAGTCAACAAGAGATTAGAAAAGCTCCTAACATCTCAACAGTGAACTCAGCCAAAAAGGCAGACTACTGTTGAACTTGTAAAATTCATAACTCTTGCTACTCATATCAGAATCAACAAAATCAGGCTTTTAGAAAGTCGAGAACATCTACTACAACTCTCTAGTTGAAAACCATCTCAGATTCAGCCAACAAAAGGCTAGAAAAACTCCAAACTCGTAAATAGTGAACTCAGCCAATAGGAAGCTACTGCTGAAACTTGTAAAATTCATAACTCTTGCTACGCTTATCGGAGTCCGACAAAATAAAACTTTTTAGAAAGATGAGAACATCCAATACAACTCTCTAGTTGACAACCTTTTCTGTTTCAGCCAACAAAAAGGATAGAAAAACTTTAAACTCTCAAATAGTGAACTCAGCCCAAAAGGCAGCTATTGTTGAACATGTAAAATTCATAATCAATGCTACACTTATCGGAATCTAACAAAATTAGACTTTTTAGAAAGCTGGGAACTTCTACTACAAATCTATAGTTGGCAACTTCACCCAGTTCTAAGTGTTCAAGAAGTTATACTAATTTAATATTCAACCTTTTACTTAAAACAGAGCAGCTTTTAAAGAAGGTACTGACCTAAACTTGTAAAATTCATAACCGATGCTACACTTATCAGAATCTAACAAAAATATACTTTTTAGAAAGGTGAGAACCACTATTACAATTATCTAGTTGGTAACTTTTCCAAATTCAGTCAATTAGAGGTCAGAAAAGTCCAAAACTCTTAAATAGTAAGTTCAGCAAAAAAGAAAGGCTACTATCCTGAACTTGTAAAATTCATATCTGATGATACGCTTATCAGAATCTAACAAAATTAGAATTTTTAGAAAGGTGGGTCCCTCTACTACAAATCTCTAGTTGATAATTTTTTCAAATTTCTTATTGAACTCAAGTTATGCATTTCTAACCATCAATCTATCAACATTCAACTTCAAAATTGGATTTTTATCGTTTTTGTTAAGTTCTTTCTCTTCAAATTTGTATGCAAATTATTCCAGTCCACAGTCATCCATATGCACATAAAACTAGTCCAAGTTGTTCAATTATTAACATTAATAGCAACAATAACAACAATAAACAACTACAACAAATCAAGATTGAGAAACCTCCACCTAAAAATTGTCGGAAGAACTAGCTTGCTTTCCTTCTCCTTCCTTGTTCTTGCTCCACTTCAAGAACACTCCATGAACTAACCCATTCTTTGTCTTTTGAATTTTTTTTATCTCTTTTCTCTTTTCTATCTTTTTTTCCAATTTTTTTTATTCAAAACAAAGCAAAGGAGAAGAAGATGAAGAAGAAATATGAGAAGAAGGGAGAATGAGATGAGAGTGAGATGAGGGAGTGAGGGGGGGAGCGTTTGGCTGCCATTTATAGAGGATAGGGTAAAGGCCAAGTATCTCTCATTTTATGGTATAACAATTATATATTTTATTTGCAAATATATATATTGCAATCAACACCCCAATGTAATCCTAGCCCTCCATTTGATCATGAATGATCAAAAATAATAATTATCTTTCCAAAATCACATACCACATGATTTTGTACAAATGTACGAAATCGATACAATACATATACGTACATACTAATATATATACAGATAATTTTTATTAGTTAAACTAAACAATCTTTACTAAAAATATTTTATTTCTGAAATAATAATAAATAATTTTTAATATCAGAACGGAATATTACAGATATTTTTTCAAAAACACATATTACATGATTTTGTACAAGTGCACAAAATCGATACGATACATATATATACATACCATATATATATATATATAACTTGATTAGTTAAAACTAAGCAATTTCCATAAGAAATATTTTAATTTTAAAAATAAAATAAAAAGAATATAATATCAGACCGGGATTGTCACGCCCCGCTTCCCAAAAGAGAATACGGTATACGAATACGCGACAAAAGTCCAGCGAATGATTTTCATCATCCATAAGCCGTTCAGGAATCTTTACAATATCTCACAATATAATCAGAGTCGGAAGCCAGAAAAGTCAACCATATGCACATATGAACCAAATACCAACAAGAATACTTGAAATAAAATATATATTAATCTCAAATAGTCATGATCTGAAATACACAATAAATCCTGGGTCACATTGCCCAAATACAAGAATAAATCCAAGTATCAAAAATACAATATTGTTCAAAGCAAGAAAACAAGAAATAATGATAACAAGACTCCGGCAACTAGTATCTCATGTCACCAATACCGTCTGGAACCTGTTCTCCAAAATCTGCAACTCAACGATGCAGAAAAGAGGAAAATAGAAAAATGAGTACCCGTCAATTGTAAGTTACGGGCTACTTATAATGTAGGAGACAAGCACATGGTGAAAACTAACTAGCAACATGGTATAAGTGTGATGTCAACATAAACAACTAGCATGGTAATGTGATCAAGTATCATGTAGCATATATCAAGAGTCAAGTAAGCAAGTATCATGTAAACATGTGTCAAGTATCGAGTATCCGGGTATACATGTAACAGGTATCAGGTAACAGGTATACAGGTAAACAGGTAATCAAGTAACATGTCTCAAGTATCAAATCTCATGTATCATGTAGTCAAGTAGCATGTTCAGGTCTCACGTGTCAAATCTTGTAGTTATTACTATCTAGGTAGCACTTCATGCACCCCATATTATAACACATGGTTGCTACAATAAATAATTTCGCTTTAGATTTCATAGTGGAGCATAGAGGGCATTATACTCAGGGACAAGTAATCCAAATCATATACCAAATTTCAAATTAACCAAATCATATACTAAATTCCAAATAATCCAAATCATATACCAAGTTCTAAATAATCCAAATCATATACCGAATTCCAAATATAGGAAATACGGGCCCCCTTCCGAGTACACATTTTTGAATTATCCACTACTAGATCTTTCCCATTAACCCCGATTTGGTTATTTATTATTATAATCAGGCATGCATATATGTGTCCCAAAACAAAGCAAGGATAGCAAGGTATAAACATGTATTAGGTTCAGGGTGCAAGATAAACAAGTACAGGTACAAGATAACACAAAACACGGTAAAACAATTAGTTTTCTATTTCAGGATAGCAAGACATTGTTCTACTAAAACAGTGATTCCTGCTACTAAAAACATCAAAATCAGGATCCGTCGAAGGATATAGAAAATAGACTTCCACACGAATCCAGCGAATATAAATAAATCATATAGTAATTCACAACATCATAACTCAAAACAAATTGGAAAACAGAAAATATGTTCAGTCAGAAATCAGATAAACAAATTCTCAGTCAGGAAAACTGCATCAAAACCTCTCAAAAAAACTCAGGAAAAATCTGGGGTATTCCCCTATATGTCTAGAATCAAAATATAAAGTTTCATAATATTCCAGTAAAATTAGTTTGGTCATTAAAAATAAGAAAACATCAAGAAACGATACTTTGGAAAATCTGGAATTCCCAACACTGCTGTACGAAAACTGAAATATCTCGCAACCCGTTTAACAAAATCCAAATCCGCCAAAGGGAGACGAAAATAGATAAAATAAAATAACTTTCATATTTTACAAATATTTTTCATACAGTAAAAGGATTCATAGTGAAAATAAGGTTCTTTACAGATCAGCGAGCAAAATACAGCAAGTATAGATTTCATAAGCGAGCATGAAACAACATATAAAACTCATCAATAAAATTCACCAAAATTATGGGTAATCCCTAGATATGTATAGAAAGACTGACCACAGTTTTGGGTCAAAATAATATATGTAGCATAGTTCTTTAAAATGATTTGTCATCAAAATTACCGAAAAATAGAATCTGGAAAAGATCGACACCTCTGTAGTAAAACAGTCATAACTCATTCATACGAAATCAAAATCAAGCAAGGTTAGAGAGGTTTGAAAATAGAAGAAATTCTCTAAAACTCATGTTTTATATCGAAATTAAGATACTGACTTTAAAATAGTCTAAAACAGCAAACAAAACAGATCAGTGATAAAATACAGATTTTTCTCTTAAAAACGAAATCAACATAGATTCAAGAAAATTGATCCAACCACACCCAAACATAAAATTGAGTCTACCAAGTGTCTAAGCATCATGAATTAGAGTTATTAACATGTCCACAAAAATATATCTCATGGGTCTCAATCAAAATATGAATTCTCACACAAGTCTCACATACATGATCAAAATCAAGAACAGGCGAATCCTAAGTTGATTCATGTCCATATTGTGTCGTGAGTCATCTATGGTCAAATTTTTACAATAGAGACGAAACCCTACTACATTATAGGTGAACTTTTTGACTTGTATCAAACAAATGAATTGGAGTACAAGTTACTTGCCTTAATCGAAAATGAAAACGAAGAACACCAAGAATAACGGGAACGGATCTCGGCAACGAACAAAACCCACGAATGAAAATCCAAGATCCAAAGCAAATCACGAATCACAAACACAAACACACGAATGAATAACCACGCATGCACGCTCAACCCCGAGAGTACGAGGAAGAGAGGGAGAACCGAGGGCAATATTTTTCTTGTGGCGGTTAGGAGGAAATAGTTAGTGCATGGAGAGATGGGTAGTAAATATATATGAGGGGAAAGTTAGGCTTGGTAACAGGGGCGGCACAGCATGCAGACCGGGTGGGGAAAGTTATTTGAGTTCGGTAGGATTTAAACCAGGTGAGAAATTTTAGTGGGGAATATAAATGTAGGAAGGAAATGAATGGGGAAATAGTATTAGGAAAGTAATTAAATGGGTATGGTTATAATTGGATCTGGGAAAAGTTAATAAGACATAGTTTAGTAAATAGGATGTGGATTTGTATTAGGTGGGTTTTCGGATAGGTAGTGAATGGTTATATGGCTAAAAAGATTCTGGGGATTAGTAATTTCGGTAGGTAGTGGGTTAGGGAATATAGTAAAATGGAATGGGTAAATGGGTATGGGTATTGAAAAAAGAATAATAAAATAAAATATACAATTAGGACTTTATAAAAATAATATTTATAACAAAATGTAGTTTGCATTAAAATATAGAATTTATTTAAAATAGATACAAATACAATTAGCACATAAAAATGAATTTTCAATTACCGACCAAAATTAATAATAATAATATCAATAATAAAATTTGTATAAAAATCATAGGAAATAGTTACAAATAAGATTATTTATCGAAAATACATTTTAATAGAAGATTCAAAAATACATTTTGACAAAAGAGTTCGAAAGCAAAAATGAATAAAAATAATTTGCGAAAATTTTAAATACAGAAAATATATAAAAATACGTTTTTAGGAAAACTTGGGTTACAATCCTATTCACTTTACAACAAAATTTTGTCTTCGAAATTTGCTTAGGCTGTGCATAGGACAAGGCAAAAGGAAACAAACTAGGGGGAACAAAACAAAGATTAAAGGCAAAGAAACAAATGGTGGCAACACCAGAAAAAGAAAGGAGATGGATAACAATGAGGTCAAATGGAATGCGAGAAAGAGAACAAACAGTATCAAAATGAAGAGAAAACAACACAAGACTTGCAAAATAAAAAAGTAAAGAGATGAAGAAATAGATAAAGCTGGATTCGAAGAATGGATGGACAAGGAAGAATGAACCAAGCAATGAGTCATGGATGAAGACAAATGCAAGGAAGGTAGCAAAACAAACAATACAGGGGAGGAGAAGCAACAAGAGGATCCTGGGACCTGTGGGTTATGAGCCCACAACGCTTTCTCTGCGACACTCTGATGGTGACGTTCCAAGCTGCAGACATGTCGTTGTAGACCACGTGACACCAAGCGATGATCCAAGCAGGAAGAAAAGAATGAGACACCAGAATAAAATTGGAATTGATGAAGGCTTTAATTTAAATAATTAGGTCAAAATTAATGAGCATTAACAAAAATAATATTAATAATACAAAAATCAACACATAATAAAAAAAAAATAATGACAAAAATAATAAAAATAATAATAACAACAATAATCATCATAAACATACTGGTAAAAATAATAATAATAATAATAATAATAATAATAAAAAAAAAATATTAACAATACTGGTAAGTATAATAATACAAGATAGAAAATAATTTTGGGTTCATCATTTTGGTGAAAGTAATTCAATATCAACATCAAAAATAAAATAGTAAGAAAAATTCAATAATAATAATAGTAATAGTAACAACAACCACAATAATAATAATAATAATAATAATAATAATAATAATAATAAGGAAAACAATAATAATAATAGTAGTAGAAATTCTTTGATGTAGGTTCGCCTCATTTATATCCATCTGTAGAGTTGCCTTCTCGACATCAAGTTGCAGGTTTGCCTGTACGACATCAGGTTACAGATTGTCATCTGGATATTCGGTTGCACATTTTGCCTCTCCGATATCCAGTTGTAATTTGCCTCCATTGACGTCTAATTGCATGTTTGCCATCTCGACATCCAGTTGCAACAAAACGATGTATAAGATGATGCAATCTTCCACACATACTTAGATATTGATTGCTCAATTTAAGTACGAAGTTACGTTTTAAAATTTGTGATATTGAAATACACAGTTATTCGAAATACAAAATTTCCGTTTTTTGAAAACAATTTTATAGAAGATCCAAAATATAACAACTAATAATCAAAATACACAAAATATTCGAATAGAATATATATATATATATATATATATATATATATATATATATATATATATATATATATATATATAGGCACAAGCAGAATTCAAGAGAATATGGTAGAAAAAAATAACTAGCATGATACTCATAATGAGTCAACAAATGAAGATGAATGAAAGAATCAAAGAAATATGGGTACGGAACGAACGAAATTATACCCAATAAGAAATCAACAAATGTGAACGACTAAAAGATACGAAAGAAACAAGGAATCAAAGAAATCGAATAAGAAGGGATCAAATGAATGGAATAAGACTAGTATCCAAATTAGTGTTGATAATAACTGATTCATTTATGCATGCATGGTTGGTGAAATGTTGCGCAGATCCTAGTTTGAGCCAAGCTTGTGTAATATATCAGTTAAACTAATACATTAGCCAAACCTGGGCTCTGATACCAGTCAAAACCCTGTCATGTCCTGCTTCCCAAAAGAGAATACGGAATACGAATACGCGACAAAAGTCCAGCGAATGATTTTCATCATCCATAAGCTGTTCAAGAATCGTTACAATATCTTACAATATAATCAGAGTCGGAAGCCAGAAAAGTCAACCACATGCACATATGAACCAAATACCAACAAGAATACTTGAAATAAAATATATTAATCTCAAATAGTCATGATCTGAAATACACAATAAATCTTGGGTCACATTGCCCAAATACAAGAATAAATCCAAGTATCAAAAATACAATATTGTTCAAAGCAAGAAAACAAGAAATAATGATAAGAAGACTTCGGCAACTAGTATCTCATGTCACCAATACCGTCTGGAACCTGTTCTCCAAAATTTGCAATTCAACGAATGCAGAAAAGAGGGATAGATAAAAATATGTACCCGTCAATTACAAGTTACGGGCCACTCATAATGTAGGATACAAGCACATGGGAAAAACTAACTGGCAACATGGTATAAGTGTGATGTCAACATAAACAACTAGCATGGTAATATGATCAAGTATCATGTAGCATATATCAAGAGTCAAGTAAGCAAGTATCATGTAAACATGTATCAAGTATCCAGTATCCAGGTAAACATGTAACAGGTATCAGGTAACAGGTATACAGATAAACAGGTAATCATGTAACATGTCTCAAGTATCAAATCTCGTGTATCATGTAGTCAGGTAGCATGTTCAGGTCTCACGTATCAAATCATGTAGTTATTACTATCTAGGCAGCACTTCATGCGCCCCATATTATAACACATTGTTGCCACAACAAACAGTTTCGCTTTAGATTTCATAGTGGATCATAGAGAGCAGTATACTCGGGGACAAGTAATCCAAATCATAAACAAAATTCCAAATTAACCAAATTATATACCAAATTCCAAATAATCCAAATCATATACCAAATTCCAAATAATCCAAATCATTTACCAATTTTCAAATATGGGAAATACGGGCCCCCTTCCGAGTACACGTTTCTGAATTATCCACTACTAGATCGTTCCTATTAATCCCGGCTTGGTTATTTATTATTATAATCAGACATGCATGTATGTGTCACAAAACAAAGGAAGGATAGCAGGGTATAAACATGTATCAGGTTCAGGGTGCAAGATAAACAAGTACAGGTACAAGATAACACATAAAAGGGTAAAACAACTAGTTTTCTATTTCAGGATAGCAAGACAGTGTTGTACTAAAACAGCGACTCCCGCTACTACAAACATTCAAATCTAGATCCGTCAAAGGATTTGGAAAGTAGACTTCCATACGAATCCAGCAAATATAAATAAATCATATAGTAATTCAAAACATCATAACTCAAAACAGATTGGAAAACAGAAAACATGTTCAGTCAGAAATTAGGAAAACGAATTCTCAGTCAGGAAAACCGCATCAAAACCTCTCAAATAAATTCAGCAAAAATCTGGGGTATTTCCCTATATGTCTAGAGTCAAAATATAAAGTTTCATAATATTCCAGTAAAATTAGTTTAGTCATCAAAAATAAGAAAAAATCAAGAAACGATACTTTGGAAAATCTGGAATTCCCAACACTGCCGTACGAAAACTGAAATATCTCGCAACCCGTGAAATGAAATCCAAATCCGCCAAAGGGAGACGAAAATAGATAAAATAAAATAACTTTCATATTTTACAAACATTTTTCATACAGTAAAATGAATCATAGTGGAAATAAGGTTCTTTACAGATCAGCGAGCAAAATACAACAAGTATAGATTTCATAAGCGAGCATGAAACAACACATAAAACTCATCAATAAATTTCACTAAAAATCTGGGTAATTCCTAGATATGTATAGAAAGACTGACCAAAGTTTTGGGTCAAAATAATATATGTAGCATAGTTTTTTAAAATGATTTGTCATCAAAATTACCGAAAAACAGAATTTGGAAAAGATCGACACCTCTGTAGTAAAACAGTTATAACTCATTCATACGAAATCAAAATCAAGCAAGGTTAGAGGATTTTGAAAATAGACGAAATTCTCTAAAACTCATGTTTTATACCGAAATTAAGATACTGACTTTAAAATAGTCCCAAATAGCAAACAAAACAGATCAGCGACAAAATACAGATTTTTCTCTTAAAACCAAAATAACCATAGATTCAAGAAAATTGATCCAACCACACCCAAACATGAAATTGAGTCTACCAAGTGTCTAAAAATCATGAATTAGGGTTATTAACATGTTCATACCAAATATATCTCATGGGTCTCAATCAAAATACGAATTCTCACACAAGTCTCACATACATAATCAAAATCAAGAACGGGCAAATCCTAATTTGATTCATGTCCATATTGTGTCGTGAGTCATCTATGGTCAAATTTTTATAATAGGGAAGAAACCCATCATGCATATCACAAACAAGAGTTGTCTCTAGACCAAACTACATTATAGGTAAACTTTTTGACTTGTATCAAATAAATGAATTGGAGTGCAAGTTACTTGCCTTAATCGAAGACGAAAACGAAGAGCACCAAGAATAACGGGAACGGATCTCGGCAACGAACAAAACCTACGAACAAAAATCCACGATCCAAAGCAAATCACGAATCACACACGCACAAATCCACAAACGAATAACCTCGTACACACGCTCAACCCCAAGAGTACGAGGAAGAGAGGGAGAACCGAGGGCAATATTTTTCTTGTGGCAGCTAGGAGGAAATAGTCAGTGCATGGAGAGATGGGTAGTAAATATATGTGAGGGGAAAGTTAGGGTTGGTAACAGGGGGCGTCACAGCATGCAGACCGGGTAGGGAAAGTGCAGCTACGGGTTGAGATGGGTAGGTATTTGAGTTCGGTAGGATTTAAACCAGGTGAGAAATTTTAGTGGGGAATATAAATATGGGAAGGAAATGAATGGGGAAATAGTATAGGAAAGTAATTAAATGGGTATGGTTATAATAGGATATGGGAAAAGTTAATAAGGCATAGTTTAGTAAACAAGATGTGGATTTGTATTAGGTGGGTTTTAGGATAGGTAGTGAATGGTTATATGGCTAAAAAGATTCTGGGGATTAGTAATTTCGGTAGGTAGTGGGTTAGGGGATATTGTAAAATGGGCTATTGGGTTTAGTAATTAATGGACTTGGGTGTAATAAACGGGTAAATGGGTATGGGTATTGGAAAAAGAATAATAAAATAAAATAACAAATAAAATATACAATTAGAATTTTATAAAAATAATATTTATAACAAAATGTAGTTTGCATTAAAACATAGAATTTATTTAAAATAGATACAAATACGATTAGCACATAAAAATGGGTTTTCAATAACCGGCCAAAATTAATAGTAATAATATCAATAATAAAATTTGTATAAAAATCATAGGAAATAGTTACAAATAAGATTATTTATCGAAAATAGATTTTAATAGAAGATTCAAAAATACATTTTGACAAAAGAGTTTGAAAGCGAAAAAGAATAAAAATAATTTGCAAAAAATTTAAATACAGAAAACATATAAAAATACGTTTTTAGGAAAATAGGGGTTACAGGGATATTACCGCTTCCCTGTTGAGTTAAGGCAAAGGGATGGGGAGACACTCAAGGACTTCTCCAGGCGCTTCACGGCCGAGTCTACGTCCATCACGGCTATTGACTCAACGGTAGCAGTTTTTGCCTTTCGACACAACGTTGATGCAGTCCTCAAAGTGTCTATCACCAAGAAGCCTCCTCAGGACTTCTCCAAGCTCCATCAGATGAGTGAAGAGTACAACTGGGCCTGATCCCAGGGTCCGAAGGGAGCACTCCTCCGGGAACAAACGGAAGGGTGCAAACAAATAGGGGCCCAAGAAGTCTCAGAATGATCAAAGTCACCCTCCTCTAGTGCCTCGCTACGGTAAGTTTGCCCCTCTCAATGCTAGTATCTCAACGATCTTAATGGAAATCAAAGGAGGCGGGTGACTTCAGCCCCTCAGAATATGAACCCAGTAGGCAGCAGGAAAAAGGACAAGAACTGATGGTGCTGGTTCCATAGGGACCATGGTCACGATACGGATGAGTATCGAGCTCTTAAAGACAAAATTGAAGCCCTCATTTGCTACAGCCACCTTTCTAAGTACAAACAGAAGGACAGGGTCAAGCCTCCTCCTGCCTCGGGGGGGGGGGGGGGGGGGGGGGCTAAAAGCACATGGAAAAAGATCCCTGACTCCCAAGACTTGGACCCCATGGACGTTTTCCACTCTATCCACAGAGGACCTATGGGTGGGGAGCTTTTCCTGAAAGATGTTCTTCAGAGAGGTGAACTCACTCCACAACTTCCTCCTTGCCAAAGGGTCCCAGTGACTTTTTCGGACATGTGTCTTTAAGGTTTCGGGATGCCCCATTGTGACACACAGGTAATCAGCCTCTGCATGGTGAACCACAATGTGCAATGCATCTTGGTGGACAATGGTAATTCGGTGAACATCATTTTCTTAGAAGCATTCGAACAGCTAAAGATATCTAGAAACCCTCTAAAGCCCACCGGGTACACCCTCTATGTGTTCTCCGATGCTTTGGCCCAGATTAAAAGTATAGTAACCCTCGATGTGACTGTAGGAATGGCCTAACTACTCGAACTGAGGCCATGGACTTCATGGTTGTCAATGTGAAGGCCGCTTATAATGTCAGCCCCGGTCGACCTGGACTAGCAGCTCTTTATGCGATAGATTTGGCCTTCTACATGAAGATGAAGTTCCAACATCAACATGGGGAGAAGTTAAGGGTAGCCAGGAAGCGGCTCGGGCATGCTACACAGCCGCACTGGGGGCTCGTCCTCCCCTCAATGTCATAGAAACTCCCTTAAAAAAGGAGTCAAGTTGGGTCCGATCCCATGGGTCAACTAAAGGAAATCCCTTTCTCTAAGGAAGATCAGACTAAGTGCTTCTGGGTAAGCAAAGTTTTCCCTTTTGAGTCAACGAACAACTTGTCAGTTGTATTAAGAAGAACTGGGACTTGTTCGCTTGGACCATCAATAACATGTCGGGCATCTCAAAAGACTTGATCATGCACCACGTTAGTGTTACTCTAAATGTCAAATTGTTCTAGGAAAAGTATAGCAAGTTCGCCCTCGATAGGCAACAAGCAGTCAAGGAAGAGGTCGACTAACTTCTATTCACTGCTTCATTCAGGAAGTTTGCTACCCCGAGTGGCTAGCCAACATTTGGGCATGAGCTCCTCAGCTTCATTGATGCCTTCTTAGGATACAATCAGATCCTCTCGACATTCTGAACACATCCTTCATTACCGATCAAGGCAACTACTGCGATCGGGTCATGCCCTTCGAGCAAAAAGAACACATGACCCACTTACCAGTGCTTATTGAACAAAGTCTTCTAGGAATAGATCGGCCAAAATATTGATATCTACGTAGATGATATGATTGTAAAGAGTCTCAAGATAGAAAACCATGTCACTAACCTACAAAAAGCTTTCAATGTCCTACAAAATCAAAACATAAGGCTGAACCCCTCGAAGTGCACCTTCAGGGGCTCCTCGGGGAAGTTCTTAGTATCCATGGTTAGCCAGAGAGGGACTGAAGCCAATCCTGAGAAGATCTGAGCCATACTCAACATGTCTCCCCCGTCCAATATTAAAGAAGTCTATAAACTCACAGGGCATCTCCCATGGCACTTCCACTCCAAATTAGGGGAGAAGTACCTCCCTTTCTACAAATCTCTCTATGGACCAAAAGGCTTTGAGTGGGGGCAAGGCTACCGAGAAGCCTTTGAACATCTCATGACATATATCACTAATTCCCCACTCCTAAGCAAGTCCGAGTTGGGAAAGGTGCTCTATCTCTATCTGGCAACTTCATATCAGGCCCTCAATGCCATCTTGGTAAGAGAAGAAGTCAGGATCCAAAAGTTGATCTACTATGTGAGCAAAGTACTTCATGACGTCGAGCTTCATTACTCGAAGGTGGAGAAAATGGCATGTACCCTGGACACGACCGTACGAAAGCAACACCATTACTTCCAAGCACACTCCATCTTGGTTGTCGCCTACCAACCTCTCAAGCAAGTGCTTCTGTAACACCCCTTATTTTATCATTTCAAAACAGTCATTTGTAATTCTTTTATTGCTATCAGATATTGTTATTATTGTTATTATTGTGCATATATATGCATTTTATATATATTCCTTAATTTATTTATTCATTTGGTGGAGTGGGTTTTATTAGAGCTTATTAATATATATATATATATATATATATATATATATATATACTAGATTTGCCCATGAGCACGTGCCTATGGCACGTCTTCGGAACGATACAAAACACGAAAAGCTTGTAAACAGTAAAACAACAATTATGTAGCTCAAGTTTGAATAGTATGACAATAATTAGTTGTAAATAAAAGTCCATGTTTCCATTAGTATATGTTGAAAAATAATTATAAATGGGGTATAAAATCTAACTTCTTAGAACTTTAAGTGTGAAGTTGAAGAGATATTTACTATTTTCAATATAACATGTGCGAAAAAAAACATTAAAAATTTGAAAATCTAAATTTCTAAGTAAATATAGAAAAAATGGGAGAGAGAGAAAGAGAGAAATATGAAAAAGTGAAGAGAGAAAAGAGAGATAGAGTAATAAAGTAATAAGTTTTTTAGTTTTGGGGGAGAAAATTTGGTTTTGGGATTTGAAATTTTGGAGGGAAAATATGTTTTGTGAGGTTTGATCTAGGCCTTTGATTTTAGGGAGAATTGATTGTGAGCCACTTGATAGCTTTCTTTGTAATTTATTATATAGATATATGGGCATATAAATAATAAGATAGCCTGGTAGGGGTTTATTATAAATTTTCGATTCAATTTCATAATTTCACCCCTCCCCATCCACCTCATTTCCGTCCAGACTTCCTCCCCCCCGGCCGATCTCCACTCTTTCTTCATTTCTTCAATTAGGTTTTTTCAAATCCCATCAACTCTTAGCCTTTCTCAAAAATTGTTGAGGGGTTCTAAATAATTTGAGGACGCTCTTCAATATCCCGACATTGGTTTCTCAAATTGGCATCTTGGAAAGTATTCATTAAATTGTGTAAGGTTGTATGTTTTCAATTTTTAGCAAGAAAAATAGTGTAGTAGGGAGACTAGGGGATTATCTTTGGGATAGAAGTGATTATTTCTTTAATTGGTAGGGTAGGAGTAAATTTAAAAAGAGTTAGGGTTTTGGGTTAGATATTAAAAGAGATTATGTCTGGAATTTATTAGAGATTGGCGATAGGAATTGCTGTAAATTATGGGGAAACAATTTAGAATAATTTTTAGAGGATTTTGTAGGCTTAAAACTTAGTTAATAGAATTGTGAGTGTGTGCATAGAATTGTGAGTGTGTGCATACGTATAATGCATTCCTAGCGTTCGATGAAATGCCTGTAAGAACTCAAGTATTTCCTGCTGTAAATTTGGGCTGGTTTGGAAGTATTTAACACTAATTGATGTATACAACTTGGTAATAGGTGGTGGTAGCAACCTCGGATGTATAGCTGAGGAACCGTATACCGAGTTTCTGAGTTTTGGCAGGTGAGTATGACTCTGTTTATTTTATAGAGAAAATGTGGTGTAATGCGAAATGTATGTGAGTACGATTATACTTATTATTCTTCATGTTCTGGTAGGTTTTTGGGGTTACTTGAGCTGAGGTATGACATATAGGTTGAATTGGAGTTTTAATAGAGAATACAGAAAATTATAGTTTATTTGGGACCTAAATGGTGATTTACGTTTTGGGTCTTATGTTTATTATACATTTTGATAGATGATGATATAGATATGATAACTTGATTATATACTGGGTGTCTTTTATCCATGTATGTACATGAGGGTTATGGAATGAAATAAATGTAATATACTTGGTTTCATATTACGCAAATGGGTTGCGGGTTATATAACTCAAATATATGGGTGATACTTTTGGTGATATTATTAGTGGTATTATATTGGTAATGGTATACTGGTGATATATATATTTATATACATTGGTGAATTTAATTTGACTGAGCTTGTGTACAAGAAAATGGGGTGATGTGTAATGTTTGTGAGTATGATCCTACTAGATATATTTTATGTAACCTCTGTTTCCGCCAATACGTATTTTCTGTGTATTTTTGATATTTCGATTTTTGTAAATTATTTTTTTCCGCTTTCAAATTCTTTTTGTTAAAATGTATTATTGGGTCTTCTATTAATGTCTATTTTTAATCAATGATTTTTATTTGTAACTAGTTTCCAATAATTTTTATATTGTAATACAAATCTATTGTTATTATTACTTCGATTTCTATTATTATTAATATCACTGTTATTATTATTATTATTGTGTTTATAATAATTGTTATTATTGCTATTATTATTATTATTATTAATTTTGACTGTTTATTAAAAACCTATTTCTATATGTTAATTGCATTTGTAGTCATTTCAAAATAAATTCTATATGGTAAAACAAATTACATTTTTATAAATCATATTTTTATTGGTTATTTTATTATTCTATTGGATTGAAACCTAATACTCTATAGTATACCTCTTATTGGTTTTTTAAACCCTATACCCATAACCCATTTTACCCTAACCCTAATTTTTTACCCCTATATATAACCACTGTTAAAACCCTAATTAATCCAATCTTAATTACTCTCTAATTAACCCATATGCAGCCACCCCCCCTTCATTGTTCCATCATCTTCCTCTTCACCTCACACCCACTTCGTCGCCCTGTCTTCCGTCTCCTCAACGCTTCAACCTCTCCTCATCGTCATCCCGACCTCCCCTTGTCGTCTTCTCCATCATCCTCATCATTCCCCCATTATCTGTGCCACTGAAGAACCCATATTCCACATCCATATCACCATCACCGCACCTTCATCCCGTCCGCCTCCCTCACTACTGTCGCGATCACCCGTCGCAGCCTAACTCCTAAACCACCTCCCTATGCTCCAGCACCGTCGTCATCCCCATCCCCTTCCTTCGTTGACCCTCCTCTGTTTTACCCCCCATCGAAACAGAGCACCCCCGACCGTCGACTGAGCCACCTCCGATCACTCCCCTACACTCCCGTGCACTACCACAGCTCCGAAGATCCCCGCTGATGCCGCCCTCACTGCCGTCAGCATCCAACAGTGCAGCTCCATCATCAACTTTAATCCTGGCCGTCGATTGCCTTGGTGATCTTTATCATTACAAAATGATCATCATCATCCAGCCCTAGATCAGAGCTGCCTGATCTGATCTGATCTTGATCTCTTGATCTCAGCCATTCGATCTGATCTGACCTGATCGTGATCTTCATCGACTCTTGGATCTAGCCATTCGATTATGATTGTGATCATCTTGTTCGATATCCGTTCGTTGGTATTGTGTTCATGCCCGGGAATCCATTCCCGCTATTCTCATTCTTACCACCAGATTCATCGACAATCTAAGGCAAGTAACTTGTATTCCTTTTGCTGCATATACAAGTACTAAATATTGCATGTAGTGTAGTTTTGTTTCTAGAGTCAATTCGTATGAAACCCTTGTTAGATCTTGTCTCTACTAGTTGATCCATCCGTAGTCGTCTTTGGTTACACAAATGACATGAAATAACTTAGAAATAATTAGTTATTGTTGCATATATGCGTGTTGTTCGTGATTTATGAAGTGTTGTATGATCTTGTATGCTTGATGTGTTAGTCGTAGTATAACTTATTGTAGAATTGTAAAATACCTTATACCATATTTCTTGGACATCTAGCATACCATATTTCTTGGATATCTAGTATACCATGTTTCGTATTTTATTATGATTTGGATGTGTTTCATATAAACTAGTTGATTTTATGCATGAAGAAGATTTTTTAATTATTTATTGTGACCCTGTTTTGTTTAGTATTTAGACCCTATTAAGGTCAGTATATTAAAATTATTTGTGAATATGAATTGCAGAGTTCGCTGTCTATTTTCCAGAATTTCTGACAGATCTCAGTTTCGATTTGTCAGTAGCAAGTTACTGCTGTTTTACTACAGATGTGTTGAAAATTCCAGATTTAGTTTTATGTGAATTTTGTAGAGTTATTTATTTTCAAAACTAATGTTAAACATAAAATTTGGATCTAATATTTTGCTGAGTATAACTAGACTTGATTGGGATTAACCCCATTTGTCCTCAAAATTTGCTCAGGCAGTATATAGGACGTGGCAAAAGAAAACTGGTGAAATAACAAAATTGGGAATTAAAGGGAAAGCAACAAAATGGTGGCAACACCAGAATAGGAAAGAACATGAATATGAATGAAGAGATCTAGAATTATGTGAATAAAGATTCAATGAATGATGGCAATGCAAATGAATGAATAAGAGAGCAAACAATGCAAAGAAAGAGAAGCAGCAAGAGAATCCTGGGACCTGTGGGTTATGGGCCCACCACGCTCCCGCTGCGCTACTCTGATGGTGAAGCTCCAAACTGTAGACATGTCGTAGCAGATCAAGCGATGCCGATCGACGGACCAAGCGGGAATAAGAAGAACGGATGCCACTGGAATCAAAAGAATATGGGTACAAAAGAATGAAATTATATTCAATAAGGAATCAATGAATGGAAAGGACAAAAGACAACAAAAAATGAAGGAACTGAAAATGAAGGGATCAAAGAGGAATCAAATAAGACTAGTTTCCAGACATAAATTGGATATCAATTGTTCATGTGATCTCTATATTGCTCATACTTTTGAGTCAAACTGATAACCCAAATCTGATTAATATATCAATCAAAGCCAACATTCTTTCATTAGTCTCGTTTGACTGATATATTATCCAAACCGGGGCTCTGATACTATTAAAAACCTTGTCACGCCTTGCTTCCTAAAAATACGGAATACGAGTATATGACATTGGCCCAGCGAATGACTAACGTCACTCATAAGCTGTTTATCCGATTAAATCAACAATATAATCAATACAGAACAATTGTGCAGACAATAATAATAATCTCATGAACAATAATACTTGAAAAGAAGCAATATATGTAATATACAAGTACAATAATCCAACGTCTGGAAACAAATAGCAATATTCGGGTCAAAAGCCCACAATACAATGAAATAACAATAGTTCAATAATTAAGTCTTCATGACAAAGCAATAATTTATTAAGCGGTGGTGCTATCTATTTATTCACCAATGTTGTTCTCCCAATCCATCAAGAAATTCTCCATCAACACCTGTAAACACTTCATCTAAAAAGAGGAGAATAATTGTCCTTAGAGTAAGTCATGGACAGCAAGTAGAGAAAGCAGAGAACAATGGAATAACGGTATAGCAATGAATCAATGGATCAATAGGATTTAATAACATGGCACATTAATCAATAATCAATATCACGGTAATCGATACAATGGCTATAAACAATGATGCAATATTCGGTAACAATAATCAACGATCAATTCGATATCAATAGGAGCAATGAGGAACAATATGCAATATCTATGTGATGCAACTCTTAAGTCTATTAATCATTTTAATCCTAACTAATGTAGCACTACATGCGTCCCATCTATTTAATACATGGTTGCTATATACAAACAAGTTACGTTTAGACTTAGTGGTGGGCTCTATAGTTCATGTACTCGGCAACAATATTCAATAATTATCGATGACCGAATCATTCGAGATACTGTAGTTAGTAATATACAATTAATTAATGACCGATATGATCGATAGACCGATAGACCGATAGACCGATACACCGATAGACCAATAGACCAATAAATAAGGAAACATGGGCCCCTCCTCCGAGTACAGTCCTTATATTTTTCACTACTAAAATCAATCCCTTAAACCCCGACTTGTTAATTATTTTATCAATGCAACAATAAAATATGCAATCAATGGACATTTCGATGAACGTTGGTATCAATAGGAGAACAATAGGATGATAACATAGATAGGTTAATTAAAATGATGACAATAATTCATTAGGAATATGCAATGCATCATACATACATTAATTCATGCAATAGTACGATATAGGAATAACTAATCTATTAAAATCTGGACTATATAATTCTGGACAGTAAAAGTAGTCTGTACAAAAGTGCAGTTTTCCGCTGTTTCAGAAACTAAAAAGTAAATCCGTTAGAAGTTCTAGAAACTAGACTTCCACACGGTTCCAACGCATATTCAAAGTTCAAAATCCGACAAAGTAGCTAGGTCAAACACATGGTTCTTTACAGGATTCATGTTTAGGCAGAGTTCTGACATTTTGTTATTATAATTTTAAATTCAGCAAAAAGTCCATAATAAATTCATTAAAAATATTTTCTGGACTCCTAAACATGATTACTAATAATCTGGAAATTTTCAGAACAAGATCTTATCATTTGATCAGCCTATTTACTGTTTGAACATGCAAGATAGAAGAATCTGAAAATCTAAAAGTAAAACCACAGCTGTAGTGAAACAGGCATAACTTTTGCTACACAACTTGAAATTCAAAAATTTAGAATGTTCTGGAAACTAGAAAGATAAGGCTACAACTCATATTAAGAAAGTAATTCATTTTAATATCGTTTACTAGTTCAAAAATAGCAGTCAATATACATGTCAACAAGTAATATACAGGTTGTAGGAATTTTTCATGAACAATTTAATTTAAACAGGATGGGTATCAATTCTACTAGTCATTAATCTATATAATCAGCACGATGTGTGTCAAAACATGGTAAATAAGATTAAGAACACAAACATACATCAATTTATTATCAATCAACCATCAATCGATCAAACAACATACAACCTACCAATTGTCTCTACAATAATTTATTTGTGTGATGGTTATATGAAAACCTTATTATCAATTCAATATGCACTCATGAAAGATCCAAACTTTAGATTCAAAAATGGCACGATGTCAAGCATATTGGGGTTAGCTCGTGTAAACCCTCAATAGACCGAACGAAGAGATGAACAATGGATAATACGATAATAAAGAGTTCTACTTGCATGAGTTTCAACAAAACTTGAATTTGATATAATTAACAATTCAAGTGGATAGTGACTTGCCTTATAAACGGTGAATTTGACTACCATGAATAACAGGATAAGAACCCCGAAGCAACGAACCCATGAACACACAAATAACTAGTGCGAATTACGTGCAACACCCACACAAAACGGCAAACACCCGATCGGACCCACGACACCAAACACAGCAAGATCAGTCCCCTTATTTCCCGAACAACAAACACCAAATCTCCAATCCAAACACCAAACACCGGATCCAAAACACCAACACAACTCCTCTTCACAAACAGCAAACACCCTAAAACAACACAGCAAAACAGCGATCTTAACACAACAACAAATGGCCGATCACTCCACATTATCAAGGGCCGAGATCAAAAGATCAAGACCAAACCTGATCAAGTGCAGCAACGGTGGCTGGCTCAACTTCGACAGCGGCGGCGGTGCTTGATGGCGTCGCTGGCCAAGGCAAATGGCGTCGAGGTGGCGACAGGGTTCAGCTGCTGTGCTTGGGCGAGAAAATAGAGGAGGGGGTTTCGACTGCTGTGGAGATAGGGGAACGGGGTTTTGGGTGTCTTTGGCAGCGGCATCGACAAGGGTGTCGATGGGAGGTGGCGACGAGGCTGGGAGTCGCCGGAGTGGTCGGGGTCACGCCTGGAGAAGATGAACAGGAAGGAGCTCGGAAATTGGGCTGGAAACCAGGGGTCGGGGAGAGAGAAAGTGGAGGAGAGAGGAGAGAGAAACTAGGAGAGAGATTTTACGGCTCTAGGGCTTCAAAATTGTGCAATTTTTAGTGTTTGCATTAGGGTTGTATTTATAAGGTACAATTAGGGTACTGGGTTGGTGAAATAGGGTCCAATAATAGCAGATTTGGGTCAAGAACAATTGGAATTGAGTTTTAAGGTTCAATAATAGATGGGTTTGAAGACAACAAGATTCAATTAAAAATACCTACAACTAAATAAAAGATAATATAATCAACAAGAATGGCCCGATCAAGAAGAATGAAGAATTTCATGAACAAATTCAATCAAAAAGAAAATAATCAAGAAAGAAAAATAAGGTATTTAAAATATACATATATATATCTATATAATAAAACATAAAGAAAGCTATCAAGTGACTCTCATTTAATCCCGCCAAAATCAAAGGCCCAGATCTAACCTCACAAAACACATCCTCCTCCCCCCCCCCCAAAAGGTCCCCCCAAAACTCAAATTCAAATCCCCCCAAAACAACTCTTTTATTTATTTAATTATTTATCTCTCTCTCTCTCTCTCTCTCTCTCTCTCTCTCTTTCTCTCTCTCTCTCTCTATATATATATATATATATTCTTTTGGAAACATGGACTTTTATACCTTAATTTATAATCATTTTTCAACATATACTAATGGAAACATGGACTCTTATTTACATCTAATTATTGTCATACTATTTAAACTTGAGCTACGTAATTGCTGATTTACTGTTTACAAGGTTTTTCATATGCTGTATCGTTCAGAAGAAGTGCCGTAGGCACGTGCCCATGGACAAATCTAGTATATATATATATATATATATATATATATATACACACACACACACACATTAAATCAAATAGTGAAATGCATATAAAATTGAGCATGTTCGGGCTTAAAACAAAATAATAATAATAATAATAATGCTAATAATAATGATAAAAATAACAATATCGATAACAATAATAATAACAACAATAATAACAAATATTAATACCAATAGCAATAAGAATAACAACAACAACAACAACAACAACAACAACAATAATAATAATAATAATAATAATAATAATAATAATAATAATAATAATAATATGCATCACAATAGGATTTGAGTTTAACAATTTATTAAAATTCGAAAATTAATAATATGAATAGTCGATCAATTAGGGATAGAAAACAAGTTCAAATATACCATTATTCAAAATGAATTAAATCTCGATTAGAAAACACTTTAATACAGGATACGAAATGAATTTGGCACAAAATAAATTTAAAAAAACAACAATTATAAAAAATACACGAAAAATACTAATTATCATGAATGGGGGTTACAAGTGCCCTTATTGAAATTCATGAGGCGTTCCTCATTCCAAGTCCCTGCTGATATCTCCTTGCCCCCGGGGTCTTCAAGTTGATGAGTCGTTAGGCGATCATCTTGTTAGACCTTTCTTGGACTTGCCTGTTTTTAGTGTGAGGTTCCTCTTGTTTTGCAAAGAAAATGAGTGATCTTCAGGTTCATCAATGTATTTTGGTAGGATTAATTCTTTTTGTTGAATGGGTAGAGTGGCTTCGAAAGGGGGATTAAGGTTTATTAATATATTCTGATGAGAACGAATTTGGACCTGGCGGGGGATGACTTGACAGGTTTGGAGGTTCTTGGCAAGTTTTCTATGATAGTGGCTTCAAGCTTGTTTAAGGTCTTGGAGTTACTGTGATGACTTTCTGGCGGTAGCTCTATGGCGTCGTCTAGGGGGAGAACCGAGCCCCCCAATGTGGCAGTGTAGCATGCTTGTGCTGCTTATTGGCAACCTACAACTTAGCGTACGCCTAATGTTGTTGAGAACTTCATTTTCATGTGGTAGGCGGAAGCAACTGCATGAAAGGCCGCCAGGACCGGACGGCCAAATATTGTGTTGTATGTGGCTTTGATGTTTACTACCATAAAGTTCAGTGCTTTTGTTCGAATAGGGGGCTTTTCCTATTGTCACATCGAGTGTGACGATTCCTTCTACTTGAATGGGGGCACTGGAGAATCTGTCGAGTGTATAGCTGGCTAGCTTGGGCCAGTCCCGTGAGAGCTTAAGGCCGAAGGATGTTTACAGAGCTGTGGTTTTCCACTAGGATGCGATTTACCCCATGATTCACCATGCAAAGGTTTATGACCAATGCACTGTAATGAGATGTTCAGACACCTTTTAAGTCCTTGTCGGAGAAAGATGTCGGGACCCTGGTGTTTTCGGCAGGCGAGATGTTATATACAGAGTTGACTTCCCTAACAAATGCTTTGCAGGAGGTGTTGGGATTTCCCCTTATCGGACCCCCATGAATGGAGTGGAGAATGACCATGTGTTCTGAGTCTTCCAATTTGGAAGGCCTCTCTCGACATTTATTAGCTCTCCGTGCCAGAGGGGTTTCGGCGTTGTTGTTTTGCTGGACAAATTGAGAGAGATAATCCCGGCAAATTTGTCCTTCAAGTTCTTCTTTAGTGGCTCAACAATTGTTAGTGGTGTGTTCATGGTCTCTATGAAATGCACACCACTTGTTCATGTCTGTTATTTTGCTAGCTATGAACATCTTGGGGTGACGGTGGATTATTCTGTCCTTTTCATCTTCCATGAGGATGGTTGATATACTTGCATTAAGAGGAGTGAACTTGTAGAAGTGTGGAGCTGGAGGTCGATGGCGTTGACCAGTACCATCTTTCTGAAACTTCCTGGGTTCTTCCTCGCTTTCATTCTTCTGTTTGATCCCGAAAGGTGATTCATTCTTCCCTTGAGGATAAAGAGCTTCCTCAACTCTGATATATTTTTCACTCCTTTCTGGAACTCAGTGTGATGTTTAGGAGGCTTCTTTGTGTGAGAGACTTTCAGGTCTTTGATAGTGACGTATTAGTGGAAAGCACATCAGCTGCTGATGTGTCTAGGAAAGAGATGGACCTTTCTTCGGCTGTGAAGAGCTTGACAAAGTCTTTCAGCAGTTCTCCATCCTTTTGCTTTAGTTGTAACAGGGAAGCACTTATCTTTTCAGCCTTGCAGCTAGTGACAAAGTGTGCTATGAAAAGCTCTTCGAGCTAATCGAAAGAGAATATTGATTCTGGAGTGAGGCGAGAGTACCATTCCCTTGCTGATCCCTTTAAAGTTGTTGTTGCAGAGAATGTTCGGCACTTGAGCGCATTGGTGGCATTGTACACCATCATGAGAGTTTTAAAACTCAAAATATGGTCAGTTGGGTCTGATTCACCATCGTATGACTCGAATTGAGGAGCTTTGAAGATCTTTGGAATGGGTGAATCGAGGATGGATTTGCTAAAAGGAGGTCTACTAGGGTGGTAGGCCCTGCTGGAGCGGTTCCCTTCATTCTTTATATGTTCTAGGTGATCTTCTACTTCTCGAATGCGGCAAAGGACTTGGTCGTCCTTCCCCTTGGATCTAGTTGAGTCGCTGAATTCTTCTTCTTTTGAAGGAGTAATCTGGTGGATCCATGAGCGTCGACCCTGGTCATGTGTGCATATAATAGCTCGAAGGATGTCATGTTTGAAGTTCTTCAGTTTAGCCCTAGTGACTAGGGCTTCTTGCTCTTGGATTCTCTCAAGATGATTTTGACTATCACGAGTCGGGCTTCTTTCTGCAGTGCGCCCCCTATGAGAGGAGGAGTATCTTGATCTCAGCCTTTAGAGGTAGTTACTTCTCTAGTCTCTGAACATTCTAAGCCGAAGGCCTCGCCCCGCACACGCCCCTCATCCAAATGAATCCTTAGATCAGTCTCTTGTTGTTTGACATTGATGATTTGATGGAAATATCTTGACCCTTGGGGACCTCGCGAGGGAATCAAATTAATTGAAGGTTTATGGACTGAGATATGGTCGTGCAGAGGACGCAGTTCATGACGGCTTTGTCAGGAACCCCATGGGGCCTCTCTGTTGACAGGAATTTGACTAGGCTGTTCGGGGGGTTCGGTTGTTGAGGAGGAATGGGGTCCTCCACAAGAAGGCTTGCTACGAAGAGAGTTGGCTAGACGGCTTGAGGTCGTTGTTCTCCCTCTTAGTCTCAGTGGCATGACGATAAGTCTGATCTTTGATGTAGATCTGTGTAGTTTCACATAGATGGCACGAATCTGTTACTGCTTATGTGGTATGGGAGCAAACAGATAGTGAGTTTATATTTGAAGGAAACTACTAAAGAGCTAACCTTTGATCATCGCCATATAAAGTAGTTAGAACTCTCGAGAGTAGATCTGGATTGTTGATTGAACATCGTGATATAAATCCGATTGTTGCTAACGCGACCAATGGACCTGGAAAAAGCCTGAAATACCGGGGGTGGCTCAGTCACAAACCCTCTGACGCTCAAGCCAGAACCAGAGAGAGAGAAAGTTTGAGAAAGAAATTGAGAATTATCTTCTGACTGAGGAGGGTAAGGTAATTATAGGTTAGAGAAACAATTCATGAGATTGATATAAATAAATTAGATTTATATGAATACCTTATCTCCTGTTGATTCTCCCCCTTAAGACATAAGACTCCGTTGTCCGGGGATAAGAGATTTGACTTATAACCCTTATGGGGTGGGTGTCTCTCTTGGTGGACCCAGTCGCTTTTAATAGGTTTGAAAGCAGCTCATGTATTGTAGATCAGCCTGAAGAAGATACAGACTTGTTACAGATACTCGTTATGGTTAATTTACCTATAGAAGATTTAGGATCTGTGCTATAATCGTATGATCTTAATTTGCTGTGACTTTTACCATTACCCTAACATGATAAGAAAAACATTTGTATGAATCAAACGAATGTGTACAAAAAATGTTGTTAATGCAATGGTATGTTGAAGAAGAGAAAAAGTGAATTGTCAACTGGTCGACGGGGAGTTCTTCTCAGTGTTCATTGTTGGTAAAGGAGAGAAACAGCAGCAGCGCAACAATAGTGAGGTCAGCATTGGATTCGAATCAGGTCGGGACTGGTGGTACAAGGTGGTGGAGGAGTTAGTTATGGGGTTGGGGTTTCATTTGGAGGCAGTAAAGGAGGTTGGGTTTCGGTGTAGAAACAATGGAGGGGAAGGAGGTGGGGATTAGGCGTGGGTTAATGAGATTAGTTTTGGTTTAGTGGGAGGATTAGGAGGGTATTTATATGGTTTAAAGTTATTTAATTAAATTAAATAAATATGATAAATATTTCAAAAAAATATTTATAAATATTTTTCCCTCGTTAATAGACTTTAAATTTCTATATGGAAATAGATAAATAGGTCTATAGATTGTATTCCACATAATTGTATACAATTATATAGGATGAAGACTTTTTTTTAGCAGAAAATAAAATAATTTATCCAACAAATATTTTGAAAATATTTATTATAGAATTTAATTTCGAGCTTTAATAAATAAATATTTCATTTCAAAGAACGTGAATAAGTAATTCCATTTTAGGTAGAAATGTATTCATGAAAATATTTTTTTTCTAAAAAAAATATTGTTTGGAGACTAAGTAATATGAAAATTTATGGACAAGAATAGTAAAAGAGATTTAGAAAATAATAAAGAAAATATTTTTTTTCATGCCAAAAATTAATAATAAAATATTTAAATCCGAAATCCATTTTTTGTCATGACAAATTGGAATGGGCTACTGGGCTTTTAAATGGCCTAGAAGCTAATGGGTAGTGGATAAAGAGGCTAATGAGTAAAAGGCAATGGGTAAATGGGCTAACAAAACTGAACTCACCTTGAAACGCATGATGCATGACGTTGCTAGTCCATTCCATGACAAGTTTTGAGAAAAGAGGATATTTTCGCAAAATTGCTATTCAAAGGGGTGAAAGTGCAAAACTGTTTTCTTGGATTTTCCTACAGTGCCGGCAAATGCTGGATGGGATCTTTTTGATTTTGAATTGATTAAATTGGTTTTTAACTTGTTTTCTAATAAAGGGATCTATTTATGTAAATGTTTATTGTAAAAGGAGTATTTTGTAAATATTTTCTAAAACCCTAGAAACTTAAATTCCGGACTATATAAGGTTTTGTGCAGCCGTCTTTTGCTGTGCAACACAGGAGATCTCTTATTTTCTTATTATTTAGGAGTTCTAAGGAGAAGACTTTGGATTTCTTGCGAATGAGGGGCTTTCTTAATTTCTATTTTTCTTCGTTCGATCTCTTCAACATGGTGAGTGACTTTTTTTTATTTCATTTTGTTTTGTGTATATTGTATGGGAGTAATATAAATTGTTTTGTTTTTTCATTGAATGTTGTATGTGATGTTTCATCTCCTAGAAAGCATGCTAGGGTTTGGGTATGAATATGTATCTTGGATTGATGAAATTTTTTTTGGATCTTGTGAAACCCTAGTTATTTATGAGTAAAATTGTATGTGGGTAATTCAAGATTGATGAATGATCTATTGGAGATCATGGGTAGGCTATTTCTTTTTGATTAATGTTGGATTGAATGAATATGGTAGATTTCGTGCATAAATTTAATAAAGATGAGATTTTTATCACTTTGAGGATTGGTTGAATGAAACTTGATATGGTGATGGTATAAATTGATTATGTTTATGAGTTATAATGGTGAATCGGTTTGAGAAAATTTGGAGAAAGAATTTATGAATCAAGAGATTATGTTTTGAGAATCGAAATTTGGAATCGAGTTGAGTTTGAGGAAATATATCCAAATTGGGGATTTTTTTTGAATTCTTGTATTGATATGGTTTGGACCTGAATACGAAGCTATTTCAATGAATAATTAATTTTTTTAGAAACTCTATTTTGATTATATGCACAATTCATGTTTTAATTTAAAGAAATCAACAAATCGCTATTTTTATAAATTTAAGTAGTTTTGATTTAGTTTTTATAGACTATTATATATCCTATATGTTGTATTTGAACATATAAGAAATATGCTTTTTGTAGAAATCGTTTTCATAAAGTAAAATTCCGTATCCGTTGAAATGTGCACAACCAAAAATTTGCAGTCTGCAGGTCCACAGTCGACCGATGAAATTTTACAGTCGGTCGTCGCGACCTGGCTGCTATGTTCTCCAGTTTTCTGGAAATTCCGTTCTGGACAGTCGACTGATGACTTTTTACAGTCGACTGATATTACTTAGAATTATTTTAATTGAAGTTTTGGATTTTTTCGCTCTGGACAGTTGACTGATGGGTTTTTATAGTCGACTTCTAATACTTATAATTATTTTCTCAAAGTTATCAGATTTTTCTCTTTGGACAGTCGACCGACGCTTGTCTATAGTTGACTGATACAGATGTATCTTGATATATTTGAATGTTTTTTTAAATGATTTATTCTCTAAATGTTTTAATCTATAACTTACTATTCTACACCTTATCTTCTACTGAACAAATGTTTTCAAGTTATTTTAACTGAGCAATTTATGTTGGAAGATTGGTTTGGGTGTTTGGGCATGAGTCTCTAGAGGGCATGTGTGACCCTAGTATACCGGCAGTTGAGATATTTATGTTTGAGCCTGCTGAGTCATTTTAGTTGATCAGTTGTTAAGGTAAGTCCGGTGGGGTACACCAACTCTAGGAGATCCGTAAAGTAATTACATAACCTAAATGATAAGGACAGGCACTAGTGGTGATATGATGAATGAGAACATGGGTTATGGACCTCAGTATGGCTCGCGGTGTGAGATAATCCCCGGAATTATCCAAGTGTGAGTGAAATAGTCTCCGGAATTACCTGTGGTGTGGGATTGATCTCCGAAATTATCGGGGTCGAGGCGACACTCATGTAGTATACGTGTGATGAGGTGCCATAGCTTACGGTGTGGGGTATTCTTGAAGATTCCCAGGTGTGAGTGAAATAGTCTCCGGAATCATCTGTGGATAGAGATTAACCTCCGGAATTATTGGGACATTGGCTAATACTCACAGTGTATCTATATCTCATAATAATCATTGAAGTAGGATTAGTTGCATCGCGTGGGATTAAACCCTATACAGTGGAGACGTTAAGGGCTTGCACCGGACCTATGCAGAGTGGGATGCATAGACTCCGACAAGTACGAATTAAAGAGTCAGCATATAATATTGATGTTTTCTTGCCTTGGTATTATGCATGTGTTTTCGGTTTTCTACACTTGACACTTAGTCTAGCTTCACTTGATGTTTTCGTATTTTGTGGTTATTCCCTAATTCACTTACTCTTATTTATTTCTGTTGTTGATGAATCTATGCTTTATTTATGTTGCTTGTTTTTATGTCACCCACACCATTATGGCTGACCCCTTTAGTTTTGGGGGTTAGAGTTATCTCTAGCCTCATATTTTACAGGTGATTACCTATAGCTTGGGATTTGGATGCTTGAGTTAAAGTGATGTAATGGATTGTGTGATTTTGTAAAAGAAAGTGTTGTAACGAAAGAGAATTTGTAATTAAGGGTGTATGTATTCCGCTGTGCAATGTAAATATTATTGTAATGAAATTTTGAAAAAAAATTCACTGGTATTTTGGGCTGTGTTTAATATTACATTTGAAGTTGATGCTGGGAATTATGACACGTATTTCTAAGATATCATATTGGAAATTCGGGGCACTACATTGAGCCCGAAGGGGAAGGCGACGAAGGCGAGGGCGATGGCGAGGAGGAGGTGAACTGCGGACTGCGGACTGGCGCTTTTTCTTCTTCTCTCTTTTTTTTTAGCTTCTCCGTTTATTGCCGAACTGCGGACTGGTCACCGCTCTAATTTTGAATTGAATTATTTTTTTTCTTTTGAACTCTTTTTTGGCTAAGTGTTGGAGAGATCTTCGAGCTCTTTTTGTTTGAGTGTTGTAGAAATCTTTGAGGTCTTTTTGGTTAAGTGTTGGAGTCGTGAGAACTCAATAGCTCTGTGCTCTCGCTCTTTTCAGATTGTCGAAGCACTGTAGATCGCCGAAGTGCCTTGGATAGTCGAAGTGGCTCTTCTCAAGGCTAGTCTAGGGGGGACAAGATTAGGGCTGGTGAGGAACCAAGAGCGGCTTCGTGAAACGAAGTCGGATCTCCGTAAGGGGAAGTACGAACTGAATCACCTGAGATCGACCCTAGTTCTCCGAGACATAGAGAGGAGGCAATTAGAGGAGCAGTTCAAAGAGAGGACCCCTGAAGGTGATGATGTGGGCTCGTCCGTAGAAGCCAACCTCGGCCTGAAGCTTAAGCACCTTCGCCACTACCTGTCTAAAGTGACGGCGGAGCGGGACGAGCTGAAGAAGGTGACCCTCGACAAGAGCATGGAGGTCGTTCACCTTCGGTGGACAATCACTGATGGCTCTCGAGGGGCAGGCTCGATGCGACTGCCTCGTCTGAAGATAAAGGTGAACGACGCTTCGCTTAAGGAACAAATTGTCAAGCTCGAGGCGGAGGTAGCCGGTCTTCAAGAGCGATCTGTGTGGAGCAATGTCAGATCCACTTCTTGCACTCGGAAGGAGCGTGACAGAGGGATATCTTTTCACGAGCTCGCGCGTCACTCGCCCCCTAGATGACGAAGCCCGGGCGATGCACAAAGTGGGGTGGCCGCTTCATTGAGCGGAGCGTCTGTTGAGGCCACAGTTAGAATGGGCGCAGACGATGCCTCTCGGCTCGCCGGCCTAGAGACGAGCGCCGAGGTGGGGCGTCTGCAGTACAACATTTGTCGCCCTCGGGTGTCTCTCAACCGAAGTGTCCCCGCTCCTAAGAGGCATTGAAGTAGCTGCTTGTAGTCTCGTGCTGTTGGTTTCACAAGTTTTGTATCTCGTTGTAAAGATGAGTAGTTGGTCTTGTAATTAGACTTGTTCCTCAAACTTTAATGAAATAATACTTGTTTTTCACACTTGTGTGTTTTGTTAGCATTTGTAGTCGTCAATAGTAGCAGGAGCAATTCTGAATGGTGGGACGCTTGGTACTCACTCGTTCACGTGTAGCGAAGAGCTGCGTCGAACCAAGTGTTGGACTCCGAACTTGTCGTTTAGAGAGTACCAACGGCTGTAGGAGCAATTTCGAATGGTGATCCGCTCTTTACTCGCTTAGGAGCAAGTAGTTGAAGCGAAGTCGAACCAAGTGTTGGACTCCAAACGTGTCATTTTGAAAATATCAACAGCTGTAGGAGCAATTTTGAATGGTGACCCGCTTCGTACTCGCATAGAAGCAAGTAGTTGAAGCGGAGTCGAACCAAGTGTTGGACTCCAAGCTTGTCGTTCGGCGAGTACCAACGGCTATAAGAGCAATTTCGAATGATGATCCGCTTTTTACTCGCTTAGGAGAAAGTAGTTGTAGCGGAGTCGAACCAAGTGTTGGACTCCAAGCTCGTAGTTTTAATGAAAGTTTTTTTTTTAAGTAGAGTTAGACTACCTCAAAAATAGAAAATTTGCTAAGTAGAGTAATACTACTCAAAAGATAGAAAGCTTGTGGGGAAAGATTTCTTTTTATTGAGAAGAACTGGGCGGCCGCTTCTAAGTTGCGAGCCGCCTTTATACTTTGATAAAAAGAAAATACATGTAAGGACCATGGACATGTTTTCTGGAGCACTCTTGTGGAAGTTGCTTGGAGCGGTGTCTAGACACCCTCTTGGTACTTCATCAAGTGCTCTGCGTTCCATGTCCTCAGTTTTCTCCTATCCGCAGGGTCTTCGAGTTGATACGCACCCAGGCGAATAACTCTGGAGACCCTATAGGGTCCCTCCCAATTAGGTGCCAACTTGCCTCTTTTGCTTGGATCGGTGATCGACAACCTTCTGAGCACTAGGTATCCCTCTTTTAGGTCGGCTGGTCGTACCCTCTTATTGTAAGCCTGAGTGATCCTACGGCGGTAGGTCTCTTACCGAATTATGGCTCTATCGCGGACCTCGTCAATGAGGTCTAGGAAGTTGCGAAGCTGGTTCGCGTTCTGAGCTTCACTGCAAGCTATGAGTCGAGGTAAAGGCAGGTCCACCTCCAATGGGATGAGAGCTTCGGATCCGTACGTGAGGTTGAAGGGGTTCACTCCCGTTGGAGTTCTTTTGGTGGTGCAATAGTTCCAAAGCACGTTGGGGAGTTGTTTGACCCATAGCCCCTTAGTGGACTTGTTAAGCCTCTTCTTCAAGCCAGAGAGAATTTGTCTGTTCGCATTCTCTGCTTGGCCATTGGACTGAGGGTGGGCTACCGAAGAGAACCGCTGCTAAATACCGAGGTCGCTGCAAAAGTCACAAAAGGTTGCCCCCATGAACTATGTTCCGTTGTTGGTTACGAGGATGCGAGGTACCCCGAACTGACAGACGATGTTCTTCCAAAAGAACTTCTGGACCATGTGCTCGGTGATTGTCGAAAGAGGTTCAGCTTTGATCCATTTTGAGAAGTAGTCTATTGCTACCACTAGGAACTTCAGCTGGCCTGTCGCTGGAGGGAAGGATCCGAGCAAATCCATTCCCCACATTGCAAAGAGAATTGGGCTTGCTAAGGAAGTGAGTTGTGCTTGGGGCAGGCGACTGATTAGGGTGAACTTCTGGCAAGAGTCGCACTGGCAGACGTACTCCTCGGAGTCACTTAGTAGTGTGGGCCAGAAGTAGCCATAGTTCAAGGGTTTCTGGGCGAGGGATCTCGCTCCCAAGTGTGCGCCACATAGACCATCATGGGCCTCCTTAAGGACGTAGAGCGCTTCCTCTGGGGAGAGGCATCTCAGATAGGGTCGCCCATCTATCTGGGCGTAGGAGCGTTTGTCCATGACCCCATCCAGGAGTGTGTACCGCTCAGCTCGTGTCCTAATCCTCCTTGCCTCTTTCGGGTCTTCGGGAAGGACTTCGTCTTGGAGGTACTCGAGGAGGGGCTTCATCCAATTTTTTCCAAGTGTTAGGAGTTAGGCTTCCTTTGGCTCCGGGCTGTCTTCATCGATACTTGGTCTGAGAAGGAATTCTATCAGGATGGTCTTCTCTAGACCTTGGAGGAAGGAGGAGGCGAGCTTAGAGAGAGTATCCGACTGCGCGTTTTTTACTCGAGGACGCACTGGAGTTGGACATCTTCAAAGAAGGCTAGGAGCACTTTAACCTTTGCCAAATACTTGGCCATACGCTCATCCCTAGCCTCGTATTCCCCAGACACTTGGTTAACGACTAGCTGGGAGTCGCTGAAGACCCTTACGCGCCCTGTGCCTGCCTTACGAGCCATGCAGAGCCCCGCTATGAGGGCTTCATACTCTACCTCATTGTTCGATGCCGAGAAGTTTAGGTGGAGGGAGTACTAGAGGACGAAAGCGTTGGGGCCAGTTAAGATGACGCCAACCCCGCTTCCATCGGCGCAAGAGGACCCGTCTACAAAACGGTCCAGATCAAGGGGTCGGCAGACGATTTACATGAGTCGGGGATGGTGTTCTCCATAATGAATTCGGCCAGAGCTTGGGCCTTTATTACCATTCTGGGCTGGTAGTTGATGTCGTGCTGACTCAGTTTAATTGACCACTTCATGAGCCGCCCGGAGGTCTCGGGCTTGTGGAGAACTTGTTTCAGCAGCTGGTCGGTAAGGACGACCACCGAATGGGATTGTTAGTAGGGGCAGAGCTTTCGGGCCGCCATGACCAGGGCGAGAGCCATCTTCTCTGGCTTCGTATAAAGAAGTTTGGCATTGCGAAGCACCATACTCAAGTAATAGATGTGCTTCTGCGTCTTATCCTCTTCCTTTACAAGGACCGCGCTGAGCGTATGCACCGAAGCTGCGAGATAGAGGTAGAGGAGCTCTCCAGGTGCTGGCTTGCTCAGGAGCAGGGGGTTAGCTAAATATTCCTTGAGATTGTCGAAGGACTCCTGTTGCTGCTGTCCCCATTCGAAGCCTTTAGCCCCCCTATGGGCCTGGAAGAAGGGGAGGCACTTCTCCCTGGACTTGGAGAGGAATGGCCTAATCTCGGTGAGGCGTTCCGTGAGCCTCTGTACTTTTTTGACATTGGAGGGGAGAACCATTTTGAGAATGGCTTGGATCTTTTCGGGGTTGGCCTCTATGCCCCTCTGACTGACCATAAACCCTAAGAATTTGTCCGATGAGACACCGAATGCACACTTGTTCGGGTTTAGTCTCATATTGTGCCTCCTGAGCACCCTGAAGGCTTCTTGAAGATTGAGAGTGTGCTCCTATGCTCGGGTGCTCTTGACCAACATGTCGTCAATGTAGACCTCCATGTTTCAGCCAATCTGGTCACGGAAGACCCTGTTCACAAGGTGCTGATAGGTAGCTCCCGCATTTTTCAAGCCGAATGGCATAACATGGTAGTAATGGAGGACTTGGTCCGTCACGAACGAGATCTTCGGGATGTCAGGAGGGAACATCCGGATTTGGTTGTACCCTGAGAAGGCATCCATAAAACTGAGGAGCTCGTGCCCGGAGGTCGCATCGATCAGGGCGCCGATGCTGAGAAGAGGAAAAGAATCCTTCGGGCACGCCTTATTGAGGTTGAAGTCAATGCATATCCTCCAGCTCCCGTTGGCCTTCTTCACCATCACCACATTGGAGTGCCATTCAGGGTAGTTTACCTCCTGGATAAATCGGGCGTTGAGGAGCTTCTCAACCTCCTCTTTGATCGCCTGTTGTCGCTCGGGAGCGAACTTCCACCTCTTCTTTGGACAGGCCTGACCCCAGGGGTGACGCTTAGACGGTGGATTGAGAGCTCCTCTAAGATCCCGGACATATCGGCTGCATTCCAGGCAAAGATGTCACGGTTCTCCCGTATGCACTGGGAGATGTCTTGCTTAATGGAGGGGGAGAGAGCCTTGCTGACGCAGAACGTCTTAGTGGTATCTTCTTCGGAGAAGGGCACTTCCTCCAATTCGTCCACGAGCTCGGAGATAGTTTGACCGCCTTCCTCAGGAAGTTTGAGCGCTTCCAAAGAGAGAACTGGATCCCCCATCGAGGTCATATAGCACTTCCGAGCCGCTTCTTGGCTTCCCCTCACCTCTCCCATGTGGGGAACTTCATCTTCAAGTGGTAGGCCGACGGAATAGCTTGGAGCACGGCTAAACCTGGTCGACCCAGGATAACATTATAGGCGGCCTTGACGTCCACCACCATGAAGTCCATTTGCTCCGTGCGAGTTATCGGGGCCTTTCCAGCCGTTATGTCGAGGGTTATAACTCCCTCGATCATAACCGGGACCCCAGTGAACCCATGAAGAGTATAGCCTGCAGGCTTGAGCCGGTCCCTCGATAGCTGGAGGCCCTTGAAAGCCTCCAAGAAAAGGATATTGACGGAGCTACCGTTATCCACCAAGATTCGATGAACGTCAAAGTTTGCCATTCGGAGATTGATGACGAGGGCATCAAAGTGGGATGTGCGGATGCCCTCCAGGTCCCTATCGGAGAACATCACCGGGACTCCTAGGCCCTTAGGGGGAGGATGGCACTGCATGGAATTGACCTCCCTGACGAAGGCTTTCCGAGAGGAGTTGGAATCTCTCCCTATTGGGCCTCCGTGTATCAGGTGCAAGATGCCCTCTACTTCGGTTTTCAGAGTCTCTGTGCACTGCTCAGTCCGCCTGTTAGCCCCCTAGGCAGTGGAGGCTGATCATCTCGGTCCCTTCTCACAAACCGAGTGAGCTGCCCTCTCTGGATGAGGGCCTCGATTTCATCCTTCAAGCCCCGACAAATCGGTGTCGTGCCCGTGGTCCCGGTGGAAACGACACTACTTTTCCCTGTTTCTCTTCTTGCCGAGGGTGTTCATCTTCGGAGGTGGCGGCAGTAGACCTTCGTTCCCGATTTCCATTAGGATGGCGGATACACTCGCATTAAGCAGAGTGAATTTCTCGAAGCGGGGGAGAGGACACCGCTGAACCCCATTATCCTTCTGGAGCTTTTCGGCTCCTTCTTCTTCTGCGCCCTTCTGCTTATTCCCGAAAGTCGACGCCTCGAAGGTGGGGCGGTGGATAGCTTCTTCCGCTCGGATATACTTTTCACTTCAGAGTAGGAGCTCTGAGAAGTCCCGAGGGGGCTTCTTGGAGAGGGACGCCCTGAGATCCGCATTGAGGATGTTGGACTGGAAGGCGACCGTGGCCACCGAGGGTTCCAAGGAGGCAATGGATCTGGCCTCAGTAGTGAACCGCTTAACGTAGTCCCTTAACTGTTCTCCCTTCTTTTGGCTGAGGAACATTAGGGAGGTGCTCGTCTTCTCCGTGTGGCGACTGCTCACGAAGTGCGTAAGGAAGAGCCCCTCGAATTGGTCGAAGGAGAAGATAGACACTGGGGCAAGCCGAGAATACCACTCCCGAGCCGGCCCCTTGAGTGTGGCCGAGAAGGTCTTGCAGAGGAGGGCATCGGATGCATGATGGATCATCATTAGAGTTTTGAAACTCTCAATGTGATCTGCAAGGTCTGTCTCCCCGGTGTAGATCTCAAAGTGTGGAGGCTTGAAGTTGTCGGGAACTGGGGCCTCCATGATGGCGCGGGAGAACGGGTGCCTGCTTTGGTGGAAGTCCCTCGCCCGTCGCTCTTCGTCTCGGTCGAGCTGGCCGAGGCACCTCTCCATCTCGTGGAGATGGCGGTAGACCGAGTCCTCCCTTCGGTCTTGCCTGGCTGAGCCCCGAGACTTGTCCTTATGTCGAGGAGGGCTGGGGCTGCGACGGTGATGGCTCAGAGTAGGTGGTGGACTGACCGAACGACGAGGGTGACTCAGAGTAGGATGCGGACTTTGGAAGCGGTGGTGGTGATCGAGAGAAGGGCGGCGATGGCTCGTAGCTGGCCTTGGACATCAGGAGCGGTGGTGATGGCTCGGAGCCAGCCTGGGACTTCGAGAGCGGCGAGGATGACGAGGAGCTGGCTGCCCGAGGACCATTGTTGGGGGCGGCGTTAAGCGCCCGAAGGACCTCCTCCTAAAATTGCTGAAACTCCGCCCTTGTGACTGGGGCCTCCTGCCCACGGTTGGTTCGAGATGCAGGATGGCCAGCTGGGGAGCGGCTTCGCCTTGGTCGATACGGGGGTGAATCCCTCCGCCTCCGGTGGGAGTTAGACCCCCTGCGATCTGATCGGCGTGGTGACTGGTCCCTCGGGTGCTCTCGGCAAAGGTTTGCCTCGCGGGTCCACCTCTCCTCTAGGTGAGTCCGAAGGTCGGGCCCTGGCGCGGTCTGCCGATTGTTGAGCACGTCCCGCAGATCTTTTGGGGTAGGAGGACTATGGGAGGCCATTGAATCCGTGGAGGCATTGTGGATGGACACCCGAACTTAATGTATAGTTTGGTTGTGGCGGCTCCGTCTAGAGGGCTCCCCTACGTATGCCTGGGGCCCTATAGGCTGTTGGATAGACTGGGGAGCCTGCTGCTCGAGCTACAGGGTCTGCTGTTCGGGTGGAGGGAGATCCTCTGGAGGAGGAGGAGGAGGATGAGAAGAGGTTGTTCTTCGGTTAGATGTTGCGGGCTTCCTCTTGGGAGGCATGGTTAGGAGTAGATTCGGCTGAAGGAGGAAGATGGGGTTGCTTGTTGAGTGGTTTCCCACAGACGGCACCAATCTGTTGTCGCTGAATATGGTGTGGGGGCAATAAACAGAATTTGTAGGTTCGTAGGAACTCGAACGGGCAGAATCCTAGTTCTTCCTTGTTGATGAGTTGACTCCTTGGTGCTCCTTCTGACCTACACAAGCGTTCGAAACACCAGGATGGATCCCGACGACGAACCCTCCGATGCTCTTTGTCAATACCAGAAAAAGAAAAGGAAAAGAGCTCAAGTGCACAAAGAGTGATCACCTATGACAGTAGGAGGTAGGGGGTATTTATTGTCACCATGGGGATCTTTTTCAGGATAAGAGTGGATCCCTACTTCCCGGTGAGGCTGGATAGGGGTGGTTATAAAGACCTCTTCAAGATCAGGGGGAGCCAGGATTTCCTCCAATCATGTTGAGCTGGCCCCTAACGGGTTGAGACCCATTCTCAACTGAACAGATTCGTTCATGGATTAGCGGGTCCATGAGGAGGGACCCGTTCCCAATTCGGACCCATCTGTAGGTGAAATGACCATCTTGCCCCTAGGACTTTAAGATTCGTGTCCATTTTGAATGGTTCCGATTTAACCCCATTTTTAGCCATATCACTGACCAAGTTACTGACCAAGTTACTAACCAAGTTACCGATCAAGTTTACCGACCAAGTTTTATAGTCATGTGAAGACCCGAGTAATGACTCTACAGAATTCACCATTAGAGTCTAAACGTTCACTTGTTTGCATGCACCAAACCTGTTGTACGGGACACAGCACTACGTACATTAGATAGGTTAATAAAATGAATAATAACGCTCACTTGATATTTCATGCTTGATCCCGTATACTGTCATCGATATTGATCTTGAATTGAAATCATTAATTATTTCATGATTAAACATAGACCCTTCACATTATTGCCAATCCTTGTCTTTGTTCTTGACCTTGATGCAGTCATTCATTCTTGATATACCATGCTTTTTGTTATTCTATGTTTCCCACTACTTGCTGTACGTGAGTTGCTCTAAGGACATTAATTTCTCTATTTTTAGATCACGAGTTTACAGTTACCGAAGGGGTGATACCAGAAGAAATTGGTGAGCAACGATTTTAGAGAATGAAGCCCAAGAATAGGCTGCTAGTGTAACACCCGTAATTTCAAAATACATACATACATACATACATACATACATACATACTGTAATATCCCGGACGGATATTACCATATATAAATTATTATTTTATTATTATTTTATTATTATTTGTTTTAATTCCAAAATTGGAATATTTTGGTGATTTTTGCCCGATTTGTTCATAGACATTATCTGTATCCAGATATCGGTCAGTATACATCCGTATTGTATCAAATTAATACCGTGACCTTCCGAACTAATAATAGAATTGATTTTATTATTATTTCCGAGATCAAATTATTTTTATACGGATTATGCGAAGATTTTCGGTATACAGACATATATGTGCACATACGTGTAGTATGTCGATTAGTACATTATACAAATTGTGTGTTGTGTATTTTTGGACAACACTTGTCTTGTTTATGACAAAACCTATTAGATTGTTAGGGTTTATAAGTGGTTAACCTAGGTTAAGTGTGCATGAGGAGGTTAAGGAAACCCTTCTAGAAACCCTCACATAACACCTCCACCACATAGCACCTTAGCACCATACCTCCACCTCATCCCTACTACCCTAGGAGCATGGCCGGCCCCCATTTTGTGGGAGGTCCTTTTTGCAAATGTGTGTGTGTACATTTGCACTTTCCACCCTTTCTCCCACCTATAAATACCCCCTTCCTCCACCTTTGACTCATTTTAGAAAGATCAAAAGAAAGAAAGAAAGAAAGAAAAAAGAAAGAGAGAACACCTTACTAACTTGAGAGTTTTCCCATTGTAGGTTCATAAGGATTCCTAGGAGCTAAGGAGGAGAGTTAGTCTAGTTCTTCCATCAAAGAAAAGAAACAAGGTGGGGGTTTCTCTTTTGTATGTTTGTTTGCTTGTTTGTATTGTTGTTTTGACTTCTTCTTCTTATCCTCCTTGTTTTGTTTTCTTTGGTTCTTTTGGGAATGGTTTGTTGAGATGGTATTGTTGTATGTATGTTTGTAAATGTTAAAGATAATAACCACATGAAAAGAAAAGAAATGAATAGTAGTAGTAATAAACATAAAGATCAAATCTTTATAGTTGTAGTTGTTGTTTTGTGTTATGGAATGGGACTAGATTAAACATATACATATAGACATGTATATACAACCATCTTTGGTTGTAGGACTTGAATGTGAACTCATGGACAAAGCATATGAACCTTTTTATACAACCATTTTCGGTTGTAGGACTTATATTGAACTTGGACTAAAAAGATAAGCATATGGTTGGTTGAACCAAATGAAGGTTCTTACCTTATTTTTATTATTGTTGTTTTCTTTTATAATCTTAAGTAAAAAGAACCTAAATTAGATGTTAGTTCTAATTATGAAAAAGAAAGCACTAGTTGTAGAATGAATAAAAAGATCTTTTTCTAATCACTAGTTGTAAAAGGATTAAAAAGATCTCTTTTATGTCCACTGGTAATAATAAGAAACATATGCTAATAAAGATTTTTAGTAAGTAATTTAGTTGTAGAAATTTATGTTATAGTAGAGGCTCATGGTAGTAGTAGTAGTGATATGTATGTTCAAATAAAGTAGTAGTAGTAGTAGATGATTAAAAGAAGTAGTTTATGTTCATGTTAAAATAAAATGGTAGTAGTATGTTTAAATAAAATAGTAGTAGTATGTTTAAATAAAATATTAGTAGATGTTCATATTAAATAAAATGGTAGTAGTATGTTTTAGTAGTATTATGCTTAAATAAAGTAGTAGTAGTTGATGTTCATGTTTTAAGTAAAGTAGTGTAGTAAATGTTCATGTTAAATAAGTAGCATTAGTAGATGTTTATAAATTTGTATTAGATGTTCATGTTTAAACAAAGTTTTAGTAGAGGTTTATGTTCAAGTAAATTTGTAGTAGATGTTATGTTTCAATGAAGATAGTAGATGTTCATGCTTCATGCTAAGTTAGTAAGTATCATGCTTAACTATTGTTCATGCTAAGTGTATAAACATGCTTAGAATGTTGTAGGATTCATTCTAAAATTTCCTATCATGTTTAGGGATGATATTCATGCTTAGAATGTTGTAGGATTCATTCTAAAATTTCCTATCATGTTTAGATTAATATATTCATGCTTAGAATGTTGTAGGATTCACTCTAAAATTACCTATCATGTGTAGGAATGATATACATGTTGTAGGATTTATTCCAAAATTATCTACCATGTTTAGGGATGATATTCATGCTTAGAATGTTGTAGGATTCATTCTAAAATTTCCTATCATGTTTAGGGATGATAATCATGCTTAGGATATTGTAGGATTTATTCTAAAATTACCCATCATGTGTAGGAATGATATACATGTTGTAGGATTAATGCTAAAATTATCTACCATGTTTAGGAGTGATATACATGTTGTAGGATAAATACTAAAATTACTTACCATGTTTAGAAGTATGTATATATATATACTTGGGAATGTTGTATGTTCATACTAGTAGTTATCCATGCTTAGTAAGATATTCATGCTAGTAGTTATTCATGCTTAATAAGATTCATGCTAGTAGGAAGGTTGTATACCATGCTAGATTAATTGATCTATGCTTAGATAGTTGTAGGAAAGTGGTATGTCATGCTAGATTAATTTATCCATGCTTACATGCTTATAGGAAAGTTATACACCATGCTAGATCAAATAAATATTCATGCTTACATGATATCTATGCTTAGATAAGTATATGTTCATGTTATGTTAGTAGGTGATCATGCTTAATCATTATTCGTGCTAAGTTATGAAATGTCATGCTAATTATTGTTATGATAAGTTAGTAGATGACCATGCTAATGATGGTTTATGTTAAGTTAATAGTATCCATGCTAATGATATTCATGCTTAAAATATAGTAGATACTCATGCTTAAATTAAGGGAACTATCCATGGTTAGTTGTAGTGATTTTTATGTTATGTTCTATCCATGCTAGAATTGTTGTAGAAACTCATGCTATGTTGTAGGTTGATACCTAACTAGTATACATGACTAGAATGTTACTAAAATGTACACCATGCCATATGTTAGGGTTAAAGTAGCATACCATGTCTAGGAATGAGGCATACCATGCTAAAGTTTAAATACATGCCTAGAATGTTGTAGGATTAATGTTAGAATACCTACCATGCCTTGGATTGTTGTATGTTCATACTAGTTATATATCCATGCTTGGGTTGTGGTGATTAGTCATGATAAGTAGTAAGCATTCACGCTCAAGTTATAACCTATGCTTGACCATAGTGGATTTCATGTCTAGATCATAGTGATTTTCATGCTTAAGCTTGATATAAGTACATGCTTAATCATATTCGTACTTAGGACTATTGTGGTAAGCGGTTATGTTATATAATTAGATCGTCGTAGGAAGATGCTTGCAATTGTATGTCATGCTTAAGGCGCAATAGGTTGAAGTAATAAGGATTGGGAAGACCACTAGTAATAGTTAGGTTGATAAAGGCTGTTATGTCGCGCTTGGTTCTTCATTAACAGAATACCATCCATAGACTGTTAGTAGATTCTTCTGTTGCTTCTAATAATAGGAGATCAAGTTTGCTAGTAAGCACGTTTGGTTGCTTCTAGGTTGATTGCCTGTATGGTTGTTTGCATATGGTTGTTTGCATATGGTTGTGCTCGTACGTGGCTCGACTGGCCCGTATGTAGCTGTGGGTCTCATACGTAGTTTAATTGGCTCGTATGTAGGTTGTTGTCTCGTACGCGGTTCGACCGGTCCGTGCATAGCTGTTGGTCTCATACGCGGCTTATTTGGCCGGTATGTACGTTGTTATCTCCTACGAGGCCCGCCTGGCTCGTAGGTAGCTATGGTTTCATACGTGGCTTATTAGCTCGTATGTGGTAGTTACTCGTACATAGCTTGTTAGCTAGTACACAGTTGTTGTGCTCGTCTAGGGTGATATTGTTCCCCTAAGGGCTATCGACCATCAAGACATATGATTTCTTACCCTAAGGAACTGTGGAGGAGTCACTCCTTGTGTACCGTCGAATCTTAACCAGGATAGGTTGATCGAGGACCGGAGTATAGACGGAATCCAAGTTTAGGGTAGCGGCATGCATGTATATTCGCACGGCCGAGGTCTTGGATCGATGGGCCAGGAACCGGATCCCGAAGGATTCTGGTGAGTCTAGGTTGAGCAGCCTAGTAGAGTTGTTCTGCGAAGCCTAATTTAAGGTCTAGCATGTTATGTTCGTCCCTAGGATTGTCGAGTCCGGGACATCATTAAGGTAGTGACTTATAAAGATCATTTTGCTCAGACCCTTGCCGAAAAGAGAGGAGTTGGTTGTAGGGGGCGCCTTACGACCAACTTGTCCCTTGAGGTAGGCCTTAGGTGGTGATAATGGGTTGTACCTTCCCGTCAAAGGGATACATGCGGTGCCGTCTCACGAGTTGAGGACACGGGTTGCGTATCTCGCACTGTTAATTCCTGAAGTGTCGTGGCTGAGGGTGCCACAAGGTAGGCTTCGCGCTACCCTGCACTTGCGAGACCCCAGAGGGTGCCACAGGGTAGGCTTCGCGCTACCCTGCGTTTGCGAAAACCTATGATTTGGATTTTGGAATGACGATCGCCTGTTTTTTGAGTGAGGTCCGGTTAGCCGGGTAGCAGTGTCGAACATAGACACTACTGGCGTCCTGCATCAGTAGGACATGACCACATCTGCAACCTCATCGGTCACGTGTAGGTGTCAGGAACAGGTTGTGTACAATTAGAAGTTCATAACGCGGGTTCAAATCCCTATATATGGAGAAACGACTTGAGATGGGGTCGCATGTAGTATGGGCTGCATGTTGCTTCGGAGACTCGCTGACATTAGAATAGGAAGCATCCTAGTTCTATTTAAATATCGCATTAGAGTCTAGTCATAGCACTCACGAACACTTAAACTACACCAATACCATTGCCATGTTTTGTATGTTGTTTGGGAGATTCGCTGCATTGATATCAGCCTTTAAGCGTCAGTGAATACTGACGTCCCCACTTCCATAGGTACTGGATCGCCAAAGTACAAGGGCGAGATTCAGGAGGACTCAAGGCGAGGAAAGCAAGGAGTCAGTGTTATGTTTAGTTCCGCTGCAGTATATGTATTGATTATCTATTAGTTGAGAAGTACTCAAGTGAGAGTTACCAAGTGTTGTTCTTCATTCCTTGTACTCTGATGTAATTTGTTGAAGGTTGTAATACTTGGGATTGTAAAGGTATTATTGTAACACTATTGTAATGTATTGCAGTTGTAGGATATTCAGACTTGTAATACATTGGGTGTTGAAAATAAAAGTTTTAAATTCTCCTGTTTTTCTGTGTATTGTGACTAATTGAAGAAAATGTCTTGGCTCGTGTCTCGGTTTCCCAGTGTATGGAAATCGGGACGCTACACATACATATATATATATACATATATATATATATATATATATATATATATATATATAGAGAGAGAGAGAGAGAGAGAGAGAGAGAGAGAGAGAGAGAGAGTGGCATAAGTGGAAATTAAAAGTGGAATTAAGGAGGGGGCCCACAGTGTGAGAAAGCAACAGAGGTTGTTGCTGCTGACATCATGGACAACGTCAGCTATGGCCCATCCGATTGAGAAGTGAAGCAACGCAGCTGCTTGCATTGATGACGTGTACATAGGGGCCCACCGGGCTTGTGTGTACATGGGATTTGAAAGGGAAAAATGTATGAAAAATTTTCCCACACAGGGAATTAAACTAGAATAAAATAACTATAAATAATACAGCCTATGATCAAGAGTCACAAATCCGGTTAACCATCTTTTGAGAGGCAGCCTGTGATTGGCTGTTGTACTATACTATAAATAATTTTTCTGATCAATTGTATAAATTGTCTTGGTTTGAGGCAGGGGCATTACAGCTGGAATTATCTTTCATGCTATCTTTCCTTTGAACATTGTTATTCTTATTGTATTTTGTATTCTGGGCTTGTGTGTCCCGAAGTTTACATTTTTCCAGATGTTGGCTATTATTTGGTGAATTTATTTCATGATTTTGTTTGAGTTTATTCATTGTTTATGTGGTTATTATTTTCTTGCATGGTTGTATTCTCTTATATATTGTTGAGTTAATCTATTACAGCTTATGGATGATGTATAAATCATTCGCTGGGCCTTCGTTACGCGCTCGTATTCCCGTATTTTGGGAAGCGGGGGGGGCATGACAAGCATAGATCTAATTGTTTTGATATATTACATGCATATGCAATGTATAATAGGGCATGGGTTCGAGTCAAAGATAACGGCACGAAAAGCGAATTATCACTTGGTTTGGTCGATGAATCCGTGATAATCTTTTGAACAAATTTTAAAAAATACAAATGTGAATATGGGATTATGAAATACTTGCGGGGATCAACAAAATTCTTGAACGCGAATAATAAAGGGGTTCAAGAAGACTTGCCTAATACCAATGATTAATTCGAATGAGAGAATAATGGAATTAGGATCCTGATGGCGCAACACGTGCAACCCATGTAAACAACAATACAATAGCAAGGGCAACAAACAACAACCACATCGACTTTGGCTTCGACGGTGACTGGCGGTAGTGCACAGATGATAGCAACAACGGCAACAATGGGGAGCGGATGCTGCGATGGGTGGTTGAGGACTGGATTGCAGTGGATGGCAGGGTCGACAGCGGCGGTCGATGGGGTGGAGAGGTGCGACGGGTGGCGAGGTGGTTGTTGTGCGGTGAACGTGGACGGAGGTGGCGATGTGACGACGACAATGAAGGTCAGCGGGAGTAGTGGTCGGGATAGACGAGGTGTTGGCAGTCGACTGTGGGTGGGGCTTCGACAGTGGAGGAGATGAGTTCCACTAGGGGCGATGAGGACGACAACGGCTGACGAAGAGTTGGATGGGCGATGAATGCTGGCGATCGAGGATGGGGATGAAGGTGTTGCGGGGGTGGGTTCCGAAACAATGGAAGGAAAGAGAGAGAGAGAACGGCGGGAGAGAGAGAGTGTGGATTAATTAGGGTTAAGTTATAATTAGGGTTTAGTGTATAATAGGGAAAATTAAGATAGTAGGTTTGGGTAACGGGTTAACAGGTTATACGGTTTGGGTTTGAGTCCAATAGGCAAACATTAGGATTTATAATAGATTAATTGAAGTGTTCAAAGCACAAAACTTTTCATAGGTTGCAGAACAAAATTTACGGGATTCAACAGAAAATAAAATTTAATAGATTTGAAGAATAAATCGAATTGGAAGCAAATAACAAATTTTATTATCAATTAGAAAAATTATAGAGGTTCAAAAAAGATAAAGAAGAAAAGAAATGAATAATAATACAAAGAAAAGCCAACAATTGGGAAAAGGGGTTACAAATCCTACCCACCTTACAAGAAGAATTTCGTCCTCGAAATTCATACAAGTGGTTCATAGGGTAACCCTGAAAAGGAAAGAAAACAAAAGAAGTAACTCGAACAGATGGGGGAATTTCTTCCGGATCTCCTCCTCCAACTCCCAAGTTGACTCACCCGGCCAATGAGGATTCCAAGAAACTCGAACCGGTTTGATGACTCTACTCTTTAATACCTTCTCTCGTCAGTCTAAGATAGAGACTGGTCGAATCTCGCAGGACAAGTTCGGCCTCACGGACAACTCCGAGTAGTCAAACATGTGACTGTCATCCCTGATGTACTTCCTGAGCTGGGAAATATGGAATACATCATGGACTCCAGACAGTGTCAGGGGCAGAGCGAGCCTGTACCACCTTCCTACCACATCGAACTGTGATTGTCATCCCTGATGTACTTCCCTACAACTCGCTCCTCCACATCGAATGGACCAATAAATCGGGGACTTAGCTTGCCCCCACCACCAAAACGGATGAAGCTTCTCCATGGCGACACTTTGAGGAACACATGGTCCCCCGCTTCGAACTCCAAAATTCTTCGACGAACATCTGCCCACTTCCTCTGCCTATCCTTGGCAGCCTGCAAATGCTTCCTGATCTGAGCCACTGCATCAACAGTCTTCGTGATCAACTCAGGCCCCAAAAGGTTCCTCTTTGCCGATGTCATCCCTACATACCGGCGACCTACACTTGCGCCCATACATAGCCACAAATGGTGCTGTCTTGAGACTCGTCTGGTAACTGTTGTTGTATGAGAACTCGGCTAAATGCAGGTGGTCTTCCAACGAACCTCCAAACCGGAGAACGCAGGATCTCAGCATGTCTTCCAGGATCTGAATCGTCCTTTCCGACTGTTCATCTGTCTGTGGATGGAACGTTATATTGTTTCTCATCTTAGTGCCCAAGCTCCTTTGAAGAATCTCCCAAAACTAAGACCTGAATCTTGTATCTTTGTCCAATATGATGTAGACAGGAACCCCATGCAGTCTCACAACCTCCTGAATGTACCACTTAGCCAAACTCTCAGTGGACTGACCTAGTCTGAAAGGAATGAAGTGAGCACTTTTCATCAACCGGTCTACTATCACCCAGATAACATTATGACCCTTGGGACTTCTCGGCAATGTTGTCACAAAATCCATCGTGATATTCTCGCATTTCCACTCTGGGTTTGGAAGAGGTTGGAAAAGTCCCGCGGTCCTCTGATGTTCTACCTTCACTTGCTGACAGATCAAATAGTGTGACACAAACCTTGCCACAACTGTCTTCATACCGTGCCACCAAATGTGTTGCGTCAAATCTCTGTATATCTTCGTACCTCTAGGATGAATAGAATAGGGAGACCGATGAGCTTCTTTAAGTAGCATCTGCCTGACTTCTTTTCTAGGTACACACAAACTAGCTTTAAAACGAAGAGACCCATCTGAATGAATGACCAAGTCGGTTGTCAAACCTGCTTCCACTTCGCTTTGGAACTTTTACAACTGTTGATCGCTCGCTTGGGCCTCCTTGATCTACTCTACCAGTGAAGACTGCAACTGCAACATCATGTACTGCTGTGCAGAACAAGGAAGTATCACATCCAACTCCAGCCTTCTCATATCCTCCACTATTTCCTTCTGCTTGTTAAGGAACACAATAGTAGGTGTTCTGCTCATAGTATCAGGTACCATGTTCACCTTGCTTGGGTGATACTGCAAGTTGATGTCATAATCTACCATCAGCTCTAACCATCTCCTTTGCCTCATGTTCAACTCCTTCTGTGTAAACACGTACTTGAGGCTCTTGTGATCTGTGAAAATCTCAATTCTACCCCCAAGCAGATAATGTCTCCACAACTTCAAAGCAAGAATCACGGCTGCAAGCTCCAGATCATGTGTAGGGTAGTTCTTCTCGTGCATCCTCAATTGCCTGGAGCATAGGTGACAACTCGGCCTCGCTGCATCAGCACTGCTCCCAGACCTCTACCTGAAGCATCACAGTGGATCACAAAATCACCCGAACCGTTGGGTACACTCAGTACAAGTGCTGACGAAAACCGACCCTTCAACTCTAGAAAAGCTTCTTCACAAGCCCTATCCCAAACAAACTTATGCTCCTTCGTCAAATTGGTCAAGTGTCCAGCTATCTTCGAGAAATCCTGAACGAACTTTCGATAATACCCTACCAATCCAAGAAAACTTTGCACCTCCGATGCTGACTTCGGAACCGGCCAATCCTTGACCGGAAAGATCTTCGAAGGATCAACAGAAACACCATCACCAAAGATAATATGACCTAGAAAGACAACACGGTCCAGCCAAAACTCACACTTACTGAGCTTCCCATACAACCGGTTCTCCCTCAAAGTCTCCAAGACAATCCTCAAATTCTCAGCATGATCTTGCTGGTTTCAAGAATACACCAAGATGCCGTCAATGAAGATCACGACAAACTTGTCCAAAAATGGCAAGAATACCCTGTTCATCAAACTCATGAACGCTGCTAGGTGCATTGGTAACTTCAAATGGAATTACTAAGAACTCATAATGCTCTTACCTTCTCCGGAATGCTGTCATCTGAACATCCTTTGACTTCACCTTCACCTGGTGATAACCGGAACGGAGATCCAACTTCGAGAAAACTGAAGCACCCCCATGTCGGTCAAACAGGTCGTCAATCCTCAACAATGGGTACCAATTCTTCACAGTGACATTATTCAACTATCGATAGTCAATGCAGCCAGCGACAGCCATCCTTCTTGTTGACGAACAAAACTGGGGCTCCTCAAGGCGAAACACTCGGTCTGATGAAACTCTTATCCAACAACTCCTGGACTTGCACCTTCAGTTCCACCAACTCAACTGGTGCCATGCTGTACGGACTCTTCGAGATAGGTGTCGCACCCAGCTGAACATCAATACTGAACTTTACATCTCGATCTGGCGGTAATCTAGGTAATTCCTCTGGAGAGACATCAAGAATGTCCCACACAAACAAGGGTGCAACATCTCCATCTATGCACATTGACTCAAGTGTAGCAACAGTTGGGTTCATCGAGCTCTTGACACGCCCTAGCGATGTCTCACCCGCATGAAACTCGAACTCTTGGTGTCCTGGAAGCCTGAAAGTCACCTTCTTCTCTCGGCAATCAATGACAACATGAGTAACACCTAGCCAGTCCATCCCCAAAATAACATTAAAGTCAGAGTTGGGGATCACAATAAGATCAGCCTTGAAAGCCACACCACCTATCAGCAAAGATCTTTGCTTGCACATTCTAGATTAGACAATGCTACCTCCACCTGTGGTGATGTCCCAAGATGCGGGCATGGCGTCGCTTGACAAATGATGATGATCAACATAGTGGGAGGAAACAAAGGAGTGGGTAGCACCGAAGTCAAACAGAACATGAGCAGGAAGAAAGAAAATTTAGATAACAACCTAAAAGATGATCAAAGAATAGGAATGAGGTGAAGACGGGATATATGCACGAATAATTATACAAATGAAAATGAATAACATGCAGAAATTGAATAAAGAAAATAAATAATACAATTAAATAATACAATTACTGTTATATACCTGCAACCACTCCAACAGCTGCCTCTGCATCCTTAGTAGTCAGGTTATAGGCCTGACCACGACCTTCAGTCTAACCTCCCTTTTGGGCCACTATCCTCTGATCAAAGGCTTGCCTCTGCGGTGGAAGAGGCGGTCTGCCCTAACCTCGAGCCAGTGCTCCCTACTGAGTTGCACCTCCAATCGGCACAGAAGCCCTTCTCCTGGGACAGTCATGAACCATGTGATCATTGCTCCCACACGCAGGGCCTAGCCAATTGTCTACTCTGCAGTCCTGCTGCGAATGTCTAACCTTATGATAGTAGTCACAAGTCTAAATGGTCCTCGCGGCAACAGGGGGATACGACTGTGCCCTCGCGGGAGAGGTCGGAACTGGCCTCCGAATAGGCCCTCCAGTAGGCCAAGCTGCAATAGGGTGCTGTACAGTCTGCTGAGCAGCACCCAACCTCCTAAGAGTCTGCTCTTGGATCCTGGCCGCATCCAGAACATCTACATTTGTGCAGTGCCGGTGGGTAGCCAAATGGTCCTAAATGTGGAAGTTCAAACCCATCAGGAACCTGCGAGCCCTGTCCTTGTCTGTGGCCAACAAGGCAGTAGCGAAACGGCTAAGCCGAGTAAACTCCGCAGCATACTCATCCACAGACTGATTCCCCAGAGTCAAAATAACGTTTTAATAAATGTTATCACATGTAAAGTAGGCAACAACAAATGACATTAAATAACATTATCTGACTGACCTGGGTTAAGGAAACAAACTGTCGCTCCATCTCAACTTTGGTAACACTGAGGAAGAACTTCGCCATGAAGCTCTCCGAGAAAGTAGCCCAAGTGATGGGTCTCTCGAGCCTCTCAGTCTTGGCCCGCCACCAGATATGGGTGAGGTCCACCAGCTGGATGCTTATCACATCCACACGATCCACATTAGAAATTTGAGATGCAATCAACCACTGCTCCGTCCGGATAAGCTATTGCTTAGCCTCCAACGGCGTCTCCGTACCCAAAAACTTATCCGGGTGCAGCATCACGAAGTCTGCCATTGTGTGGGGCCTTGGTGGCAGTAGCCCCGGTGCAGGTCCAGTGGCAGTTTGGTTGGCCGTCTCTAATTAGCCATTATCAGCTCATTATGTTCTTGCTGAAGGTCCAATAGTTGTTGCATAGTCTGGAGGATAACAACAATATCTGGCTGCTCATCCCTCAGATGAGAAGTGGAAGAACCTCCACGAGCCATAGCCTGGAACAAGATCAAATACAGTTAGTACTCAGATTATATGTTGGTTATTATATGTTCATGTGATCAATGTGGTGCGCATATTGTTTAGTAAACCTGGCCAAGCCAACTTGACTAACATATTTGCCAAACATGACTAACACATTAGCCAAACCTGGCTCTAATACCAATAAAAAATCATGTCACGCCTCGCTTCCCAAAATACATAAATATGAGCATGTAACAAAGGCCCAGCGAATGATGTAAGCATCATCCATAAGCCGTACCAGTCTAACTCAAAAACATGAATAATAATCACAACCACGCAAGAGCAAATAATCACATAAACGAAGAATAGCTTCAATAATCAACGAAATAATTCATAACATAATATCCAACATCTGGGAAAACAAACTTTGGGTCATAAAAGCCCCAAAACAAAGTACAATAACAATAACAATGTTCAAGGGAAAAAAGCATAAAGATATAATCAACGCAGTCTATTATTTTGAGCTCCATTCTTTAGAATTGTTGCACACCAAGTCCTTCGGGTGTTATTCCTTGAGTACCTGCAAACTTGTAATCTAAAGTTGAATATTAATGTTCGTTAGAGCAAGTCACGGACAACAAGTACTGGGAAACAGAGAGCAATAAAAGCATGGTATATCAATAATAAATGACTGGATTAATGTCAAGGAATAAAAACAACGGTTGGCGATAAATTCAATGGTCTATATTTAATTATGCAATAGTCAATAGTTACAATTCATGATCAATATCGATGATAATATACGGGATCAAGCATGCAATGTCAATCAAGGGTTATTATTCATTTTATTAACCTATCTAGTGCACGCATTGCTGTGTCCCATAACACAGGTTCTGTGCATGCAAAGAGTGATCATTTTAGACTATGATGGTGAACTCTACAAATCATGTACTTGGCACAATAAACAGTAATTAACAATAAGTAAATAATAATTAACAGTCAATAAACATTAATCCATGGTCAGTAGTCCATAACAATAATCAATCAAGTAGTAAGGGACCCCTATCGAGTACAGTCATCGATTGTTCACTACCATGTCGACCCTTAATACCATGGCTTGTTAATATTTTATTATTGTAGAACCCCGAATCCCTATACTAGCGATTCGTGACACCAACCAGAATCTTTCTTTCAAATAGTCACAATATAGGAAAATACAGGAAATATTTTTTAAAAAATTATTCCATAATGTTTACAAGTCTCAAGTGTTAAAATATACAATGTTCCTGAAGATACAAATCAAAGTTTACAAAAAATGTGAATGATGAACACTTGATACTATCTATCACTTGGACACACCATCTGGCAAGAGCTCTCTCGTACCTCACGGAACAGCATCTAGCACCTAAAAGAGTGGGCACGTCAGTACACATACTGACGCAATGCTGATAATAGCAATGATCTCCAAACTGACAAATCAATATTTGATGCACAAGGAAAGTGTGTGTAAAAACAGGAAAAGTGTAATTGGGTTAAAGGTGTCTATGTATGACAAGACATAGTTGTCTAATGCACAGGTCAAGATGCACTTACTCTAATGCAAGAGAGACATGGGAAATGCATGCATCCTATACTACATACACCCCAAATCAAGTCGTTGTCTCCAAGTTCAGGGTTTGAACCCTCACCATGCATCCTATTCTCGGACTTGTCCTGTTCCTGATAAATACAACGTGGTTGATGAGGTTGCAGATTAACCGGTCCAATCCATTACTGTAGTCACTTAGTGGTGTCCTCGTTTTCCATTAGTGCCCGATGCCTGGACCTCACTCAAAAGTCGTGACGAACTTACAAATACACCGCAGAATATCTATGGCACCCAAGATTCACAGGACCGTAGCCCCATGATTCGTTCGTGTCCACCACCATAGAACTTGACGGTAGTGTAGGGTCTACTTCCCTAACTCTGAAAGGAAACCCCTCCATTTTTTACCACGGTTCTTTAGGAATTAACAGAGCGAGATACGCACCGCAACACATATCCCTATGACAGGGGAGTACAACACCCTACTAATGCTTGCTAGAGAACTAATACAATTGACAGGTATTTCTAACTAATATTTGAGCCTACCCTAGATGTGTTATAACGGTACGATTCCAACAAGACTTAACCACCTTACGAGGTCAATCCTAGTCTTATGGGATTTACCAAAATCTCTAGGTCCCGTCTATCAACCCGTGGATCTGGCAACGCAATCGCCTTTCTCGACACTTCCCTTATCTTGGATTTCGCCCACAACTTCGGCCCGCGATCATTCATTATGCCTCTGTCATTGCATGAAAATTGACCATCCAAACTTTGAGGCGGAAGTCTCAATCCTAGCCTAAGGGTTGATACCTATAGAGTATAACTTTTCTAGGCAATCCCAATGACTCATATCAATGATCAACCCCCACCCATGCCTTAATAACTTAAGAAATGAAATAATCCAACATTTAGAGTATAGAAATACTATTAACTCTCAATCTAAAACTTAGAAGTTGAGAAGAAATCACATACATGCCAAAATTGATAACTTCTACTAAGACTGGATCTGTCCAGATTTTCAAAAATTCATATCTATTACTCTACAAATTGGCATTACATGATTCTAGACTTTTGGAAAGATACGTCTCTACTCCAATTATATAGTTAATCATTTTCGCAGATTCTAAACACATCAATCTAGAAAAACACAACTTCAGAGACTAGCTAATCTAAGCTAAAACTGAACATAGTTTAGTCAAAATTCAATATCAATTCACCCATAAGTCCAATACTTATGAAATTTTAGATTCAATAACTAGACATATAGAAGTCCAACATATTCAAAAAATGCATTCAAAATCATTATACGCAGAGAGTTATAGCTTTCTAAACTCAGCATAAAAATTTCTTTTGTTTTCAGACAGGGTGCCTACCTCTTTTAACGAACTATTTTTAAAACCCCATCAAAATTTCTCTAAAAATTCTGAAATTTTAGACACATGATCTAAACTCACACCAAATACTACAGTAAAACTTTCATTGCATGATTATGCACTAATAAGTAGTTATGAATTATTGATCATCAATTCCAAAACATGGCAGAATGAACTTTTCGTTCTTGACCAGTTGCAAACCTATATTTTTTTGAAGCAACTAATAAACTCATAAAGTTGTGAAATTTGAAACTATGGTTGTTAGCACATTCAAGAACCCCGTGAAAAATTTTGGGCTTAAAATATCCTACTAATTCCGAGGTATAATTTTTGGAAGAGCACCCAAGTTTTCCTAAACACAGCAATTCCTACTGCTCACTACTCTGAAAATAAATAATTGTTTGAGCTACTAAATGAACCCCAAATGTTATGAAGAAAATCAAGTAGGCTCCAGACTCATAGTAGATCATACCTAAAAATTTTGGTTCAAGATTCCAAGCCATTTGTAAGATAGAAATTCATAGGTATAGAATTGTACTCAATAATCAAACTCAAGGTGTGAAACTCAACAAATATTCATGCATGTCAACAAACTACTATCTTTTTACTCCTACTCACAAGAATCATACAAGAAAAAATAAATAATAGAGTTTTAGACAACCCCCACACTTCCAAAAGAGAAAATGATCCTAGTCTTCAAGATTGCTTCCTCCTCCAAGCTTGCCTCCTCTTGAACTTGAGTTCCTACAACAAAGAGTAGATTTTTTTTGTTGGCTAAAATCTACTGCTTTCTTTTTCCTTTTCTTCTACTTTTCCTTTCTTTTTTTTAACATCTAGATGAAAAATGGAGAAGATGAAGGAAGTTGGAGTTTTATAGAAATGGGGGGAGAGAGATGGGGTGGACGGATTTTTCCAAGTGGACGGTGGAGATGGTTTTGTGAAGTGAGCGGGAAATGGATGGTGTAGATTGAGTCAACACAAGTCCTAGGAAGTTTCCTAGCAACTTCTCATGCTCATTCTCCACCACAAACTTGGCTCCTTTTGAGCATTTGGATTTCGTCAAGATCCCATCCAATCTCATCAAGTCTCACTCTAGAAGTAGGGTTCCTAACCCTAGGTCAAACAAACCCCAACCCTAACCCTAAAGCAAAGCATGCACGGTTATTTTCAATCCAAACAATCATGCACTAATTTAGTTCAAGTATCTACTTAGTTTAAATAATATATATATATATATATATATATATTTGAATAAATAATTTATTTTATTCCGGGGTATTACAATACTCCTGCCTTAGAGTAGTTCTTTTCCCAGTATTACACTTAGTTGGGTAGATAAAAGAACATTATACCGGAAATAGTTCAGGAAAAGAAGTCCGCATTCGGTTCTCCGGCTCCCAAGTGGCATCTTCCACAAACTGATTCTTCTAGAGAACCTTCGCCAATGGAATGGTCTTGTTCCTCAACATCTTTTCCTGCCGATCGACGATCTTGACTGGGTGTTCCTTGTATGAGAGGTTCACCAGCAAGTCCTTGGGAATCTCTGGTAGCTGGTCACTCGGATCTGGCACATATTTCTTTAACATGGAGATGTGGAACACGTCGTGCACTCAGGATAACTCTGCTGGTAATTTCAACTTATATGCCGTCCGCCAATTCTCTTCAAAATCTTGTATGACCCAATATATCTTGGTGCTAATTTTCCACCCTTTCTGAATCTGATAATGCCTTTCGTTGGTGATACTTTGAGAAACAAGGAATCACCTTCCTCAAATTCTAATTCTCTCCGACGATTGTCAGTGTAGCTTTTCTATTTGCTCTGTGCTCCTTGCAACCTTTTCTGAATAAGCTCGATCTTTTCTGACGTCTGCTGCACGATCTTTGGTCCAAACATCTGCCGCTCTCGTACTTCGTACCAGCACACGGGCATCCTGCACCTTCTCCCATATAAAGCTTCATACAGAGCCATAACAATGCTTGCCTGACAACTGTTATTATAAGAAAATTCTACTAAGGCCAAGTATCTTTACCAGCTTCCTCTGAAATCCATAATACATGCACTCAACAATCATCGAGGATCCGGTTGAATCTTTTGGTTTGTTCATCAGTCTGTGGATGAAAAGCCATGCTAAAATCTTTTTTGGTCCCCAAAACTGATTGCAGAATCTACCAAAAACGATATGTAAACCTTCCATCCCTATCAGAAACTATCGACACCGGTACTCCATGTAGCTTCACTATGCTTTCAATGTAGACTTTTGCTAATTTCTCAAGAGACCAGGTCGTCTTTACTAGTAGGAAATGTGCGGACTTTGTTAGTCGTTCTACAATGACCCAAATTGAGTCATTTCCTTTAGAGCTCCAAGGCAAACCGGTGATGAAGTCTGTACTAACTTTTTCCCATTTTCACTCCGGAATGGGCAATGGTTGTAAATCCTCCTGGCTTCTGGTTTTCGGCCTTGATTTGTTGGCACGTCAGGCATCTGGCCACAAATTCTGCTATGTCCCGCTTCATCCCAGACCACCAATAGTACTGCTTCACATCTCAATACATCTTGGTACTTTTGTGGTGCACTGCGAGTAATGTGGAGTGAGCTTCCTTCATGACGTCTCCATACCAGAGTCATCTTTCCCTTATACTGAATCCTGAAAGATTTATCTCATTTACCTGCTTCTTCAGCACTTCAATCTCTGCGTCTCTGTCTGAGCTTTCTTCACTCGCTCATTCAAACTCGGCTGTAAAACTAACTTTGCCAAAACTGCACTCAAGTCTTAGGTGATTAACTCAATGCTTGCTTGCCTGATCTCATCCTCTAGCTCTTTTCTCGTTGCAGTAAGTGTGACAATACTTCTCTTCCGGCTGAGTGCATCAGCTACCACAGTGGCCTTCCCTGGATGATACAAGATTTATGGTCTTATATCTTCCAAAACATCCAGCCATCGCCTCTGCCTTAGATTCTGATCCCTCTACTGGTATATATACTTCAAACTCTTGTGGTCTGTATACATTTCTACCTTTGCTCCGTAGATGTCATGTCGCCACAATTTCAAAGCAAAGACTGTAGCTACTAGTTCCAAGTCATGAGTAGGGTAGTTCTTCTCATGAAGTCGGCATCCATATGCTATGACCTTTCCTTCCTACATCAGTACACATCTGAACCCCAAATATGATGCATCGCTGTAAATGTTTCAAAAAAATCATCGATCCTGGTAATCGGGTACTTGTTTCAAACAGTGACCTTTTTCAATTTCCGATAATCGATACACATTCTTGTAGATCCATCCTTCTACTTAACAAGCAAAACTGGTGCTTCCCAGGGTGACGCACTTGGTTTGATGAGTTCCTTCTGCAATCGCTCCTCAACTTGCTTCTTGACATCGTTCTGCTCTACTGGTGCCATCTTGTATGGTGTCTTTGATACTGGAGTACTGCCTGGTTGAATTGAAATGCTAAATGCTACATACTTGTGTGGGGGAAGTTCGGGTAACTCTTCCAGGAATACGAATGGAAAATTCCTCAGCACTGGTATTGTCATGCTCCGCTTCCCAAAAATACGGAATACGAGTACGTGACATTGGCCCAGCGAATAACTAACGTCACCCATAAGCTGGTTATCCGATCAACTCAATAATATAATCAATACAGAACAATTGCGCAGGCAATAATAATAATCTCATGAACAATAATACTTGGAATAAAATAATATGAAATAACCAAATACAATAAACCAACGTCTAGAAACAATAGTAAAATCTGGGACATAAGCCCAATACAATAATAATCCAATCACAAATAGATAATAAGACTCAATATATTCAGTTTGATAAAACAATAAGCAATTAAAAGCATTAAAATCTTTAGAATCTTTGTTCTCCAATCCCAGCAGGAAATTATCCTTCCTTACCTATGAACAGTTTATCTACAAAGAGGGAAAAAATTGTCCTTAGAGCAAGTCATGGATAGCAAGTAGAGAAAGCAAGGACCAATGGAATAACGGTAAAACAATGAGTTCAATAGATCAACAAGAATCAATAACATGGGACAATTATCAATAATCGATATCACGGTAATCGATGCATTTGGTATAAATAATGATTCAATATTCGATAACAATGTTCAATGGTATCAATAACACTTAGACAATATTCGATATCAATAAGAACAATGATGAACAATATGCTTTGTCAATAATGTGTCAATTCTTAAGTCTATTAATCATTTTAATCCTAGCTGAATGTAGTACTTCATGCGTCCCATTTATTTACCGCATGTTGCTAGATACAAACAAGTTACGTTTAGACTTAGTGGTGGATTTTATAGTTCATGTACTCGGGAACGATATAAACGATTCTCTTCAGTATTTAGTTATTCATTCATTCGGTCATTTAGTTATTCAGTATCAATATCCATGGAATATGTTGCCGCTGAATCTGGTGTGGGGACAAATAGATAGTATTTGTGGATTCTTGGAAAACTTGAATAGCGAACCTGTTACCTGTTCCGCCGGAGTTTGACCGTTGACTCCTGCCGTTCACCTGCAAAAAGTGCGAGACATCGGAGTTGATCCTGGCGACGCACCCTCCGACGCTCAAGTCAGTAATCAGAAGTGATTATGAAAGAGCGTAAAATTGGCAAAAGATTGATTACCTCTTAATGGAGATGGATGAGGGGTATTTATAGGCGCTGCTGGGGTCAGATTAGGAATGTAATCCCTGTGGTTAGATAAGGAACGTAATCCCTAACCCCTAGTGAAAGGATAGATATGAATCAGGGCCGTTGATAGGATTTAATCAGAAACCCTAATTCTATCCTTTCTGGACCGGGTTTGCTGCGGATTGAAACCCACACCCAGTTGAGGTGGATCTATTCGCGGGTTAGTGGGTTTTCTAGGAGGAGAAACCGTACCTGCTGCAGACCCATTGGTAGGTAAAATTACCGTTTTACTCCTAGGCTTCAAGATTCGTGACCGATTTGGACGATTCCGATTTAACCCTATTTTTAGCCATATCACGAGCCCCCCACTCCCGAAAACTGAGTTTGATCAGCCTTTGAGGAGTAGTTTTACTATTTTAATGGCAAGTGGAGTTGTATCGGAGTCCAAATGGAAGGTTTTGAATCTTTGAAGGAGGTAGTGCGGTGATTTTTCAAGTTGGTTGCACTCTGAGTTGCTTCTAAGCTCTTCTGGTCATGTGGTGTTTTCGCAGAAATATTCGTTTAACTTTGCGAAGTGTCGATCCGTCGATCGGGGGTCTTAATGGATTGTCCTTGGCAATAATTACTTGCTTGGGGATTCGAAAATGTCTCCCCAACTTTATAATTATTGTCCAGGAGTTTTCCTTAACTTTCCCGAATTTTTAATTGTTTTTTTGCAATTTTTTTGGCGAATGGCTTGGTTGTTTCCTTCATTGTGCGGCCTACATGATTTTACCTCATCGCCGACCCCTTCGAGTGCTTGCTGCCACGGAGGCCGAAGCTCATGGGTGGTTCGGCGCCCTCTGCCAAAGAGCAGAGGCACCTCGGCCAGGTTGTAGGCGCGGGGAGGGAGTTCGGCGAGGTCCGGGGTAGTTCTGTGGCAAGAACGCTCGGCAGCTTGTGCCGAAGTCCAACTTTCCATGTAACATGGTCGGTGGCAAGAATGCTCGGCAGCTTGTGCCGAAGTCCAACTTTCCATGTAACATGGTCGATGGCAAGAACGCTCGGCAGCATGTGCCGAAGTCCAACTTTCCATGTAACATGGTCGGTGTCAAAAATGCTCGGCAGCATGTGCCGAGGTCCAACTTTCCATGTAACATGGTCAGTGTCAAGAACGCTCGGCAGCTTATGCCGAAGTCCAACTTTCCATGTAACATGGTCGGTGTCAAGAATGCTCGGCAGCATGTGCCGAGGTCCAACTTTTCATGTAACATGGTCGGTGTCAAGAATGCTCGGTAGCATGTGCCGAGGTCCAAATTTTCCATGTAACATGGTCGGTGGCAAGAACGCTCGGCAGCTTGTACCGAAGTCCAACTTTCCACGTAACATGGTCGGTGTCAAGAACGCTCGCAGCATGTGCCGAGGTCCAACTTTCCATGTAACATGGTCGGTGTCAATAACGCTCGGCAGCTTCAGCCGAAGTCCAACTTTCCATCTAACATGGTCGGTGTCAAGAACGATAGGCAGCTTGAGCCGAAGTCCAACTTTCCATGTAACATGGTCGGTGTCAAGAATGCTCGGCAGCTTATGCCGAGGTCCAACTTTCCATGTAACATGGTTGGTGTCAAGAACGCTCGGCAGTGTGTGCCGAGGTCTTGACTTGTCGTTTTTGGCGGAGCATGCCCAGCGGAGTTGGCGGCTTCTGCGCTTCTGACAAATGTGGCAGCCATTAAATGTGATGGCTTCTGAACTTCTAACAGCTCTGACGGATGTGACGCTTATTTAATGCATTGACCTCTGAGCTCCTGTCAGATGGGACAGTAATCAATGTGATGTGCGGCTTGGCGTGGTAAACAAGGCGACGACTCAGATTGCATTTTTCGCTTTGTTTAAATGGGCTGGCAGTCTGGGCCCATTAACATCGTTTTGCGCGCCTCGTTCTATAAAACTTTACCCCCCCTCATTTTTCACTTCTCCACTTTTTACTCAGGCGGTGAATTCGTGCTAGCGAGAGCTCCAGGTGACCGTCGTCCGTTTTCCAGTGAAGTTTCCGACCGCATATCTCTTTAAAGTAATTTATACTTAGTTTCTTTCCAAGTATAAATATGTCTCTTTCCTCTATCTCCGATTCATCTTCTTCTTGGTCCGAGCCCTCCCCTCAAGTTGCCGAAGCCCACACTCCGAGTCGCCCAGATAAGGGTAAGAAGGTGTTTGGTCGAAATACGATCGTGGAGGATCCAAAGCGCATGGGGCCGTTTGGCAGGTTGCCGGGACCACTGACTGGGCTTCACAGGGTTTCGAGAACTTCCGGAGGAACATGCTGAGCATATTGTTCACGGGAGGGGGAGGACCTTTGAGGAGAATGAGGCGAGGGAGACGACCGAGGATGATGAGACAGTGACTATCCTCAGCGAAGAAGACTTAGCAGTGATCCGGCATTGTTTCCACATTCCGGAGGAGTACGAACTTATCCTGCCAGGTCCGGGGTTAGGGCCAACTCGCCACTGCCAGTGAGTATGTGTTGCTGGCCGGTTGATGCCTTTATCGCCGGGGCTTGTCTACCTCTCCATCCGTTCGCATCCCTTGTTCTTAGGTGGTTTGGGGTCAGCCCCATCCAACTTATGCCGAACGCGTGGAGAGTCATCAATGGTTTCGTGCTTCACTACCAAGCTGCTGGGATCGAGCCGGAGCTGAGTGTACTTCGGACAATCTACCAGCTTCATCAAGCGAACCGGTCGGAGTTCCGGTATTACTTGGCCCCGAGACATGGCAGTAGGCTCGTTATATGCCCCTGACTCCATAAAGTGCTGGCGTGATAAGTTTTTGATAGTGCGGAGTGCGGAGGCCTGGCCTATTCCCTCTAGTTGGGTGGAGGAGGTGCCGAAGAGGTTGAAGGCGCTGCCAAAGCTTCGCCCCGAAGAGGAAGAGGCAATTCGGACACTTCTTGATCGGCCGAAGTACGATTGGCGGGAGCTGACCGAAGATGTTCTATTCAGGGGAGGGCTTTGCCGCGTAGATCCTAGTATGTGGCTTCTCCTATGTTTCCGTCCTTTCTTTTTAATACTTCACTTTTTACGACTTGTATTCCGTTAACAAACTTCATTTTTAATGCAGAGGCAATGGACTACGAGGCTGTGCTGGCATTGAGGGCTAGTCTTGCTAGCAAGGAACCGAAGAAGCGCAAGAGGGTGGCCACCAAGTTGCCGACCGCAAAGGCTCCGAGGGTCACGGAGGTGGAGACCATGGGGAGCTCGACCGTGGCCGCAGGAGTTGCCTCGGCGTCAACCGAGGTTGGTGACTTTCCGATTGCCGCAGCCCTCAAGATGGCGACGCCCCCGCTGACAGTGGCGGCCGAGGAGCTCCTGACCGAGGAGCATAAGAAGATCCATGTTCCGGACTGGTAGGTTCGGAAACATGACAGGGTTCCTGGGTGACTCCGTGGCGAGTATGCAGGTGAGCAAGCACCTGGCGACGCCGAAGGATCGGGCCGCCATGGAGGCCAGGGCTGGCAGGCGACGATGTCATCGAGATTTCTCGTTCGGCGGTCTTGGTAAGTGTTGAATTTTTGCCTTCATTGGTTTTTCTTATGTCTAATTTCTCTAACTCTTTGAACACCTCGTTTTCTGTCGCAGATCATCGTCCACTTTGGTCACCTCTTGGAGAGGTTGACGGCTCTGGAGAAGGAGCTAAAGTAGGAGGCCGACCGAGCTCGGACGGATAAATCTCTCATGGGGAACGAGCTCGACAAGCTCAGGGTCGAGTTCGAGGGGAGGACAACGAGGGTCGAGTACCTTGAGGGCCTAGTCGCGAAGCTGGAGGGCAACCTTCTTCGCCAGAAGGAGGAGGTAGCCAAACAACTGGCCGAAGCGACGGAGGCCAAGGCTGCCGCGGTGAAGGAGGCCGAGGAGGCCACTATGGTGAAGGCGCAAGGCTTTCTCGCCCAGAACATGGCCAAAGCCTATGCCGACGCCCTCGCCCGGGTGTCGAAGGCATAACCCGGGGTGGACTGCTCGGGATGGAGGTTGTTCCCAGGCCATGTCGAAGGCTTCGACCTCGAGTCGGAGGGAGAAGAAGAAGAAGAAGGGGACGACCAAGTCGAGCCTGAGGTTGAGGTCGTCGGCGAGGTCCAGGGGTCTGTGGTCACCCCGCTGGCAATGGTGACCCCTTCAGGGACGTCGACCCCACCCAATCTCGCCACCCCGGGAAAGAGGTCGTGCCCTGAGTTCGCTTGCTTTTCTTTTTTCTTCTGCCTTTTTGAATTTTTAAGTGTAATGCCTAATCACGGACTGGCCACCGCTTTTTTTTGTAATGAATGAAAACATCCTTTTGGGCTCGTCTCCGCGTCTCTCTGACATAACTTTCCCAAAAAAATTCTTGAAATTTGGCTAAGTGTAAGGATTCGGCTAAGTGTTGAAAATTTGTTGTTTGCCTCGATTTCTTTTCAGCTTGCGGAGGTGACTCAAACCGTCGAGTCTACTCGCTCGGGAGAAAGCGCTCGTCCCGAGGTTGGCTTAGGGGCGACGAGGCTGTGCGTGACGAGGAGCTGAGAGCGGCTCTATGAAGTCGAGCTGGGGTTGCGTAAAGCCGTAAGCGAGCGGAACCACCTGTAACTCATCCTAGGTCGGCGGGACATTGAAATTCAGCAACTAGGAGAGCAGGCTCACTGAGATGGCCCCCTTAGGAGAGGATGATGGTTCGTCGATTGCCTTTAGTTACGGCCTACGGCTCAAGTGCATCCACCTTACTTTATCAAAATAACAGCGGAGAGGGATGATCTGCTCTCTGAGATTCGTCACTTGCAAACGGTAGAGGCGGACCTTCGGATGGAGGGAGAGGGGTTGACGGCAGAGGTGTCCAAACTGACGGCCAAACGTGACGAGCTGACGGCCGAGGTCGACGCACTGAAGAGAGCCACGGTGGACAAGAGCATCGAAGTCACTCACCTTCGCCGTCTTATCGCCAGTCGCTCTGGCATCCCAAGCTCCCCAATACCTCCTTGCTTCGAGGTCGATGTAAAAGATGACTCTATGAGGGAGCAGATCTCAGAGCTGGAGGCGGAGGTGGCTCTCCTCAGACCGCGTTCGGGGCCGATCAATGTTAGGAGCACTTCGTGTACTCATGCGGAGAGTGAGCGGGGCATTACGTTTTATGAGCTCGCGACCCGTTTGCCCATCGGCCAACCTAGTTCGGGGGATGCAGAAAGCGCGGTTGCCATTTCATCGAGCGGAGCATCCGTCAGAGCGACTGTTAGGAGTAGCGCCGAGGACACGTCTCATTTCGTCGGTTTGGGGTCGAGTTCGGAAGGCAAACGTCGCCGCCCTCGAGTGTCCTTGAAGCGGAACATCCCTGCACCAAGGAGGCGTTGAAGATCTTGTTTTTGAGGCCTTTGTATTTAGTCTAAGCGTAACAAGCCAGCATTGTAATCTTTGCTTTTAATGCCTTGTAATCTGGTTGTAAGGAAGAGTCGTCTTGTATTGTGTCCCCACTCTTAATGATGTTTCTTTCTTAGACTTGCGCATTTTTAGTGGCCCTGTGTGGTTGTTTTGTTTGTGACTGTCTTTATCGTGCTGAGGTCCCCGAGTTGGTCTTCTGCTCGTTTAGGGGTCGGCGTTATGAGCGTTCGGCAAGGGGTGCCGAGCTCTGCTTCGGTGATTTAATCTCATAAATTTGTAAGATGAGTGAGCCTTATGCGGCAGAGGGGTAGCCTCCGCTTCTGCCTATTGCTTCCGAAGGCCTTTCTTCTTGCTTGCTTAAGAGCAAGTTTGCGAAGCAAGGCCGAGCCAGTATTGGACTGGGAACTATCGTTGGAGTTGTTCAACGGTTGTGGGAGCAATTCCGAATGGCGAACTACTTCTAGCTCGCTTAAAAGTGAGCTTGCGAAGTAGAATCGAACCAAGTGTTGGACTCCGAACTTGTCGTTAGAGTTGGTCAACGGTTGTGGGAGCAATTCCGAATGGCGAACTACTTCTAGCTCGCTTAAGAGCGAGCTTGCGAAGTAGAATTGAGCCAAGTGTTGGACTCCGAAACCATCGTTAGATTTATTCAACAGGTTGTGGGAGCAGTTCCGAATGGTGACCTGCTTCTAGCTCGCTTAGGAGCGAGCTTGCGAAGTAGAATCGAGCCAAGCGTTGGACTCCGAAACCACCGTTAGAGTTATTCAACGATTGTGGGAGCAATTCCAAATGGCGAGCTTGCGAAGTAGAATCGAGCCAAGCGTTGGACTCCAAAACCACCATTAGAGTTGTTCAACGGTTGTGGGAGCAATTCCAAATGGCGAACTACTTCTAGCTCGCTTAGGAGCGAGCTTGCGAAGTAGAATCGAGCCAAGTGTTGGACTTCGAAACCATCGTTAGAGTTGTTCAACGGTTGTGGGAGCAATTCCGAATGGCGAACTATTTCTAGCTCGCTTAAGAGCGAGCTTGCGAAGTAGAATCGTGCCAAGTGTTGGACTCCGAAACCATTGTTAGAGTTGTTCAACAGTTGTGGGAGCAATTCCGAATGGCGAACTGCTTCTAGCTCGCTTAAGAGCGAGCTTGCGAAGTAGAATCGAGCCAAGTGTTGGACTCCGAAACCATCGTTAGAGGGTAACGGTAGAGAGATGCAAGCAATTTTACAAGTAATAATAAAAAAAACTTTCTTTATTAATGACTAATTGTTGGTTGCTTCTAAAGTTGCGAGCCGTTATTACAAGAGAGAAATAAAGGAAAAAATACAAGTAAAAGGAGAAGAACGGTTCGATATCCCAGAATACTTAGAGAGGCGTTAGTGCTCTCTCTTGGTATTTCAAGAGATGGTCGGCATTCCAAGTCCTGGGAATCTCCCTGCCTTCGAGGTCTTCTAGTCTATATGTCCCGGGCCGAACTACTTTGGCGATCTTATAGGGTCCCTCCCAATTTGGAGCAAGTTTGCTCTTCTGACCAGGAAAAGAGATGGCTAACTTTCTGAGGACCAAGTCCCCTTCTTTGAGGTCGGTAGGACGGACTCTCTTATTGTATGCCAACTCGATCCTTCTCCGCTAACTTTGTTGACGAATGGCAGCTCTTTCACGGATCTCGTCAATTAAGTCTAGATTTGCTCAGAGCTCTCCGGCATTTTGTTCTTCTTCATAAGCCGTTAGACGAGGAGAGGGTATACCAACTTCTAGGGAGATCATAGCTTCGGACCCATAGGTGAGATTGAATGGGGACTCTCCTATGGGGGTCTATTTTATGGTGCTGTAGTTCCACAGCACGTTGGGGAGTTGATCGACCCATAAGCCTTTGGAACATTTATCCAACCTCTACTTAATACCGGAGAGGATTTGTCGGTTAGCATTCTCCACTTGGCCATTCGACTGTGGATGGGAAACAGAGGAGAATCGGTGTTGGATGGCGAGGTCTTCACATAGAGCTCGGAAGGCAGCCCCGGTAAACTGGGTTCTGTTGTCTGTTATGAGGACCCGAGGGACACCGAATCGGTAGATTACGTTCTTCCAGAAGAACTAAAGAACTTTGTTCTCGGTGATCGTGGCCAAGGGCTCGGCCTCTATCCACTTCGAGAAGTAGTCGATTGCCACGACTAAGAATTTGAACTGGCCGGGAGCTGGTGGGAATGGCCCTAGTAAATCCATCCCCACATTGCGAAGGGGATAGGAATTGATAGGGAAGTGAGTGGAGCTTGTGGGAGGCATCAGATGTCGAAGTACTTCTGACAAGAGCTGCATTACCGAACGTGTCGTTCGGCGTCTTGTAGGAGAGTGGGCCAGAAATATCCGTAATTCAACACTTTACGGGCTAGAGATCTGGACCCTGAATGTGCCCCGCCGATGCCCTCGTGAAGTTCTTGCAGGGCATAGTCAGCTTGTTCCGGGGAGAGGCACCTCAAATAAGGCCTGCCATCTACTTGTGTGAAGGAGCACTTGTATAGGATGCCCCCGTTAAGTGTGTATCGCTCTGCTCGGGTTCTCACTCTTCGAGCTTCCTTAGGGTCCTCGGGGAGGAGCCCGTCCCTTAAGAATTCGACGAGGGGTTTCATCCAATCATCTTGAAGCAGGACAGGCAGCGACTCCATTGAGTCGGAAGTTTCATCCTCTATACTTGGCTTCAGGAGGACCTCTATCTAGATGGTCTGCTCGAGACCTTGGAAGGAGGAAGAGGCTAGCTTGGAGAGGGCATCGGCCTGGGAATTCTCTGCTCGGGGGATTTGCTGGATGAGAGCTTCTTCAAATAGGGCCATGAGGCTCCTGACCTTGGCTAAGTACTTAACCATTCGGTCATCACGTGCTTCATACTCGCCTAGGACCTGATTTACGACCAGCTGAGAGTCGCTAAAGATCTGGAGGCGTTGCGCCCCTGCATTGCGAGCCATTCCAAGGCCGGCTATGAGTGCCTCTGTAATACCCCAGATTTGCAACGAACAGTCGAATGGTCGATTGTTCAGTCGACTGGTAACACTGTTTACACGGGATTTGAGAAAGGATTTGAGAAATTTAGTCCCACATGGGAAGTGCAAAAAAACTAATTTGAGTATAAATATAATTAGCCAATGATCAAGAGTCACCTAATTGGTTAACCACCTTTTGAGAGGCAGCCTGTGGTGGGCAGTTTCATTTGTAACGCCCCGCCCCAACAATCAGACAATTTTAATATATTTAGAAGACAAATTAGATACTATGTAGTACAACTGCCCACCACAGGCTGCCTCTCAAAAGGTGGTTAACCAATTAGGTGACTCTTGATCATTGGCTAATTATATTTATACTCAAATTAGTTTTTTTGCACTTCCCATGTGGGACTAAATTTCTCAAATCCTTTCTCAAATCCCGTGTAAACAGTGTTACCAGTCGACTGAACAATCAACCAGTCGACTGTTCGTTGCAAATCTGGGGTATTACATACACCCCACCTTTAGAAATCAGCCTCCTCACTGAGTACGGGGCACACATCTAGTGTAGGATCCGCCTTTCTAGCACCCTGCCTATCCGGAGAATCATCTCCCTGCCTTTCCGGAGAATTACCTCCCTGCCGTGTACCCCAAGAATTGTGCAGATACACCCGGTGTTGAAAGTCGGCTCTGATACCATTTGTAACGCCCCGCCCCAATACTCAGACAATTTTAATATTTTTAGAAGACAAATTAGATACTATGTAGTACAACTGCCCACCACAGGCTGCCTCTCAAAAGGTGGTTAACCGATTATGTACCTTTAGAAATCAGCGTCCTCGCTGAGTACAGGGCACACATGTAGTGTTGAATCCGCCTTTCTAGCACCCTGCCTATCCGGAGAATTATCTCCCTGCCTATCCGGAGAATTACCTCCCTGCCGTGTACCCCACGAAATGTGCAGATACACCCGGTGTCGAAAGTTGGCTCTGATACCATTTGTAACGCCCCACCCCAATACTCAGACAATTTTAATATTTTTAGAACACAAATTAGATACTATGTAGTACAACTGCCCACCACAGGCTGCCTCTCAAAAGGTGGTTAACCAATTAGGTGACTCCTGATCATTAGCTAATTATATTTATACTCGAATTAGTTTTTGTGCACTTTCCATGTGGGACTAAATTTCTCAAATCCCGTGTAAACAGTGTTACCAGTCGACTGTTCGTTGCAAATCTGGGGTATTACAGCCTCGTACTCTGCTTCATTGTTCGAGTCCTTGAAGTTGATGCGGAGGGAGTATTGGAGGATGAAATCATCTGGGCCGGCCAGAATGACCCCGGCCCCGCTTCCCTCGTTACAAGAGGAACCATCCACATAAACCGACCAGACAGGTGGTCCCTTCATTGCTTGGCTAAACTCAGGGACGGTACTTTCAACTATGAATTCTGCTAAGGCCTGAGCCTTGATCGCGGTTCGAGGCTGATACGTTATATCATGCTGGCTCACCTCGATAGACCACTTCATAATGCGACCGGAGGTCTCTGGCTTGTGGAGCACTTGCTTCAGCGGTTGGTCGGTAAGAACAACCACTGAATGGGACTAAAAATATGGATGAAGCTTCCTCGCGGCCATCACTAGGGCATAAGCCATCTTTTCTATCCTTGGGTAGCGGAGCTCGGCATCCCGAAGTACCTTGCTCACGTAATATATGGGCCTTTGGGTCTTATCTTCTTTCCTCACGAGAACGACGCTGAGGGTCTGCTCAGAGGCTGCCAGGTAGAGGTAGAGGGGTTTACCAGGAATTGGTTTGCCGAGGAGAGGAGGATTGACGAGGTAAGCCTTGAGTTGGTCGAACGACTCCTGTTGCTGTTGACCCCATTCGAAACCTTTAGCATCCCTAAGGGCCTTGAAGAAGGGGAGGCATTTCTCCCTGGACTTCGAGAGGAAACGCCCTATAGCGGCTAGGCGGCCTGTCAGCCTCTGAACTTCCTTAACGTTCTTGGGAGGGGCCATGTCTAATATGGCCTTGATTTTCTCAGGGTTAGCTTCGATTCCTCGTTGGCTGACCATGAAGCCGAGGAACTTTCCCGACGAGACTCCGAACACACACTTGTTCGGATTGAGTCTCATGTTGTGCTTTCTCAGTACATCGAATGCCTCCTGCAGATCGAGCACATGATCGGCCCCGTGGATGCTCTTTACAAGCATATCGTCCACATATACCTCCATATTCTGGCCGATTTGAGCTTGGAAAACCTTGTTGACGAGGCGTTGATATGTGGCGCATGTATTCTTCAAATCGAAGGGCATAACCCTGTAGCAGTAGAGGCCCTGGTCGGTCACAAATAAGGTCTTCGGGATATTTCGGGGAACATCCGGATCTGATTGTAGCCTGAGAAGGCGTCCATGAAGCTGAGGAGTTCATGACCAGAAGTGGCGTCAATCAAAGTTTCAATACTTGGAAGAGGGAAGGGGTCCTTGGGGCAAGCCTTGTTGAGATCGGTAAAATCGATGCAAATCCTCCAGGTCCCATTGGACTTCTTCACCATTACTACATTTGACAACCATTCAGGATAGTTTATCTCTTGTATGAACCGAGCCTTTAAGAGCTTGTCCACCTCCTCTTTTATAGCTAGCTGACGCTCGGGGGAGAACTTGCGCCTTTTCTGTTGGACCGGTTTGGACCCCGGAGCAACGCTGAGGTGGTGGACCAAGAGTTCTTCGGAAATTCTAGGCATGTCTGCAGCTGACCAAGCAAAGAGGTCTCGGTTCCTTCGAATGCACTAGGACTATGTCGGAGCATAGGGCGGATGGGAGGGTCTTGCTAACAAAGATCTTTTAGCTTGGATCCTGCTCAGAGAAGAGCACTTCCTCCAATTCATCCACCAGCTCGGACGTTGGTCGGGCAACATCTTGGGGGATTTCCTAGGGTTTCGAGGGAGAGGACTGGACCGAGGGTGGAGGTCATGTAGCACTTGCGGGCCGTTTCCTGATTGCCTTTTACTTCCTCTACTCCTGCCCGAGTGGGAAACTTCATCTTGAGGTGATAGGCGGAAGGGACGGCTTCAAGAGCTGCTAAGCCGGGGCGACCCAAAATGACGTTGTTAGCTGCAGGGACATCCACGACCATAAAGTCCATCGACTCCGTTCGGGTAGTAGGAGTTTTGCCAGCGGTTACGTCGAGGGTGATCACCCCTTCAATAGTCACTGGCACTCCCGTGAACCCATGGAGCGTGTAGCCGGCGGGCTTGAGTCTGTCTCGGGATAGTTTGAGGCCTTTGAAAGCGGCGAGGAAGAGGATGTTAACAGAGCTGCCATTGTCCACTAGGATCCTCTCCACTTTGAAGTTCGCCATATGGAGATTGATGACGAGTGCGTTACAATGGGGGGTGCGGACACCTTCAAGATCTTCGTCTGAGAATGTGACGGGCACTCCGAGGCCTTTAGGAGGAGGGGTGGCGCGAACCAAATTAACTTCCCTTATAAACGCCTTTCGAAAGGAGTTGGAGGAGCCCCCCATTGGGCCCCCATGAATGATGTGCAGGACACGCTCCTCCTCGAAGTCGGGCATTTCATCATGTTCAGGACGCTTATTAGCCCCCCGATGCAGGGGAGGAAGGTCAGCTCGGTCCTTTCTCACGAACCTAGACAGCTGGCCCCTCTGGATGAAGGCTTCTATCTCATTTTTCAAGGCCCGACAATCATTGGTGTCGTGGTCATGGTCCCAGTGATAACGGCACTACTTCTCTTTATCCCTCTTCTTGTCAGGGGTGTTCATTTTTGGTGCAGGAGGTATCACCCCCTCCTTCTCAATTTCCATAAGAATTGTGGAGATGTTGGCATTAAGGGGAGTAAAATTTTCAAATCTGGGGGGAGGTCGGCGCTGGCCATCATTATCCTTCTGGAGCTTCTTGGCCCCTTCCTCTTCTGTTCCCTTTCTTTTAGACCCAGAGGAAGATCCCTCCAAGTTGGGGCGGTGCTCAGCTTCTTCGGCCCGAATATACTTTTCGCTCCGGAGGAGGAGGTCAGAGAAGTTCTGTGGGGGCTTCTTGGCCAGGGAGGAGCGGAGACTGGAGTTGAGGACATTGGATTGGAATGCAGCTGCAGTGACTGACTGGTCGAGGGATGCTATGGACCTGGCTTCCGTTGTGAACATTTTCACATAGTCTCTCAGCTTCTCACCATTCTTCTGGTTGAGGTAAAGTAGCGAAATGCTGGTCTTCTCGGTTCGGCAGCTACTCATGAAGTGGATGACGAAGAGGGTCTTAAATTGCTCGAAGGAGAATATTGAGAAGGGGGCAAGGCGAGAGTACCATTCTCGAGCCGGACCCTTGAGAGTTGCGGAGAAGGTCTTGCATAGCAGAGCATCGGAAGTTTGATGGATGAGCATGAGGGTCTTGAAACTTTCGATGTGATCGACGGGGTCAGTCTCCCCGGAGTAAGTCTCGAATTGAGGAGGTTTAAAGCCAATTGGTACCGGGGCCTCCATTATGGTTCGGGAAAAAGGAGGTCGACTAGGGCGAAGGGTCCTTCCTCTAAGCTCTTCTTCTTGGTCTAATTGACCCAAGCGCCTTTCCATCTCATAGAGACGGCGGTAGACAGCGTCATCCCTTCGACGGTAATCAACAGAGCCTCTAGACTCGTCTTCGTACGAGGGATAACGGGGGCTACGACGACGGTAGCTCCTGGAGCGGCAAGGACTTGGCATGTGCCGGAGGTTGCTAGGAGCTAGGGGAGGAGTTAGGGACCGTCGGCGAGGACTTTGGACCGGAGGAGGAGTGGGAATCCTTGGAGCATTGGTATTGTTGGGACAAAGATTGAGAGCTTGTAGGATGGTTGCTTGGAACTGTTGGAACTCGGCACGGGTGATGGGTGCCTCATCGTTCCTAGGATGTTGCCGACCAGCAGGGGAATGGGGTCTTCTCCTATGATGCTCGGGGGACTCTCTCCACCCCCTTTGGATAGGGGACCTTCTGTAGTCTCGGCGGTGAGGAGATCGCTCATCCGGACGTTGCTGGCGGGAGGCTCCCTCTCGGGCCCGCTTTTCATCTAGACAGTGGCGAAGATCCTCATCCTTCTGCCGATTGAGGACAGTGTTGCGAAGTTCGGAAGCTCGGGGATTGTGGGAGGCCATAGAATCCGAAGAGGCCTTATGGATGGAGACATGGTCCGGATGGAGAAGTTGTTTCTGCGGGTTGGGACCCTTAGGAGGTTGTTGATTCTGAGGAGGAGGCAGGTCCTGTTGGAGAGGGTCCTCTGCTTGAGGAGGAAGTTGCCCTTGCTGCTGAGCGGGCTGGATGGGGACTTCTTGTTGCTGATCGGGGTTGGGTCCGCGGTTGGACCCTCTAGATCTTACTTTCCTAGGAGGCATGGCTGGAGAGGATCTGACCAACGGGAAGAGGGGAGGCAGCTATTCGTTCTTTCCCACAGACGGCGCCAATCTGTTGCCGCTGAATCTGGTGCAGGGACAAACATATAGTATTTGTGGATTCTTGGAAAACTTGAATAGCAAACCTGTTACCTATTCCGCTGGAGTTTGACCGTTGACTCCTGCCATTCACCTGCAAAAAGTATGAGACACCGGGGTTGATCCCGGCGATGCACCCTCCGACGATCAAGTCAATAATCAGAAGTGATTATGAAAAAGCGTAAAATTGGCAAATGATTGATTACCTCTTAATGGAGATGGATGGGGGATATTTATAGGGGCCGCTGGGGTCAGATTAGGAATGTAATCCCTATGGTTAGATAAGGAACGTAATCCCTAACCCCCAGTGAAAGGATAGATATGAATCAGGGCCGTTGATTAGGATTTAATCAGAAACCCTAATTCTATCCTTTTTGGACCGGGTTTGCTGCGGGTTGAAACCCGCACCCAGTTGAGGTGGATCCTTTCGCAGGTTAGTGGGTTTTCGAGGAGGAGAACCTGTACCTGCTTCAGACCCATTGGTAGGTGAAATTACCGTTTTACCTCTGAGCTTCAAGATTCGTGCCTGATTTGGACGGTTCCGATTTAACCCCATTTTTAGCCATATCAGAATAATATGCACTTATCTAGTTATTCATTCATTCAGTCATTCAGTCATTCAATAATTGTAGGGAAACCACGAAGTCCCTTTCGAATACAGTCTCTATATTGTCCACTACTTAGGTCAACCCTTAAACCCCGGCTTGTTATTTATTTTATCATTGCAATAATACAATATACAATATGCATTCTAGAAACATTTGATGAATGATAGTAATAATAAGGGAATAATAGGACGATAACTTAGATAAGACAATTAGAATAATAGCATGCAGCACCCCAGATCCCCATACTGGAAATCTGAGACCCTACTCTAGGAGTCGAACTACAAAATAGCCACAATCACAGAAAAGTACAAGAAAATTAAAACTTTTATTCCATATAAATGCTACATTTACAAGTGTTACAATATCCAAATAAAATTACAAGATTTACAAATAATACAATAACACTTGAATATGTCCCTTGGATGCTTGGACCCACTCGAGCACTGCTGTACCTGTGAATCGGCTCTGGATACCTACAAGGTGGGGAAATTCAGTACTTCGACTGACGCAATGCTGATAATAATAGCGATCTCCAAGCTAACAATCACAACCATAATTTTATGCAAAAGAGAAAAGTGATGTGACAACTAGGTGTTAATGGATTCGGGTTATAGTGTTGTTGTATGCCATGATCCTACAACTAGATGCATCAATCACATGCCCTACTTCTATTACAAGCAAGACTTTGGAAACACAGGCATCCCATACTACATATGCCTCCATATCTAGCCATCTTTTTCCATATTTTAGGGATTCAAACCCTCGCCATGGATCCTACTCTTGTACTCAACCTGTTTACAATAGATTTCCATGTCTGAGGAGATTGCAGTCATTCGGTCTAGTCCCGTACTGCAGTCCCTAAAAGTGGTGGTCGCATTTTCCATTTAGTACCCGTTCATGGACCTTTCTCAAAAAGCCGTGTCAAACCATCCGGTACAAAACCATGTACCCAATTACGTCAATGATTCACATATAACAAAACCCACGCGCATAGGAACATGACGGCCTCGAGGGTCAAATTCCCCCATCCGACTAGAGCTCCTCTCCCATTCCTTACCCCCGCTCTTTTGGGAATTAAAAGATCGAGATACGGGACCCGCGAACTCAGCACCTGAGGACCAAATCCGTATCCCTATGACAGGAAAAGTATAATACCTGGCTATGGTCTGCTAGTACTAATGCAATGTACATACCCTTAATACACCAGTCTAATCCAAGACTCACTCTAATCATTGAGGTTAAAAGATTGCTCCCAGAACTCTGCCCATCGACCACTGGCCCCGGCGATGCAAGTCCTGCTCGCCACTTCCACTAGATTGGAATCGTCCCTCACCATGGCCCGCGTTTATCCTCAACTGGCTTGAATACAACTCGACGGCACCAACATGGACGTCCAATGCCTCAGCGGAAGTTCACATCTAGGATCGATAGACGTAGGGTATTACCCTACCCTAGTGACTAACTCGATTCACAACAATCCTCCACAGGAGTCAACACCAACAAGACAAGCAAATCGACACCATTTATCCCCAAACATTGAGTTATCAACTCTTAGGTACACAAGGAGAAAGGTTCACCCAACACTTAGTCAAAAACCATGACTAAACAACTATGGTGTTTCTGCCTGAAACTTAAAAGGATCATAACTCCCACAATACAACTCAGATTTAGGTGTTCATGCTCAATATGAAAAGGTAAAGGCCTAGGCTACAACTCTCTAGTTGATCATCACCATAGATTCAGTTATCTAAATCCTCAAAAAAGGCTCACAAGTCTCAGCCTGTGTACTTCCTGTACACTGGCTGCACCTTACCGATAGCATAAAACACTACCTGCTTATCGGAATAATACAAATCTAGGTTCTGTGGAAAGGTGAGAATGTCCTCTACAACTTCCTAGTTGATCAGCAATCCAAAATGTTTCATTTTATTACCCTAAAACGGACATTACTGTCAGGTATACAGAAGCACACATAAGGCAATACTCAAATAGAGCCTTCAGCTCAAAATATGGTTTCTATCCAATCTTACAAAAATCATAATTATTAACCTACTCACAGGAATTTCTTCACATAAGGCTTCTTGGAAAGCTCTAGATGTTTACTACAAATTCCTAGTATAACACTTCCTCAATTTATGCTCTTACAGAGCCACAAAAGTACCATCTTAACAGAGTGTCAATACTGACTGAGTTATGCACAGTACATGCTAAAATATTCATCATAAATCCCATACTTATGAAATGGTCACCAAATTTGTATTACAAAAACAAGACATAATTATGTATAACATGATAAGAGTTTCGTATCAATATTCCAAGTAATCAATGATTTCTACCTGTTGTAAACATGCATCAAGATTATGCTTTTCTTCAGCTACTGTCTTGACTACTCATGATAAATTAATTTTGAACATGCATCAAATTTCATCCAATTAATTTCATGATTTTTTCGAAGAGTCTAGATGCATTCAAGACAACATGGTAAAAATTTCAGAACCAGATCATTAGTCAATTAATTCTAAGAATTCCCACAAGTTCAGTTATGACAATAGACAGACACAGTCTCTACCTTACGACTCAGTCATCAAAATGGATTTGATGAAAATATCAAATATCATCAAAAAATTCCTAAATACATCATGTAGCTTCTAGACATAAATGAGATCAATCTGTGAATATTTCAAGATCAAATTCCAATTATTTTGTTCTTTGGAAATTCGGGAAATTGACATGCAGATCATGTTTTCTGTTACTATTTTCAGATTCTAACAATCTACTCTTATACAACCATTCCCATACTGCTACTACTCATGCATGCAAGAAATTAAACAAGAATAAATAAGAACAAGTTCAGAGAACTCCCCACCCTTAGTTGGCTTGAGAAGATGGGGTGTGACTTGAGCTTCTTCCTCCAAAATCCTACTCCAAGCTTGAGAACACTTCTCCTTGTAACTCCTTTCACTCTTTCCTTTTCTTTCTCTTTTTTTTTCCTTTTTTTCCTGAAATTTCCATAGCTCAAGAGGCGAGAAGGGGGTTTTATCAAGAGAGGAGTGAGGGAGTGAGGGAGAGAGGCGGGGGGGGGGGGGGGGGGGGGGGGGTGAGGTGGCTAGGTGGTTTTTGCCAAAACCATGGTCTCTAGCTCCTTGTTTTTTAGACAAGGCTTGGGCTGAAATTCTTTGTTCTTGATCAAATTCTAAATGAGAGATGAGAGGTTAGATTTGAGTGCATGCAAGGTATATCCATTGTAGTACCATACAATTACATACTTGCATAGACATCGCACTCAAAACTAGTGCATGTACTAGTATCAGTCCTTCTCGTTCTCGTGCACCATCTAGAACGCAACCACCCACATGAACTGCCCCACAAACATAAATGCACTCCACCATTTATACACACATAATCAAGCAAACACTGCAATATATATGTACATAATGACAATATATATATATATATACTAGATTTGCCCGTGGGCACGTGCCTACGACACATCTTCGGAATGATGCAGCATATGAAAGTCTTGTAAACAGTAAAACAATAATTATGTAGCTCAAGTTTGAATAGTAAAACAATAATTAGTTGTAAATAAAAGTCCATGTTTCCATTAGTATATGTTGAAAAATAATTGTAAATGGGGGTGTGAAATTTAACTATTAATGGGATATTTGTTATTTTCAATGTAACATGAGCAATAAAAAATGCTTAAAAATCTGAAAAATTTACAAACCTGAAATCTGAAAATATAAATTTCTGAGTAAAAATAGAGAGAAAATGAAAGAGAGAGAGAGAGAGAGAGAGAGAGAGAGAGAGAGAGAGAGAGAAATAAATAAATAAACAAATAAAGGAGTTGTTTTGGGGGATTTGAATTTGAGTTTTGGTGGAAACTTTTGGCCGGAAAAATATGTTTTGCGAGGTTAGATCTGAACCATTGATTTCAATCCTATTGAATGAGAGCCACTTGATAGCTTTCTTTGTATTTTATTTTATATATATATATATATATATATGTATATATATATATATATATATATATATATATATATATATATAATCAAGTGGCTCTCATTCAATCTCCCCAAATAATTATTTCTCTCTCTTTATATATATATATATATATATATATATATATATATATATATATACAAAAGAATTATATTATTCGGGGTATTACATAGCACACTAAGTCATGCAATGCAATATACACAGTCCGATTCATGCAATACATATAGGAATAATTAATCTATTAAAATCTAGAATATAAAATTCTGGACAGCAAGAGTAGTCTGTACAAAAATATAATTTTCTGTTGTTTCAAAACAACAAAACTAAATCCGTCAGAATTTCTAGAAACTAGACTTCCACACGGTTCGAACGCATATTTAAAGTTCAAAATCTGACAACAGTAGTTAGGTCAAACACACGTTCTTTACAGATTTCATGTTCAGGCAGAAATTCGACATCAAGTTATTATAATTTTAGGAACAACTAAAACTCAATATAAAATTCATTAAAAATATTTATTAGACTCCTAAGCATGTTAACTAATGTTCTGAAAATTATCATAGCAAAGTTTAATCATTTGATTAGCCTTTTAACAGTTTAAACAAGAAAGATACAAGAATATGAAAATCTGGAAGTAAAAACACATCTGCAATAAAATGAGCATGACTTTCGCTACACAACTCAAAATTCAGAAATTCAAGATGTTCTAGAAACAGAAAGATAAGGATATAATTCTTATTCATAAAGTTATTCATTTTAAGATCATTTACTAGATCGAAAATAGCAGACAACATACAGCCAGCAAGCAACATGGAGGGTTTTGGGTATTTTTCATAAAATAATTTAATTAAATATGATGGGTATCAATTCTATGGTCAATAAATTATGTAATCAACATGAAAAGTGTAATAGCATGATAAATACAATTAAAAACACACACATACTCAATTCTAACAACATACAACAATCAACCAATCAAACATAAAACCTAGCAATTATTTCTAAAATCAATTCATTGTGTCGTGCCTATATGTGTAACCCTATTATCAATTCTACATGAATGCATGAAAGATTCAATCTTTGGAGTCAAAAGCAGCACAATGTCAAAAATATTTGGGTTAGGTTGTGTAAACCCTCAATAGACCCAACAAATAATCAATACAATGATATGATACAGAATAGGATCTACTTGCAAGAATTTCAATAAAGTTTGAATTTGATACAATGTACAATTCAAGGGGATAGTGGCTTGCCTTATTGACAATTAATTTGAATACCTAGAATAAAGGGATGAGAATCCCAAAGCAATGAACCCACGAACATAGAAACACGTGGGAGCTACATACAAACGCTCACACAAAAAGGCAACCACATGAGTGGATCAAAACACCAAACACCAACTCCAATACTCAAAAAAACACCAAACATAGATCCAATGGATCCCCTCTCTTCACAAATAGGAAACACAATAAACCAACTCCCTTCTCAAATATCAAGCACTCAAACGACCCAATCACCTCTTTCTGAACAGCAAACAGCAAGGAAGGAAGGGAGAGAGAGCAGCGGCATCCACATGGCGATCAATGGTGCTAGGAGACGACTAGAGACAGTAGCAATGGGGGTTGACGATGACGGTCGACAGGGTGAGGGGATCGACTGGCGGTGCTGGGGTTCGATGCTCTGTTTCCTTCCGAAATAAGGAACAGCGAAGGAATAGGGCTTCAAGATCGAGATGAGAAGGAGAGTGGCAGTGGGCGTCGACGGGGTGGAGGTTGCTATGGAGGATCGGATGAGGGTGCTCGACGGGGTGGTTGTCGAGCGGCAAAGCTTCATCTACAATGGCGAGGATAGGTTCGATGGGTTCTTCGGATAACGGATAAGAGGGCGACGACGAGGGGATGCAGGTGGCGATGAGGAAGGTGACGAGATGGTGGAGGGAGGACAGGAATGCGAGCGGTCGAAGGCTTGGGCGGCGATGATGGGTTACGGTGGATGGCAAAGACAATGGGGTAGAAGGTAGTCGGGGATGGTGGTGGCGAGGGCGGAATGAAGATGAGGCTCGGTGGAGACGGAGGTTGAGCAGGAGGACGGGGCTCTGGTTGATGGGGAAACAGAGGCTGAGGGAGGTTGGAGGGTGCTTCGGCAGTAGATGAAAGGAGGGAGAAAGGTGAATAGGAGTAGGGGTCTCAACAGTATGGGGGTAGGTTTGGTGGCTAGGGTTAGGTTAGCGGATAGGGTAGGTTAGGGTTAATATAATAGTGTATAGGGATTTTAGGATGTAGGATTATTGAGTAATAATCAATTAATAGGTTTTAGATCCAATGAGAAGATATTCTATAGGGTTTTTAAAATATTCATATATATATATATATATACATTAAATCAAATAGTGAAATACATATCAAAAGGAGCATGTTCGGGCTTAAAACAAAATAATAATAATAATAATGATAAAAATGATAATACTGATAACAATAATAATAACAATGATAATAACAAAATAATTATACTAATAACAATGAGAATAACAATAATAATAACAACAATAATAACAATAATAATAATCACAAGTATAAAAATAACAATAACGATAATAATAATAATAATAATAATAATAATAATAATAATAATAATAATAATAATAATAAGAATAAGAATAATAATAAGATTATATAACAAAATATAAATTTATTAAAATAACCCAAATAGCAATAACACATTTGATTTGGCTCAAATATAAATAGCCGATCAATAAGAAATAGAAAATAAGATTAAAATACACCATTATTCAAAATAAATAAAATTTTCGATTTGAAAATACTTTAATAAAAGATCCTAAAAGAATTTAGCACAAAATAAATTTATAAAAAATCAAATTATAGAAAATACACAGAAATACTTATTGTCGGAAATGGGGGTTACAGGTATCTTATTCACTTCATCAGGTACCTTTACTCTAGTTGAAGCAGCAATAATCACTTCCATTGGCCTCTTATTTCCGTGAAACACCAGCTCCGTTCCCTCAATTGTGATGGCCACTTTCTTCTCCTTGTAGTGGATATTTGCTTCATGCTACGACATCCAATCCATGCCAATAAACATATCTGTTCCGGCAAAACCCAACTCTAACAAATTGACACTCAAAGGTTCTTTGTTAATCTGAAGTTTATAGCACAAATTTGTAGTCAGAGTTGTCCCTGATGGTGTAGCTACAATTAAGGCTAATTCTGGAGTTGCTTCTTACGTGCACTTCAACTTTCTTGAAAAGGATTTGGACACAAAATAATGAGTTGAGCCACTATCGAACAAAACAGTAGCCAAAATTTCATTTATATATATACTTCCTGTTACAAAAGAGTTACAGCCTTCATTATACTTCCTCAAAACGAAACTTCAATATACAACTAAACCTTATTACAATACTTCTTCATATACCAGTGATCACCCCTTCATTATCTTCCGCATCCTCTTCGATTAAAGCTAATACTTGACCTTGACCAGCTTGTTGCTTTCCCTTGGTAGTTGTTCCTAATACTCCCTTGCTACTACTTTTCAGAAAATTGGGACGATTTGGTCTAATGTGTCCTTCCTTCCCACAATGATAACATTTCTAAACAGTTTTCCCTTCGTTCCTTGGGCACTGATCTCTGAAATGTCCATGTTCCCCACAGACGAAACAACTTTCCGGCTTGAATTCTCCCATTTGATCATTTGTTCTTTAAATTTTCTGGTTCTTGCCGTGGTTCTTGAACTTCGATGCTGGGGTTGATCTCATTCCCCAGTTTTAAGACTCAGTTTTCCCTTGTGATGATTGGCCTTGGTTCATATCTATCTCTTTTGCACCAGCTCGCCTCACTAGCTTGTCGAACCTGCGGATGCCCAAAGGTACCATCCTGGATCATAATCCCGGTCTAAGTCCTTGCTCAAATCTTTTGGCCTTCTTTGTCTCCTCTTGAACCATCTCCGCTGCATACCGAGACAGCTGGGTAAACTTAGTTTCATATTCTCTAAATGACATACTCCCTTGCTTCAAAATGTAAAACTCCATCGCTTTCTCTTCCTGCATGTCTAAGGGAAAGTAGTGTTTTCTGAATTCGTCTAGGAAATCCTCCCAAGTTATCGGACCTTCTCCCCAACCATGCTTTATGGATTGCCACCATACTCTGGCGTCATTTTCTAGTAAGATTGTAGCTAGTCGAACCTTACTATATTCTGGCATCATCAAGACCTCAAATATCGTTTCTACTTGACGTATCCAATCGTCTGCTGTGGTTGGGTCGACCTGACCCTCAAAGACCAACGGCTTCATACGTTTAAAGGATTCAACCATCTGGATTGGATCTTCGGCTGTGTCTTCTCCAGTGGCTCCTAGTGCTCCTGGCTGCGTTGCCTGGTTCCTACTCGCCTCCACGAATGCTCCCAACATTTGGTATAATCGGGCGAATTCTGCTCCCACGTTGAGGCCGGCGTCATTGGCTCCACTGCCCTCACCCTCACTTTGCCCGCTTCGGCTGCTCCTTGTTCTTCCACACATCTGAATGCTAAATTTTATCATTAAGTTGCAATCAGAGTGTAAACCCACATCATACTAGAAGTAGTAGTCAAAACATGCGTACTAGTCTTTAGTCATATATGATTGGTTACATCAGCATTGCCATAAGTAAAATCAAAATATCAGATAAGTTCAATCAAAACATCACACCATCATAGTTTGGTCTTCCAAAAAGTTTGTTATATTTACAACAAAATCTCATACATACTACAAACCAAGAGAGAAATCACTCCTCTCCTTCCCCAGGGTGATCTCCCGCTGCGGATCCTTCTCTCCTGTTCAACTGCTCTAGCTGGTCCTTCAGCTCAGTAACCAGCAGCTGCAACTCCTAGTACCGGAGCTGCAAGTGTACCAATCTCTCCTGGAAATGGTGCCTTTCTAGCACCAGCCTCCCCACCACCCACCTCTTAAACCTCTTTATCTTGGCCACCCTTCTGTTGATGGCATAAGGGCAAGTGCGTCGTTTTCTAGTCGATCCTCTAGTTGTCCGTGACTCCATTTATATGCGGCAAAGTCCCGGAACAACTGGGTGATAGCTTGCTCCACTGTTGTAGGCTGTGGAGGTGGATGAGGATTCTATCCAGCTCCTTCGGGTCCTTGTAACCCCCATTCCCGTAAATACGTATTTTCCGAATATTTTCTGTGTTTCGATTATTATTTGTTAAATCTGTTTTGAATCTTCTAATTAAAATCTTTTCTAAACAAAAAGGTTTGTTATTTCGAATAATAGTGTATTTTAACTTTACTCTCCATTTTATAATTGATCGATTATCTATTTTCCCGTTTCAATTATTTTAATATAATGTTGATAAGTGAATCCTTATTTTGTTGTATAATGTTAATATTACCATTATTATTATTATTATTATTATTATTGCTATTATTGTTATTATTATTATTATTGAATTATTTTCATGAATATGTTAAACCAAATTTTGTCATGTATTATTATTCTTATCATATTAGTATTATTATTTTTGTAAAGTCCATTGATTTCGATTTGTCTTGTATTATATAATTATTTAGTTTTGAAGCCCAATTTTAATTTCTTTCTATAATTATTATTTTATTTGTGAAGCCCAAATATAAAGCTGTAACCCCTGTTTCCCCAAAAATCTATTTTCGGTATTTCAAATTTTTGTAAATTAGTTTCCCGCTTTCGAACTATTTTTGTTAAAATGTATTATTGAATCTTATATTAAAATCTACTTTTGATCAACAATTTTAGCTGTAACTATTTTTTGTATGATTTTTGTATTGTATGACAGCTCTTATTTGTAACCCCTATTTCCGTAAATACGTATTTTCCTGTATTTTTGATATTTATAAATTGTTATTGTTAAACTTGTTTTGAATTTATTGTTAAAGCTTTTCCTAAAAAATAGTTGTAATTATTTTGAATAAAACTTGTCTCTATTTCTACTTGATCAACCATTTGCATTTTATTCCCAAATAAAAAAAATATATTATTACTGTTTGGACTATTTCGACCAATTCCTATTTTTAATATTCAGATATTGCTATGATAATTATTATGGTTATTTTTATTATTTTCATTATTATTATTGTCACTATTGTTATTATTGTCAGTATTTTATTCTTAGTGTTATTATTCTTACTAATTGTTAATATTAGTGTTATTATTTTTATTTAAATGTTTATTTCTATTCTTATTGTTACTATGGTTACTTATTGTTATATTTGACTATTATTACAAATCCGTTTTTGTTTAATAATTGTGTTTATCATTGTTTCAAATAATTTATGTGATACAAATTATATTTTTTATATGAATTATGTTCTTTTGTATTTGGGTTTATATTGATCTTTATATCTTTATACCCTATCTATTTTACTTATTGGATGTATTGCCCAATTTCCCAATACCCAATATCTTACTTTCCCCCGATAAATATCCTAATCTAATTAAATAAACCCTAACCCTAATTATTAATCCCAAACCCAACCGCCTACTATAACCCAAAACCTTTTACTGTTTTACCCTTCTCTCCCCACCCCCGCTCTCTCTCCCTGTTCCACCTTCGACCGAAGCCACCTACAGCCGCTCCCATCCTCGTCCCTCTCCCGCTCTCCAACCCTGTTCAACATCTCCTCGTCGCCATCAACCCCTATGTTCATCTTCTCCTGTCCTCGTCATTCAACCACTCGAACCCATCAACCGAACCCATTGCTTCGCCAAACCCATCTCCGATCGCCACCTCTTCCCGTCCTCGTCGTCTTCAAACTCCACCAATTTACCCATCACCGCCTCGCCTTCACCCTCTCCATGCACCCCGAAACCACCGGAGAACCCAGCTGCTCATCGTCGCCCCTATTTCGACCGAAAACAGAGTTCAGCGTTCGTCGAGGCTGCCGTCGTTGCGTTGCCTCCCGACTAGCGCGCCGCCCGTCGCCACCTCTAGTCGCGCCGACCATGCCCTGCCATCCGCTGCCAGCATCGTCGGAGTTCTCGTGCGCCTCTCTCTGTCGCTTTGGAGAAGGAGTACGAGTGGATGATTTTGGTGTTTCGTGTTCGGCCACACCAGATCCCACACTCGTTGTCCGGTGTTTGCCCCCGATCGGTGTGGGGCTGCAGTGTGATTGGTTGGATTTGGTGTTCTGCATTCTGTGTACACCAGATCCAGTTTCGGTATTCTGTGTTCTGCCCAGATCTGGTGTGGAGCTTTTGCTTTGCTGTTTTGGTTTCTTCGCACGGTCTACGCACGTGCTTTTGGGAGTTTTTCACCCGGGATTCTGATCATGTTATTCTATTTTATTAATATCTGCAATAACAGGCAAGTCTCTTCTTGAACCCTTTTATTTATTTGTGTCCAAGATTCCTTTGATCTCCTGTAAGTAGTTCATGTCCTTTTATTTATCGAAAACTACTTTGACAATTCCATTAAGATTATCGAAGGTTTATACGAGCTAATTCGACATACTCTTAACATCGTGCTTCTCTTCGATCTAAACCTAGTCCCCAATGTTTCATGCATTTGCACAATAAACAACTTGATTCATGCATAGGATTACTTGTTGATTGGACATTGAAATTGAACATGCTAGAATTGAACCTAATTGATGAATTGACACCATGCATGATAAATGTATCTTAACCCTTAGAGATTGAATATTGATACCTAGGATTGCTTTGATTACCAATTTGCATGCTATATGTGACCGTGTGAATTATTTGTTAACTTTTATGTTAATTTGATTTCTGGACTGATGTATGTTTCACCTTGAATCAGACTTTTAGCCCTGTTAGTGACATAATCTGAGGAAACTTACTAAACATAAAATATAGCTGTTGATGTCTAGATAATTTTTCCCTACTCGAGATTTAAATTCCGATTTTCCATCTGTTAGATATCATCACTTTACTGCAACTGTGTTAGTAATTTTCAGACTCATAATTTCATGTGTACCCTGCTGTTGTCTATTTTATTTGACCTTATTAAAAGTAAAGGAAAAATCTGAAATAAATCATGCTGGACCTAGACATGTATAGATACTTCCTTGAATTTTTGTAGATTTTTATTAATGAGTTCTCTGACCCGAAATAATTAATGCAACATAACCTACTGCATGTTGACTGAACATAAAACCTGTTTAGATTAGAGTTTTTACCCAAGTTCCTATGTCTTTCATATGCCTTAATTATACTCCCTGAGACCGTATGGAAGTCTACTTTCCAGATCTTCCGGCGGATTCAGTTTTGCTATTGTGTAGTGACCATGATCCATGTTTTAGTACAGTAAGGTCCTGCTGTCCTGATTTTGTGAAATGTGTTAAATGATGTGTTTTGCTTCATGCTTTGTTTGTAGCACTTAGACTTAGTCACACATAGTAGTATACAACATTGACACCCTCTTGCATGCTCATATAGGATGAAAATGACTTAATAACAAGTCGGGGTAGTATGTGTAGGACTTGGTAGTGAATGATCGGAAAATATACTCGGCAAGGCCCTATAGCTAAATCGTACTGGAAGGAGGAGAAATATTGATTGGAAGGAGGAGAAATATCAATTGGAAGGAGGAGTGTTGATTGGAAGATGTATTGATTGCAATTATTGATTGTTAATTATTGATCGTCATCGACGCCGAGTACACGAACCGTGAATTCACCATCGGTCTAAAACGATCACTGTGCTTGTGCGAAACCTGTAGTGTGGGATGCAGTAGTACGTGAACTATATAGATTAATAAAATACTTAATAACCTGCATACTTGATCTTGTATTGAAATTGACTTGACATCACGCATTACATGTGTTATTATTGGAACCCTTTGATGTTACTGCCTGTCTTTGCTTTGTTCTTTGTCTTTGACCATGTTTCTTTCCTTGATATTCATGTTTTTCTATTATTCGTTGTTTTCTCTACTTGCTGCCCACGACTTGCTCTAAGGGCTCTCTTTTTCTTCTTTTTAAATCCAGTTTTAACAGGTACCGAAGGAGCAATACCAGAAGTCATTGGTGAGCAAACGCTTTGAAGATTGGAGCTGAACTTTAGACTACCTAGTTATCTTTCATTATTTGCTTATTGTATTTTCTTTTAATCATACTTGTATTCTTGGGCTTTATGACCCGAAGTTTGTTTTATCCCTGATGTTGGATTATTATTTAGTGAATTTATTTCATGATTATCTTTGAGTTTATTTATTCTTTATGTGATTATACTCTTTGCCTGCGTGGTTATTTCTCTTGTATATTGCTTAGTTAGAATGGTACAACTTATGAATGATGTATAATCATTTGCTAAGTTACGTACTCTTATTGGCGTGACAGGGTTTTTAGTGGTATCAGAGCCCAGGGTTGAGTAATATATCAATCAAACATGACTATCTTTACGAGGGTTGGCTTTGATTGGTATATTAGTCGACTTTGGCTCTAGCCAGGTTAACTCAATAATATGCGCACCATGCTGATCACATGAACATGTAATAACTTTAATATAATCTGGATATTAATCCTATTCGATCCACATCTGACTCCTTTGCATTCAACCCTTTGACTCCTTGTATCCTTCCATCCATTGCATTCATTATCATTGTCAATCTACCCACATAAGTCTGGGTACTCACCAACTGGATGGTTTTGCAGACTATGGCTCGTGAAGATTCTTCGACTCCCCTGCCCAGGGCTGAAACATCAGAGAATTTTCCCATTCTCCTGGTGATGCAACGAATGCGGGAGCTACAACGAGAGAACAATGAGCTGATGAGAGCTAGTCTGGAAAGTGCTCAGGACAATGCACAGCTCACCCGACTGTGTGTAATTGCGCCCCAGCATCATGCCTTCGCTATCATGGGACAGACCCATGGAAGGAAGGGTCCGACATGCAACTTTTGCCGCAAGATTGGTCACTTACACAAGGATTGCCGGATGGCCAACTGCCTGTGTTTTGTATGTGGAGCAAGTGATCACCAGGTTCGAGACTGCCCAAGGAACAGGAGAAATGCACCAACTGGAGGATCAGCTCCGAGTGGAGGAGAAGCTGGAGAAAGTGTTCAGGCCCACGACCAGATTACAGAGAAAGCAGTGACTGCCGTAGGCGCGACTGCAGGTATTTTCTTATTTTGTTGCATTTCCTTTCTTGCATCATTTATTCTTCTGTTCTTGCATCTATCATATTTTGTCAATTCAATATTGAGTATCATGTTAGTTATTTCATTCCTGCTGCATTCTCTTCAATTTTGATTTTGCCCCTTGTTCCTCTCCCTTCACATTCAATTCTTTGATTTTCTTTTGACCCATCTAGTCATCCTCTTCTTTGAATCTTTGTTGGGCAAAAATATATTTTCTCCTACCTATTTTTCTCTTTATAATTATTTTTTCCCGAATACTTTCTATATTTCGATTATTATTTGTTATATTTATTTTGGATCTTTTATAAAAAAAAATTTCTCAACGAAGATTGTGTTATTTTGAATAATGGTGTATTCTAACTTCACTTTTCATTTTTTGTCGACTACATATATTTCTATTGGATTATTTTGATAAGACAAATTCTTATTTTGTTGTATAATGCTATTATTACTACTATTATTATTATTACTATTGTTTTCATTATCATTACTAGTATTATTATTATTGTTACTACTATTGATATTCTTATTGTCGTTTCCATTATTTTATTATTGTTGTTAATATTAAATTACTTTCGCAAAAATGTTGAACCCATAACCATATTTTGTCTTGCATTATTATTTTTACTAGTGTTGTTAATATTTTAATATTATTGTTATCATTTTTGCGATTGTTATTATTATTGTTATGATCATTGTTATTTGTTATTCTTATTTTTATTAGTATTGGTATTTTGTTATTATTATTGTTATTGGTATTATTATTTTTGTCCTTACTATTATTATTTTGTTTTGAGCCCGAACATGTTCAATTTTATATGCATTTTACCATTTCGGTGCAACCTAATGTCGAGATGGCAAATGTGCAACTCGATGTCAATGGAGGCAAATTGCAACTGGATATCGGGGAGGCAAAATGTGCAACCGAATATCCAGACGGCAGCCTGCAACCTGATGTCGTGAAGGCAAACATGCAACATGATGTTAAGGAGGCAAGATTTTCTACGTAATTGCTAATTGATATTTCAAGACTTTTTATTTATTTAATGAAACCATTGGTAAAGAAGTATTTTCCTTATGACATTTGGTTTATACAATTACACTTTATGTTTCCATACAATTTGAACTAGTATAGTCGATTTTACTCTATTCTGTGTATAAATTATTATTGCTACTATTTTTATTACTGCTGTTGTTTTCGTTATTTGTTTTTGGTAGTATTATTATTAATGTTATTTCTATTGCTATTATTATTAGTGCTTTCATTATCTTTATTGTTAATATTTTTACTGTTTTTTGTACTGTTATTTTATTATTATTGATATTATTATTATTATTATTGCTATTATTATTATTATTATTATTGTTACTATTTTAATGCTATTATTAGTATTATTGCATTATTTTCATAAATGTGTTGAATTCTATTTTGTTTCAATTATTATCAGTAGTGTTAAAAATTTTATTTTATTATATTATTATTACCTGTATGATTTTGATGATTTTGATTAATGTTATTATTATTGTTGTTGTTATTATTTTGTTAGTATTATTTTATTATCCTACCCACCTAACAAGCAAAATTTCGTCCTCGAAATTCAGACAAGTGGTACATAGGGTAACCCCGAAAGGAAAAGAAAGAACAACAACGAACCAAAGCTACTGAAACAGAAGGGGAAACTTCTACTGAATCTCCTCCTCTAATTCCCAAGTCGACTCACCCGGCGAGTGAGGATTCCAAGAAACTCGAACCAGCTTGATGACCTGTTCTTCAACACCTTCTCACTCCTGTCCAAGATAGTAACTGGCGGAATCTCACAAGACAGATTCGGCTGCACTGATAACTCCGAGTAGTCGATCACATGGCTCTCATCCCTGATGTATCTTCTGAGCTGGGAGACATGAAATACATCATGCACCCCAGATAGAGCCAGTGGCAATGCAAGTCGATAGGCCACCTTGCCTACTCGCTCCACAATATCAAAAGGCCTGATGAACCTGGGGCTTAGCTTGCCTCCACCTCCGAATCGGATAATGTCTCTCCACGGCGATACCTTAAGGAACACATGGTCTCCCACCTCAAACTCCAAGGATCTTTTGTGGACATCTGCCCATTTCCTCTGTCTGTCCTACGCTGCTAGAAGGTGCTTCCTGATCTGAGCCACTGCGTCCACAGTCTTGGTGATCAATTCTGGCCCCAACAATTTCCTCTCACCAATGTCGTCCCAGCACACTGGTGACCTGCACTTTCGACCATACAATGCCTCGTACAATGCAGCTTTAAGACTGGCTTGATAGCTGTTGTTGTACGAGAACTCAACCAAGTGCAGGTGATCCTCCCAAGACCCTCCAAACTGAAGTACACAGGACCTCAACATGTCCTCTAATGTCTGAATGGTTCTTTTTGACTGTCCGTCTGTCTGAAGGTGGAAAGCTGTACTGTACTTCAATTTGCTCCCAAGACTGCTCTGAAGGCTCTCCCAAAACAGAGACCTGAACCTGGTATCCCTGTCAGATACAATGCTAACCAGAACCCCATGAAGCCTGACAATCTCCTGCATGTACCTCTCTGCGAGACGCTTAGTAGACTGACCAACTTTGAAGGGGATGAAGTGAGCACTCTTCGTCAGCTTGTCGACAATCACCCAAATGATGTTGCGACCCTTAGCACTCCTTGGCAAAATCCATGGTGATATGCTCCCACTTCCACTCCGGAATGGGAAGAGGCTAAAGAAGTCCGGTGGTCCCCTGATGTTATGCCTTCACCTGCTGGCAGATCAAGCACTGAGACACAAATCTGGCTACTGCCCTCTTCCTACCATGCCACCAGAAGTGGATCTTCAAATCCCGATACATCTCGGTATCCATCGGGATGAATAGAGTATGCTGACTGGTGGGCTTCCTCGAGCAATTTGTGCCTGACTTCTCCCTTTGGGACACACAGCCTAGCCCCAAAGCGAAGTGATCCATCTGAGTGAATAACCATATCGGTCCTCGAACCTGCCTCAACTTCTGCTCTGAACTTCTGTAACTATTCATCACCTAGCCGTGCTTCCTTAATCTGGTCTACCAGAGATGACTACAACTAAAGCGTCATACAACTCTGATCAGTACCAAGCAAAATCACATTCAAATCCAACCTTCTCATCTGCTCAATAAGCTCCATCTGCTGAGTCAAGAACATGGCGACTTGCTGCCTGATCAATGCATCTGGCACCAAGTTCACCTTACCGGGATGATACTGCAAACTGATGACATAGTCGACCATCAACTCCAACCAGTGTCTCTGTCTCATGTTCAGCACTTTCTGAGTGAAGACATACTTGAGACTTTTGTGGTCAGTAAAGACTTCCACTCGGTCTCCAAGTAAGTAGTGTCTCCACAACTTCAAGGCAAAGATCACCACTACCAACTCCAAGTCATGAGTAGGGTGGTTTTTCTCGTGCGGCCTCAGCTGCCTGGACGCATAAGCAACAACCCGACCTTTCTGCATTAACACTGCACCTAGACCTCTGCTTGAAGCGTCGCAGTGAATTACGAAACCACCAGAACCATCTGGTATAGCCAACACTGGTGCTGACGTCAACCTTCTCTTCAACTCTGTAAAGGCTTCACTGCAAGCCTCATTCGAAACAAACTTCTGATCCTTCCCTGTCAGTCTAGTCAATGGCCCAGCAATCTTCGAGAAGTCTTGGACAAACTTTTTATAATACCCTGCTAGCCTGAGAAAACTCCTTACCTCTAAAACTGACTTTGGCACTGGCCAATCCTTCACTGCAGCAATCGTGGACGGATCTACAGAGATTCCCTCACCCGAGATAATATGTCCCAAGAATGTGACTCGGTCAAGACAGAACTCGCACTTACTGAGTTTTCCAAAGAGCTTATTCTCCCATAGAGTCTGTAAGACTAACCTCATATGTTCAGCATGCTCTTCCTGGTTTCGCAAATGCACCAAGATGTCATCTATAAAGACCACCACAAATCTGTTTAGGAACTGGGAGAAGACTCTATTCATCAGGCTTATAAATACTGCAGGGGCATTCGTGACACCGAAGGGCATCACCAAGAACTCGTAATGCCCATACCTGGTCCTGAACGCAGTCTTCTGCACATCTGCCACCTTCACCTTCACTTGATGGTACCCCGAGCGAAGGTCCAACTTCGAAAAGACTGCTGCACCGCCCAACTGATCAAACAAGTCGTCGATCCTGGGTAGTGGATACCGATTCTTCATAGTGACACTGTTCAGCTCTCGGTAATCCATGCATAACCTGCGGCTTTCATCCTTCTTATTGACGAACAAAACAGGAGCTCCCCACGGTGATACACTGGCCTGATGAAACCCAAACCCAACAGACCTTGAATCTGCACCTTCATCTCTGCTAGCTCAATCGGCGCCATCCTGTACGGGCTCTTCGATATCGGCACTGCACCCGGTTGAACCTCAATGCTGAACTCCACCTTTCGATCTGGAGGTAACCCGGGCAATTCCTCTGGGAACACATCCAGGAATTCCCGCACTACAAGAGGGGCAGTCTCACAGCCTGTGTGCAACTCCATTGCACAACCTTCCTCATTTGACACTTTCTTACCACGCCCAAGGGGTGTCTCCCCAGCATGGAACTCAAACTTTGCATGCTCCAAAATCCTGAACACAACCTTCTTCGCTTGGCAATCAATAACAGCATGAGACTCCCCCAACCAATCCATGCCGAGAATCACATTAAACCCTGAATTGCCAATCACTATCAGATCTGCCTTGAAATTTGTGCCCCCAATAACCATAGGGCTCTGCTTGCACTCCCTATAGCAAACGACAACCGCCACTTGTGGTGATGTTCCAAGCTGTCAGCATAGCACTGCACTCCAACTGATGCTGATCCACAAAGCGGGAGGAGACGAAAGAATTGGTCGCCCCGGAATCAAATAGGACATGGGCAGGAAAAGAATAGACTAGAATGATACCTATGATGGAGTCAAAAATGTGGGAAGAGATGAATAATGCAGCATAATAAGGAATAAGAAATACTGATGTGAAAAGAAACTACACAATGTATGATGCAAGATAAACAAATAAAGTAGAGAACATATAATAAAACAACAAAACACAAATATACCTGCAATGACCTCCTCTGCGGTCTCGATTTCCTTTGTAGTCAGGTTGTATGCCTGACCTCTCCTCAGGGCAGCGGTCCTTTGACCGATGATCTGATGTTGAGGAGGAAGTGGTGGCCTGACCTGATCGCGAGTCGGTGCGATTATAGGCTGGCCTAGCCTGCTCCCTGGATAGTCCCGAACTGTGTGGTCACTAGCACCACACCCAAGACATCGGCGGTTGGCTCGCCGGTAATCCCCACACACGTGCCCTGGAATCTGACAGAAGTTACAGAAACCTCCCCTCCATGGAGCAGCAGCAGGGTAGGGAGCAGCCCTGGCGGGATGAGCTGGAACTGGCCTCCTGATTGGACCTCCAGTGGGCCTAGCAGCGACAGGATACGCAGCGGACCGCTGAATGGCACGCTTCCGCCTACTGGTCTGTTCCTGGCTCCTGGCAGCTTCCAGGATGTCAGCATAGGATCTAAGTCTCAACGCAGCTAGGCGATCCTGGATCTCAATGTCTAAGCATAGTAAGAAACGGCAGCCCTTATCCTCATCATTAGCCACCATGGACATGGTAAAGCGACTCAGTCGGGTAAACTTCGCAGCATACTCGTCTACGATCCGACTCCCCTTTATTCAAGATTGTGTCTCAGTTAAGCATTGATATAACATGAATTAATAATGAAAATTGCATAATAAATACTATCTGACAAACCTGAGTGATCGCAACAAATTGCCGCTCCATTTCATTCCTAGTGACATCGAGAAAGAACTTCATAAGGAAGCTCTCCCTAAAGATGGCCCAAGCATTGGGTCACCCTAGCCATTCCATCTCAGCTCACCACCAGATGTGGGCAAGGTCAACAAGATGGACGCTCACGACATTCACGCGATCCACATCAGCTATTCGCACTGCGATCAATAGCTGTTCCGTCCTGATGAGCCACTACTCGGCTTCAAGCGGATCTTCCGTACCTGAGAATTTGTATGGGTGTAGCCTCATGAAGTCCGCTATATTGCCAGGTCTTGGTGGCAACACCCCAGGCGCAGATACAAAGGGCTCCGTATTGGCAGCTTCCATAACTGCCCTCATCAGTTCTCCATGTTCTCGTTGCATCTGCATCATTTGTTGCACCAGTCGCTCATTCTGTTCACGCTGCATCTGCAACACTTGCAAAATAGCGGGCTCCTCTGACTGATCACCCCCAGATTGGAAGCTCGAAACATTCTTACGAGCCACAGCCTGCACAAACCTAAAACAATCAGTATCCAGATCAAGTTGATAATTAATTTTTCATGCAATTACATGGTTTGTTAAATGTTGATTTAATCCTGACTGAGTCAAGCCTGTCCAATGTATTAGTCAACTAACACATTAGCCAAACTTGCCTCTGATACCACTAAAGACCATGTCACGCCCCGCTTCCCAAAAACACGGAATACGAGTGCGTGATGAAGCCCAGCGAATGATTTTAACATCATTCATAAGTTGTAGGATCGACTCAGCATCACAACAAGAATATAACAAGTATACACAACCATGCAAGCATAAATAATTTATTAGGCAACAGAAAGCAATTGAAACAAATAATAATATCCCAAATAGTTTTCAAGTCTGGATCAAAAAATAAAACTCGGGAACATAAGCTCGTTACAAATTTTAAGTAGCAAGAAAAAAAATAACACAAAGAAAACAAATAATTTAAGCATGTCCTTTCTCCAATTGAAGCATAGAATCTCTGCTCAGAAATTCCAGCAGACAACACGTCTCCAAAGTCTGTTGTAAATTATAAAAGGAGAAAATAGAGAAAACAAGATAAACACCCTTAGTGCAAGTTAGGGCCACAAATAGTAAAACAAGTACAAGAAATATGGAATAAGATTGGAATCAAGAATGTATATCATGATATAATAGGGATGCAACAAGTAGTGGGATTCAAGGAACTGGCTAGCAAGAAGGAAAACTCAAGTGACAAGAATGGATAACAAGTACTAGTAGTGGGACAAGTGACAAGTGAATATGTAATGGTATCAAGCATCAAATAACAAGTATCACGCACAAGTGTCGAGTAACAAGTAACAAGTCTTATGTGTAAAGTTGTCAAGTACAAGTATCAAGTAGCAAGTGTCAAGTATTATGCTCAGGTATCAAGTCTCATGTATCATGTCATCAAGTATCAAGTAAGCATGTATTATTTTCGATTATCATGTGTCAAGTCATGTAGTTATTACTATGTAGGTAGCACTTCATGTGCCATCCTTTTACCACATGGTTGCTACAGTCAATGCAATTTCGTTTAGGCCTAGTGGTGGAGTTTATAGGGCAGTGTACTCTGGTATCAAGTATCAAGCAAGCCATGCTCATGAATCGGGTAATCATATAACTAGTTCATGTGTCAAGTCATAACAAGACAAGTCATGAATCATATATATACTAGTTCATGAATCAAATAATATACGAGTTCATGAATCGATTAATAATATACTAGTTCATGAATTAAATAATATACTAGTTCATGAATTGAATAATAATATACTAGTTCATGAGACATGTATCAAGTGGGAAACACGGGCCCCCTTCTGAGTACACTTACCTATATTGTCCACAACTATGGTCTTTCCCTTAAACCTCGGCTTGTCATTTATTATTATCATCAAGCAATTATGAATGTGTGCAAAACATGCCAAGCAAACATAATCAAGAACATGGGACAAGTCTAGGCTAATTAGGGTACATGTTCGAGGGCCAAAATTAATCAAAGCATCAAGAACAACGAAAATCTCAAATCTGGACAGAATGAGGTTGCTGCACTAAAATTGCGATTTTCGTTGCTACAAGATAGCAAATGTGGATCCTTCGAAGAATCTAGAAACTAGACTCCTGCTCGGTTCCAACGCATATAATTAAGATACATAAAAGTTGTGGTAACATGTGTCAAAATTGCAAACTATGCAGCATTTGTGTTCAACCAGAATTGGTAAAACTGAGTTTGTACATATGAAACATGGTTGAAACATCATTAATTAATTCTGAGAAAGATAGAGAATGTTCTCTAGGGCATCCAGTAATATCATGCAAAATTTCGGGTCATTTACTTACTGGTAGTATAGTTAAAATAATTTGTAAACTAATGAGGTACAACAGTTTTTGTGAATCTGCGACTACCGACATAACAGCAGTAAAACTGTGATATCTCCTACACCATAACTCGGGATTCGAAAGTTCTAAATGTTATTGACAACTAGATATTTAGGGATACATTTCATATTCAGGGCTCATGTTCAGATTTTGATTTTATAGAGGTCTAAACAGCAAGACAAAAACAGCAGCAAGTGTGAATTTCTTTTATATACAAGTTACATGAAAATGACTATTATGAGTCTAAATTAGTGTTTAATACAAATACGGATGTATTGGGGATTAACACAACACACCATACAACCCACGTCTACAAGTCAAGGGTTCATGATCAAATAATTAGGAGATGAAAAGGGGTTCAACTAGTTCTATCAATATATCAACGAAAGGGTTGTGACTCTTAAGATTATGGAATTGACGAGGAACAATATTAGATCAACAACGATGAGACAAAGATGACTCACCCCTTCCCGTCGGTATTTTCAAATTAGAGGAACAATATTTGCGGTATTTTCAAATTAAATGCTTGTACTAGAACAAAAGTTTGTACACGAAGAATACCTGCCTTAGGAGAGTAGTCGACGAATCCGACGAAGAGCACGATCGGCATGGATCTTGATGGGATGATCAAGATCAATGCGATCAACGGCTGCGATCAGATCTGATGGTGAAGATCAGATCAGATCAAGATCGGATCTTCATGAAATCCAATGGCTCAGATTGAATTGATCAACTCCCTCCTTCCTTCTACTCATTCTTTTCAGCGACAGAGAGGGAGAGAAAGTGATTGCGGCTGCGGGCGATGACCAGTGGCAGCGACGTCGAGAGGGACTCTACGCAGGGAGGTAACGGCGGTGACGGGGCGGCACGCGTCGAGAGGATGACGACGACTCTGTTCTTAGGTTCAAAGATAAGGGAAATGAGGTAGCGGGGGAAAGTTACGGGGATGTTGGCGTTGAAAGCAGAGGTCGAGGGTGATGAGGAGATGAGGTAATGGGTTCGCGATGAGTGAAGGTTCGGCAAGGTTAGGTGATGGGTTCCAATGGAATGGGTTTCGGGAGCAAAGGAGGCGACGATGAGGAGTGGAGTGAGGGCGATGCGGTGGTGGTGAGGTGATGGCGAGGAAGAGCAGTGAAATGGGGACGACGATGGGGAGACGATGTAGCGGTGAAGGAGGTGAGGGCGAAGGTGTAGGGAATTGGGTTTTGATGAGATGCAGGGGAAGGAGACGGGGAAAGATGGAGGTAGGCGGCTGAGGATCTTTTAGGGTTAAATAGTATTAGGGGGTTAGGGTTAGGGTTAATAGTAGGTTTCGGTTAATATAGGGGAGTTTTGGGTTATTGGGTAATTGGATAGCGAGTTTGAGTGGAAACCAACAAGGGATTGACCCAAAATTCATTAAATTTGGGGAAAAAGAAGTAGATGAGATGAAACAGTCCATTTTTCATGAAGAACGACAAATCGGAGTACATACGAACAATACAATTGAAATAAATATTGGCACCAAAATTGACTTAAAACAAATGAAATGATTTTATTCGAACACAATGAATGAAAATACAGTCGAAAAATACAATAATACAAGGAATAAAAATTACAGATCCCAAATTAAATACAAGAATACAAGGAATGAAAATACAGTAGAAAATACAGATACGGGAAATAGGAGTTACAATTACAAATTCGGTTTTGTTTAATAATTGTGTTTATCATTGTTTCAAATAATTTATGTGATACAAATTGTATTTTTGATATGAATTATGTTCTTTTGTATTCTGGTTTATATTGATCTTTATATCTTTATACCCTATCTATTTTACTTATTGGATTTATTGCCCAATTGCCCAATACCCCAAATCCTACTTTTTCCCTATAAATATCCTAATCTAATTAAATAAACCCTAACCCTAATTATTAATCCCAAACCCAACCGCCTACTATAACCCCAAACCCTTTACTGTTATACCCTTCTCCCCCTACCCCCGCTCTCTCTCCCTGTTCCACCTTCGATCGAAGCCACCCACAGGCCGCTCCCATCCTCGTCGCTCTCCCGCTCTCCACCCCTCGTCAACATCTCCTCATCGCCATCAACGCCTCCATTCATCTTCCCCTGTCCTCGTCATTCAACCGCTCGAACCCATCAACCGAACCCATTACATCGCCAAACCCATCTCCGATCGCCACCTCTTCCCGTCCTCGTCCTCTTCAACCTTTACCCATTTACCTATCACCGCCTTGCCTTCGCCCTCTCCGTGCACCCCAAAACCACCGGAGAACCCAGCCGCTCATCGTCACCCCTGTTTCAACCGAAAACAGAGTTCGGAGTTCGTCAAGGCTACCGTCGTTACGTCGCCGCCCGACCAGCATGCCGCCCACACTCTGCCATCCGTCGCCAGCGTCACCAGAGTTCTCTCGCACCTTTCACTCTCTCTGTCACTTTGGAGAAGGAGTGCGAGTGGACGATTTTGGTGTTTCGTGTTCGGCCACACCCGATCCTACACTCGCTATCCCGTGTTTGACCCCGATCTAGTGTGGGGCTGCATTTTGATTGATTGGATTTGGCGTTCTGCGTTCTGTGCACACCAGATCCAGTTTTGGTGTTCTGTGTTCCACCCAGATCTGGTGTGGAGCTTTTCCTTTGCTATTTTGGTTTCTTCGCATGGTCTTCGCACGTGCTTTTGAGAGTTTTTTGCCTGGAATTCTGATCTCATTATTCTATTTTATTAATATCTACAATAACAGGCAAGTCTCTTCTTGAACCCTTTTATTTATTTGTGTTCAACATTCCTTTGATCTCCTGCAAGTAGATATTGTCCTTTTATTTATCAAAAACTGCTTTCACAATTCGGTTAAGATTATCGAGGGTTTACACGAGCTAACCCGACATACTCTTAACATCGTGCTTCTCTTCGATCTAAACCTTGTTCCCAATGTTTCATGCATAGGATTACTTGTTGATTGGATATTAAAATTGAACACGCTAGAATTGAATCAAATTGATAAATTGATACCATGACCATGATAAATTTATCATAACCCTTAGAGATTGCATGTTGACACCTAGGATTGCTTTGATTACCAATTTGCATGCTATATGTGACCGTGTGAATTATTTATTATCTTTTATGTTAATTTGATTTCTGGACTGCTGTATGTTTCACCTTGAATCAGACTTTTATCCCTGTTAATGAAATGATTTGAGGAAACTTACTAAAGTTAAAATGTAGCCCTTGATGTTTAGATAATTTTTCCCTACTCTAGATTTAAATTCCAATTTGCCATCTATTAGATATTGATATGGCTAAAAATGGGGTTAGATCGGAACCGTCCAGATTGGGAACGAATCTTGAAGCTCAGGGGTCAAACGGTAATTTCACATATAGATGGGTCCGAAGTGGGCACTGGATCTCCCCTTCACAGATCCAATAACCCGCAAAACGGATCCACTCCAGCTGGGTACGGGTCCCGACCCAAGACAAACCCAGACCAAATAGGGGAAATCAGGGTCACTGATTTGACTAAATCAACGGGCCTGATTTGTAGTTATCCTCTCACCGGGAATCAGGGGTCAGTTTCCTAAACTAATTGTGAGGATCTTACTCCTAACGGTTTCACAAGGATCAGGTCCCTAATCAGACTCCCAGGGCGACTATAAATACCTCCTACCTACCACTGTGACCAGGTAATCAATCTTTTTCCAGCTTAAGCTCTTTCTTAATCATCACTGGTTACTGACAAGAGCGTCGGAGGGTGCGTCGCCGGAATCAACCCCGGTGTATCGCACTTCTTTGCAGGTTAGCCGTCGGAATCAGCAGGCTTGGGTCCGCTATTCAGGTTTTTCCACGAACCCACAAATCTTATCTGTTTACCCCCACACCAGATCCAGCGGTAACAGATTGGCGCCGTCTGTGGAAAACCATACGAATAGCAGCCTCTCCCCTTCCCGTCGACTAGCTCTTCTCCAGCCATGCCTTCCAGAAAGGTCAGGTCAAGGGGGTCCAACCATGGGCCCAACCCCGCCGATCAGCAAGAGGAAGTCCCCGTGCATCCTGCTCCGCAGCCCGAGCAACTTCCTCCCCCAGTCCAAGACCCTCTTCTAAATCAACAACCCCCTAATGATCCCACTGGTCAGAACCAGCGGAGGCAGAAACAACCTCTCCACCAGGACCATGTCTCCGTACACAATACCTCCTCGGATTCTATGGCCTCCCATAATCCCCGAGCATCCGACCTCCGCAACACCGTTCTAAATCGGCAGAAGGATGAGGACCTTCGCAACCGCCTAGATGAGAAGCGGGCCCGAGAGGGAGCCTCCCGCCAACATCAAGGTGAGCGATCTCCTCATCGCCGAGATGGCAGGAGGTCTCCGGACAGAAGAGGACGGGGGGAATCTCCTGAGCGTCGTAGGAAGAGGCCACATTTCCCTGCTGGTCGGCATCATCCGAGGAACGATGAGGCACCCATCACTCGTGCCGAGTTCCAACAATTCCAGGCAACGGTGTTGCAAGCCCTCAACCTTTGCCACAACAACAATAATGCCCAAAGGGTTCCAACACCCCCACGGGTCCCAAGTCCTCGCCACCGATCCATAAGTCCTCCCCCGGCTCCTAGTCACCAGCAACACCCTCATAGTCCTAGCCGATCCCAGGACTATCGACGCCGTAGTCCCCGCTCCCCTTCCTATGAAGACGAGTCCAGGGGATCGTTTGACTACCACTGGAGAGACGATGCCCTCTACCGTCGTCTCCACGAGATGGAGAGGCGCATTGGTCGAATCGACAGAGAAGAGGAGTCGAGAGGAAGAACCGTCCGCCTCAGCAGACCCCCCTTCTCTCGGACTATCATGGAGGCTCCCATCCCGAGGGGTTTCAAGCCTCCGCAGTTTGAAACATACTCAGGGGAGTCGGACCCTGTTGATCATGTCGAGAGCTTCAAGACCTTGATGCTAATCCACCAAGCTTCCGACGCCATGCTTTGCAAAACCTTCCCCGCCACTCTCAAGGGTTCGGCGCGGGAATGGTACTCCCGGCTCGCTCCCTCTTCCATCTTCTCTTTTGAGCAGTTCGAAACGCTCTTCATAACACACTTTGTGAGCAGCAGACGAACTGAGAAGACTAGCCTCTCTCTACTCCACCTCCGACATGAAAGGGGAGAGAAGTTGAGGGACTATGTAAGGAGATTTACTGTGGAGGTCCGGTCCATCGCCTCCCTTGACCAGTCTGTGGCGACCGTTGCATTCCAGTCCAACGTCCTCAACTCTAACCTTCAGTCGTCCCTCGCCAAGAAGCCCCCGCACAACTTCGCCGACCTTCTCCTTAGATGCGAGAAGTATATTCGGGCTAAGGAAGCCGAGTGCTTCCCGGGCTTCGGAGCATCCGCTGCCGGGTCGAAGAGAAAGACAGCAGAAGAGGAAGGGGCCAAGAAGCTACAGAAGGATAATAGCGGTCAGCGCCGTCCTCCTCCCAGGTTCGAGAAATTTACCCCTCTCACTACCAACGTCTCCACCATCCTGATGGAAGTCGAGAAGGAGGGAGTTATACCTCCCGCTCCGAGGATGAACACCCCGGACAAGAGGAGGAACAAGGTGAAGTGGTGCCGTTACCACAGGGATCATGGCCACGACACCAACGATTGCCGGGCACTGAAGAACGAAATAGAGGCCCTCATCCAGAGGGGGCAGTTCGCTAAGTTTGTGAAGGCAAATGATCGGGGAGATCGCACCACTCCTCCGCCTCGGGGGGCTAACAAGCACTCCGAGCGACGAGATGAAACCCCCAAGTTCGAGGAGGAACGTGTTCTGCACCTCATCCACGGGGGCCCAATGGGGGGCTCTTCCAACTCCTCTCGGAAGGCCTTCGTCCGAGAAGTAAACTCAGTTCACAGCGCCCCTCCCCCCAAAGGCCTCGGCGTCCCAGTAACTTTCTCTGATGAGGACCTCGAGGGGGTCCAGACTCCCCACTGCGACGCACTTGTTATCGACCTTCGCATGGCGAACTTCAAAGTGCAGAGGGTCCTAGTAGACAACAGGAGCTCTGTGAACATCCTTTTCCTCTCGGCCTTCCGAGGGCTGCAACTATCCCGGGATCGCCTCAAACCGGCCGGCTACACGCTCCGCGGGTTCACGGGGGTACCAGTAACGATCGGAGGGGTTATCACCCTGGACGTAACTGCTGGGAAAACCCCTACTACCCGGACAGAGCCGATGGACTTTATGGTTGTCGATGTCCCGGCTGTATACAATGTCATCTTGGGCCGACCTGGCCTAGCTGCCCTGGAAGCTGTTCCTTCGGCGTACCACCTCAAGATGAAGTTCCCCACCCGGGCAGGAGTGAGAGAAGTCAGGGGCAGCCAAGAGACTGCTCGGAAGTGCTATACGACTTCCACTGGGGGTCCGGTGGTCTCCCTCGAGACTTTAGAGATCCCCGAGCCGAACGTTCGACCCACGTCCGAGCCGGCGGACGAATTGGAAGAAGTGCTCTTCTCGGATGGGGACCCGAGTCGAAAGTTCCTCATAAGCAAGTCCCTGCCGACTGCCCTATGTTCCGACTTGGTACAGTGCATTCGGGAGAACCGCGACCTATTTGCTTGGTCCGCCACTGACATGCCCGTGATTTCCGAGGAGCTTCTAGTGCACCGCCTCAGCGTCGAACCGGGGTGCAAACCGGTTCAGCATAAGAGGCCTAAATTCGCTCCCGAGCGACAACAAGCCATCAAGGAGGAGGTAGATAAGCTCCTAAAAGCTCGGTTCATACAGGAGGTGAACTACCCCGAGTGGCTCTCCAACATCGTCATGGTTAAGAAGTCAAATGGTTCTTGGAGGATATGCATCGACTTCACAGACTTGAATAAGGCATGTCCGAAGGATCCGTTCCCTCTCCCGAATATCGACACCCTCATCGATGCCACCTCGGGCCATGAGCTCCTCAGCTTCATAGACGCCTTCTCCGGCTACAACTAGATCCGAATGTTCCCCCCGGACATTCCGAAGACTTCCTTCATTACCGACCAAGGCCTCTACTGTTATAGAGTTATGTCGTTCGAATTGAAGAACACTGGAGCCACCTACCAGTGCCTCATCAACAAAGTCTTCCAAAGCCAGATAAGCCGCAACATGGAAGTATACGTCGACGACATGCTCATGAAGAGCGTCCAAGGTACCGACCACGTAGCCGACCTACAGGAGGCATTCGGCGTACTGAGAAGGCACAACATGAGGCTTAATCCGAACAAGTGTGCGTTCGGGGTCTCCTCGAGAAAGTTCCTCGGCTTCATGGTCAGCCAGCGAGGGATCGAAGCAAATTCTGAAAAAATTAAGGCCATACTAGACATGGCCCCGCCCCGGAATGTCAAGAAAGTGCAGAAGCTTACGGGTCGCCTCGCCGCTATTGGGCGATTCCTTTCGAAGTCTGGGGAGAAGTGCCTCCCTTTCTTCAAAGCTCTCAGGGGGGCCAAGGGTTTCGAGTGGGGCGAACTGCAACAGGAGTCGTTCAAACAGCTGAAAGCCTACTTGGTCAATCCTCCCCTGCTCAGCAAGCCCGTTCCGGGGGAAACCCTCTTCATCTACTTGGCGGCTTCCGAGCAGACCTTAAGTGCCGTCTTGGTGAGGGAAGAGGACCGGGCTCAGAGGCCCATTTACTATGTGAGCAAGGTGCTTCGGGACGCCGAGCTCCGCTACCCGAAGGTAGAAAAGATGGCTTATGCCCTGGTTATGGCAGCAAGGAAGCTCCGCCCATACTTTCAGTCTCACTCGGTTGTGGTCCTCACCAATCAACCGCTGAAGCAGGTCCTCCACAAGCCGGAGACCTCAGGTCGACTTATGAAATGGTCCATCGAGCTGAGTCAACACGACATCTCCTACCAGCCTCAGACTGCGATCAAAGCTCAAGCCCTCGCGAACTTCATCATCGAGACCACCATTCCCGAGGTCAGCCATGTCCCGAACGGACCCCCTATCTGGATGGTTTTTTTGGATGGTTCCTCTTGCAACGAGGGAAGCGGCGTCGGTATCATCCTGACAGGTCCAGATGACTTCGTCCTCCAGTATGCCCTCGGCATGATTTTCAAGGCCTCAAAACAATGAAGCTGAGTATGAGGCACTAATCGCAGGCCTCAGACTTGCCCGAAGTGCCGAGGTGCAGCGCCTCCGAATCCATAGTGACTCTCAGCTGGTTGTGAACCAAGTCTTGGGCGATTACGAGGCACGGGACGAACGGATGGCAAAGTACCTTGCCAAAGTCCGAACCCTCATGGCCCGGTTCGAAGAGGCACTCATCCAACGAGTCCCTCGAGAAGAGAATTCACAGGCCGACGCCCTCTCCAAGTTGGCCTTATCCTCCCTCCAAGGTCTCGAGCAGACCGTCTTGATCGAGGTCCTCTCGAAACCGAGCATAGAAGACGAGACCCTCGGCTCAGTGGAGTCATTGCCGGTCCTACTGCAAGATAATTGGATGAAGTCGTTAGTGGAATTCTTAAGGGACGGACTCCTCCCCGAGGACCCCAAGGAAGCATGCCGAGTAAGAACCAGGGTCGAGCGGTACATCCTGATCGAGGGGATCTTATACAAGCGCTCCTTCTCACAGATTGACGGCCGACCGTACCTGAGGTGCCTTTCTCCGGAACAGGCCGACTACGCCTTACAGGAGCTCCACGAAGGCATCGGCGGGGCGCATTCAGGGTCTAGGTCTTTGGCTCAGAAAGCTCTGAATTACGGATACTTCTGGCAGACTCTCCTCCAAGATGCCGAGCGACACGTTCGGCAATGTGGCTCTTGTCAGAGACATTCCAACATTCGTCGCCTCCCCCAAGCCAACCTCGCCTCCCTATCAACCTATCCCCTTCGCAATGTGGGAGATGGATTTACTAGGGCCATTCCCTCCAGCTCCGGGCCAGTTCAAGTTCTTGGTCGTAGCCATCGACTACTTCTCGAAGTGGATTGAGGCCGAGCCCCTTGCCACTATCACCGAGAACAAGGTGCTTCAATTCTTCTGGAAGAGCGTCATCTGCCGATTCGGTGTCCCCCGTGTTCTCGTCACAGACAATGGAACTCAGTTTACTGGGGCCGCGTTCCGAGCTCTATGTGAAGACCTTGCCATCCAACAGTGCTTCTCCTCCGTCTCCCACCCACAGTCGAATGGCCAGGCGGAGAACGCTAACCGGCAGATCCTCTCTGGTATCAAGAAGAGATTGGACAAATGTTCCAAAGGCCTATGGGTCAACCAACTCCCCAACGTGCTGTGGAACTACCGCACCAACAAACGGACCCCCACAGGAGAGTCCCCATTCGACCTCACCTACGGGTCCGAGGCGGTGATACCTCTCGAAGTTGGAATACCTTCTCCTCGCCTCACAGCCTACAACGAGGAACAGAACGCCAGAGACCTCCGGGCGAACCTAGACCTGGTGGATGAGCTGAGAGAAAAGGCGTCGATCCGCCAACAGAACTACCGGAGGAGGATCGAATTGGCATACAACAAGAGAGTCCGACCCACCGATCTCAAGGAGGGGGACTTAGTCCTCAGAAAGCTAGCCATCTCCTTCCCCAGTAAGAAGAGCAAACTAGCTTCGAATTGGGAAGGACCTTACAAGGTCACAAGGGTAGTTCGGCCCGGAGCTTATCGTCTAGAGGACCTTGAAGCCAGGGAAATTCCGAGGACCTGGAATGCCGATCACCTTTTAAAATACCAAGAAAGTGCCCCGGCGCCTCTCTGAGTATCACAGGGTGTCGAACCGTTCCTCTCCTCTAACTTGTAATTCCTTTTAAGTTGTCATATGCAAAAACGGCTCGCCGTCAGTTATCAATAAAGGATGCTTTTTTCGTACTTATAAAATAGCTTGTATCTCTCCGCCTTTATTTTTTATTCAACCAATGGTTCGGAGTCCAATGCCCGGCTCGACTCTACTTCGCTGGCTCGCTCCTCGGTGAGCTAGAAGTAGGTCGCCGTTCGGAACTACTCCCACAACCGTTGAACAACTACACCGATGGTTCGGAGTCCAACACTCGGCTCGACTCTACCTCGCAAGCTCGCTCACCAGCGAGCTAGAAGTAGGTTGCCGTTCGGAACTGCACCAACAACCGTTGAACAACTACACCGATGGTTCGGAGTCCAACACTCGGCTCGACTCTACTTCGCAAGCTCGCTCCTCGGTGAGCTAGAAGTAGGTCGCCATTAGGAACTGCTCCCACAACCGTTGAACAACTACACCAATGGTTCGGAGTCCAACACTCGGCTCGACTCTACCTCGCAAGCTCGCTCCTCAGCGAGCTAGAAGTAGGTCGCCGTTCGGAACTGCTCCCACAACCGTTGAACAACTACACCGATGGTTCGGAGTCCAACACTCGGCTCGACTCTACCTCGCAAGCTCGCTCACCAGCGAGCTAGAAGTAGGTAGCCGTTCGGAACTGCTCCCACAACCGTTGAACAACTACACCGATGGTTCGGAGTCCAAAACTCGGTTCGACACTACTTCGCAAGCTCGCTCATAAGCGAGCTAGAAGTAGGTTGCCATTCGGAATTGCTCTCACAACCATCGAGCAACTCTAACGGTGGTTCGGAGTCCATCGTTCGGTTCAGCTGCGGTCACCCATGACCCCGAGCCGAGCGGACGAGGAACTGACCCTCGTATAGGGAGAAAAATTCTGCCGAACCAATTTCACCGTAGGATCATCTCTAAATGCGTGGTAGAATGTAATGGACGAATCTGATCGTGCCATGTATCCACAAAATGACAAGATAGTGTTTTCTTGGAATTCGTGCCTCCCACCTCGTGATACGTACCATGATCATGATCGACCGTCTGGATGTTGCAATGTGGCCGAAACCTGATGTCTGAGCTGTCGCACCTCGGAAGCGCACAGTCACCTCAGAATACGCCGAGCGAAAAATCAAAGCTCTTCGGCCAAAACCAGCGAAGAAGATCTAAGGGTCCTTTTGGTTCGGAGTAAAGAATGAATAGACCACGGCACGACTATGAACAAAGCAACCTTGATTTTATTAAGACACTTTAAATTTACATGGCCAAAACATTACAACGGGAAAGCAACTAAATAAATTACAAGTAAAACGCTCGACGCCATACGTTCAGTGCCTCCTCGGAACAGAGACGTTCCGATTCAAAGACAAACGTGGTTTCCGCCTTTTCACCCCCGAGCTTGTCTCTAGGCCGACAAACTGGGACGCCGCCTCGCTACTAACCCTAACGGTTGCTCCGACCGAAGCTCTGCTCGTGCTAATAGCTACTCCGCTTTGTGCGTCGGCTGCTATCCGACCAATGACTTGGCCACGAGTCGCTAGCTCGTAGAAGGTGATCCCCCGATCTCTCTCCTTGCGAGTGCAAGAAGTGCTGCGGACATTAGCTCTCACAGGCTGAGGCTTCAGTCGAGCAACCTCCTCCTCGAGCTCGACGATCCTATCCTTCAGAGTGTCGTCCTTCACCATTATCTTGAACCGAGGGAGCTTTGCCGAAACAGGATGCTCAGTGCTGTCGGAGATAATACGACGCAGGTTGGCCACCTCGATGCTCTTATCAACTGTGACCCTTTGCAACTGTTCGACCTTACTCCCGACCTCATCTCGCTCGGCCACCACCGAGGCCAGCTCCGCCTCCTTCGCCGACAGTTCTTCCTCGACTATCCGCAGATGGTGCAACTCGGCTAACAACTCACTGTTTCTCTTCTCTACGTTATACAGTATTCTCCTCGTCAGATGAACCTCGCCCTCAAGGCGAGCCTCACGGGACTGCTGAAACAACTCCGCACGGCGCCAAGCCACCGTGGTGACATGAGTTCGCTCGACGATCTGAAATAGGAAAGCACCACATTGAAGAACTACATGGCCGAACTAAACACTTAAGCAAATTCGAAGCCAAAACAATCTTTTTTCATTCATCATAAAAGTGGTGGCCAGTCCGCAAAAAGGCGTTACATTGTTTTTGGAAAAGAAATCAAAAATTACAAAAAGACGAGAAGATCAAGGGTCCACCTGCGTCACCGTTTCGACCACAAGGCGTTTCGCCAGATGGCCCCTCATCTCTCCCCTCGGCCTGGGGGTCTGTCACCAAAGCGTCGGCTACCACCTCCTCGTCGTCGTTGCCTTCTCCCGCGTCACCTTCGTTGCCCTCCTCCTCGCCGCCTGAGGGTGATCCCGGCCACAGCCTGTAGCCGACCAGCTCGAAGCCGGGGACGCGGTCCTGAACATGGTCGAGAGCCCTCTGGTAGGACATCTCCATGTTCGTGGCCATGTGCTTCTTCGCCTCGGCCTCGGCCTCGACCTTGATCTTCGTTGCCAAGGCCTCTTTCTCTGCCTTCACATCGGCCAGAGACTTCGCCGTCGCTGCCAGCTCCTCGGCAGCCTTTGCGGCTTTGGCAAACTCCGCATCAAGCCGCCCCTTGAATCGTCCCAGATCGGCCACAAGATCAGCAACCTGGACCTCCAAGGCCTCGACTCGCCTCTGCTCGGCCTCGAGTTGCCGAACCGCCTTGACCTTTTCCGCCCTGTCTTTGTCGCTAGCGGCCTTCAACTCTTTCTCCTGCGCGGCGAACGTCTCAAGGAGATGGCCGAAGTGATAGGTGGCCTGTGAAGACAACAAATGATGAGCGCAAGATACGGGCCGAGCTATAGACTTGAAGAAATTCATAAGAAAAACTTACCGATACGAGCGACTGAGCCACTTCTTTAGGTGTCGTCGCCAACTGTCCCCGCCTGCAGCGCGGCTCTATCTTTCGGGGTCGCCAGGTGCTTGACGACCTGCACCGACATCTGCGAGTTTCTGAGAAATCCATCGTGATTCTTCACTCGCCAGTTCAGCACGAACAGCTGCTTGTGCTGCTCGGTCAAGATCTCCTCAGCCGGAGCGGTCAACGGCGGAGCCTCGAGCGACAACGCCGCAGTAACATCGAAGGCCCCACCAACCGGGGCAGAAGCAACGGGCACCGAGGGCTCTTCGGAAACAACCACCGACGAGGGCGTCTCAGTGACCGGAGGAGGTAGAGTGGTAGTCGAAACAACCTTGAGCTGCCGACCTGACGAGGCGGCCGTGGTCAGCCTGTTCCTCTTCCTGCCATCAGCCACTTTGCCCCTATCGATCATCATGGCATTGAAGTCCATCTTCGGCGCTTCTGTACCAAACGAAACACAAATCGAGTCAGTAAGACGAGCTAAAGACTTGAAAGAAAAACAAAATAAACGAGATGTCAGGAGCATACTCGGGTCAATGGGGCTAAGGCCTGACCCAAACAACACCTCCTCCGTCAACTCCCTCCAACTCAACATTGGGAGGGCCATGATCTTCCTTACCATCTCCTCCTTGGCCGCAGTCAGTATGGGGTCGACTCTCGCAAACTTGGGCACCTCTGGCTTCCACCGGCTCGGAATTTGTAGTATTGATGCCCCCCTCAATATGAAGAACTTTTCCTTCCAGCCTTTGATTGAGTCCGGGTTTTCTATGATCCGAACACCTTTCCTCGGCCCCAGGTAGTACCGATGCTCGGTCTTGTGCATCCGGTTTATCCGATACATGCCTCAGAAGACCGTCAGGTCCGGCTCGACTTTAGCGTTGCGGCACTGGAGCAGGAAGGCGTTCACATGACACCATGTGTTCGGCATAAATTGGGTCGGCGCGAGGCAGTACCATCCAAGGACCTGGCAAATAAAGGGATGCAGCGGAAAATGCAGTCTGGCATTCAGAGAGTCGTAGTCGAACATGCACATATCCAATGACGATAGCTTGGAATTCGCCCGCATCCCAGTGCCGGGGAGAATTATCTTGTACTCCGGAGGGATGGCGAACCCCTTTCTGATCCGAAGGAGATCCCTCTCGGATAGCACCGACCCAATCTCATCTGCCTCAGTAGTCAGTTCTGGGTTGGGTTCCTCGTAAACTTCCGACTGGGCAAAGATCGCCTTCTTCATGAGGTCGCCTTCGTATTGCCTAACCCCAGCGTGCCCAGACAGTACCGAGGGGTATCGGCCCATCTCAGGGGCCCGCTTCGGATTCTCCACGATCACCTCGGCCACGGGAGATTGGGCCACCACCCTCCTCTTCTTCTTCTCCTTCCTCGACTCGGCCACAGACGGCTCGGCTACTTGCTTCCCCTTCCTTCGGATCTCCGCCTGCCTCCTCTCCTCGGCACCACCATCGCCCGAGGATGAAGCCTCACTCCCCGAGTTCACTCTTGACATCTCTATAAAAAAAAGCTAAGGCAGATAGACTGACCTTGAAGTGACGTTCACGGTCGGAATGAGCTCGCCAGAAATCGCCTGGCACACGCGACAGCTAGCGCATCCGCCTTGGAGCAAAGATCGCCACTAGCAGAGAGCACAGAGAGCAAAAGTAAAATCTTGGAGTGAAAAGTGAGAAATGAGCTTGGGGGTGGGGGGGTAAAAACTTATAACCCCAAAAGCAACGTTGGGCTGCCTTGGGAACCTAAAAGGCCCACTAAGAAGCCCAAGCGCCAAAGCGGAGCGTTGCGACGTTTCAGCTTCAACAACAGAGAATCCTCAAATCACCAAGTCCACGACTCGGCCACCGGCGTGCTTAGCCAAGTTATCGAACAGCTTGGCTGGGCAACCGAACTACTGAGTCTCTTCAAAACAATCCAAGCTACTGAGTCTCCATACTTTGACCAACTGCACCTAGATTCCGAGCTGAGGGGACGAGGGACCGACCCTCGTATATGGAGAAAAAACCTTCCGAGGACGAATCACCGTCAGATCTCTTCAAAATTCGTGCCAAAAATCGATGGACGGCTCAGATCGTGCCATGCCCACAAAACGACAAGATAACATTTTCTCGAGATCTGAACCTTGTCCTCGTGATCCACGTAATGATGGACGCACCAGATCCGACCACGTGTACCTTCCGAACTGCCTGCCACCGGCCTGCTTAACCGAGCTACCGAACAGCTTGGCCAAGCAGCTGAGCTCCTGGGCCGGAAGGTGGCGACCCTTCAATGCCGAGACTCCCTAAAACATCCAACTCCATACCTCGGCTGACGACACCGAACCTCCGAACCGAGGGGATGAGGGACCGACCCTCGTATATGGAGAAAAAACCTTCCGAGGACGAATCACCGTCATATCTCTTCAAAATTCATGTCAAAACTCGATGGACGGTTCAGATCGCGCCACGCCCACAAAACGACAAGATAACATTTTCTAGAGATCTGAACCCTGTCCTCATGATCCACGCGATGATGGACGCACCAGATCTGACCACGTGTACCTTCCGAACTACCTGCCACCAGCCTGCTTAACCGAGCTACCGAACAGCTTGGCCAAGCAGCCGAGCTACTGGGCCGGAAGGTGGCGACCCTTCAAAGTCGAGACTCCCCAAAACATCCAACTCCATACCTCGGCTGACGACACCGAACCTCCGAACCGAGGGGATGAGGAACCGACCCTCGTATATGGCGAAAAAACCTGCCGACCATCCTCAGCCGTTGGATCTTGTCAAAAAGCGCGCTCGTCATGATGGACGGCTCAGATCTCGCCACGTCCACTAAACGACAAGATAGTGTTTTTTGGGGATCCGCGCTGAGATGGACGCCCAGGATCACGCCACGTACTTTGGCTGATTCCGAACTATGTGGGCGGACTTGCCGAGCCGAGGGGACGAGGAACCGACCCTCGTATATGGCGAAAAAACCCGCCGACCCATCTCAACCATTAGATCTTGTCAAAAAGCGCGCTCGTCATGATGAACGGCTCAGATCTTGCCACGTTCACTAAACGACAAGATAGCATTTTTTGGGGATACGCGCTGTGATGGACGCTCAGGATGACGCCACGTAGCTCGGCTGATTCCGAGTCGTTCGCCGATCTGCCGAGCCTCGTTAATAAAGAAACTATTTGCCGAGGAATAGGGATCGTCTGATCGCCCAGAAAATCGCGCTCGGTGCTGATCAAGGGTCAAGATTGCGCCACGCCATAAATCAGTATTTAAAAATCAATTTTTATTTATTTAAATTGTTTTATTTATTTAAAAATTGCGAAAAAATTGTTAAAAAATCGGAAAAATTAACAAAAAATTCTAGAAAATAATTATAAATTTGGGGGAATATTTTTGAGCACATGAACGAACAATTATTGCCTAGAATGTACTGTTAAGGCCCCCGAACGATTGGTTAACACATCACAAAATTAAATAAATAATCTGAAAAAATAAAAAAACACCACTGAATATTCAACAAGGCTTCGGAGCAGCTTACAGTTTCAAAAATTACCTCACTACCCCCTTCGAGATTCAAAATCCTCCATTCGGACTCCGATACAACTCCGCTAGCCACTGAAACAGTTAAACTACTCCTCAAAGGCTGATCACACTCATTCATTAGGAGTGGGGGGCTCGTGATATGGCTAAAAATGGGGTTAGATCGGAACCGTCCAGATTGGGAATGAATCTTGAAGTTCAGGGGTCAAACGGTAATTTCACATATAGATGGGTCCGAAGCGGGCACTGGATCTCCCCTTCACAGATCCAATAACCCGCAAAACGGATCCACTCCAGCTGGGTACGGGTCCCGACCCAAGACAAACCCAGACCAAATAGAGAAAATCAGGGTCACTGATTTGACTAAATCAACGGGCCTGATTTGCAGTTATCCTATCACCGGGAATCAGGGGTCAGTTTCCTAAACTAATTGTGAAGATCTTACTCCTAACGGTTTCACAGGAAATCAGGTCCCTAATTGTAATATCCCAGACAGATATTAACTCATATAAATTACTATTTTATTATTATTTTATTATTATTTTATTTTAATTCCAAAATCAAATTATTTTGGTGATTTTTTGCCGGTTTGCCCACAAACAGTGTCTACGCGCATTTATCGGTCGGTGTGCATCCGAAGCGCATCAAATTGATAGCGCGATCCTCCGAATTAATAATAAAATTTATTTCATTATTATTTTCAAAATTAAACTATTTTATGAGGATTTTATAAGAAATTTTAGTATACACATACATATACACATACATACAATTGTATGATACTTAGTACATCATACAAAATATGTAGCATATACTCAAGGACAATGTACTCATCCTTGTCATGACAACTTAGTAAGATAGTTAGGGTTTGATTAAGAGGCTTAAAGTAGGGTTTTATGCATGAGAAGAATTAAATCCCTTCTAGAAGCCTTATCCCTTCACCATGCCTACACCTTACCCCTCCTCCTCCTAGGGTATGGCCGGCCTCACCCCCTCTTGGGGTTTTTGTACAAAATGTGAGTGCACATTTGCACTTACCACCTCCTATTCCCTTCTATAAATACCCCCTCCTTCTCCTCCTTCTCTCATTTTAGAAAACAAAAAGAAAGAAAGAAAGGAAAGGAAAAGAAAGTGAGAAAGTCTCATACTAACAAGAGAGTTTTATTGTAGGGTTTTCCTAGGAGATTCTAAGAAGGTTAGCAAGCAAGTCCTTCCAATAGAGACTAAGGTGGGGGTTCTCCACATTTTTGTTTGGTTGTTTGTTTGCTTGTTTGTTTGTTTGTTTAGTTGTTTGACTTCTTCTTCTTATCTTCTTGTTTTGTTTTCTTTTGTTTTTGGGGTGTTCTTGTGATGGTGTGTTGTTGTTGTTGTGAATGTGGTAATGAATAAAAGAAAGAAAGTAGTAGTAGTAACTACTAAACATATAAAGATCACATCCTTAAAATTGTAAGTTGTTCATTATGATTGTTGTTGGACAAAAAGAAGGCATAATGCATATGAACTTGAACATACAACCGATTGGGAGTTGTAGGACTTGTAGGACTTGGTATACATAAGCATATGAATACTCTTATACAACCATTTTGGTTGTAGGACCTTTATTGAACTTGGGTTAAATAATAATGAGCATATGTTTTATTGTAGTTTTTCTTTCTTAAAATAAAAAGATCCTTTCTTTTTAACTACTAGTTGTAGAATAGATAAAAAGATCTTTTCTTTATTAATCACTAGTTGTAGAATAAATAAAAAGATTTGTTCTTTATTAATCACTAGTTGTAAAAAAAAAAAAGATCTTTTCTTTTTAATCACTAGTTGAAGAATAAATAAAAAGGATCTTTTCTTTTATCACTAGTGATAATAAAGACTAGTAGGCAATTAAGTAGTAGCATGTTGATTAAAGAAAGTAGTAATAGTATGTCGATTAAATAAGGTAGTAGTAGTATGTTGATTGAAATAAAGTAGTAGTGGTATGTTAAAGAAGTAATAGTAAGTAGTGGTAGATGTTTTATGTCCATAAAGTAGTAGTAGTAGTAGATAGTTGTATGTTGTGTTCTTGATTAAAATGAAGTAGTAGCAGTAGTAGATAGTTGGGTGTTATGTTCTTGACTAAAATAAAGTAGTAGTAGTGGTAGATAGTTGTGTGTTATGTTTTAGATTAAAATGGAATAGTAGTAGTAGTAGATAGTTGTAGATATTTATTTTGTGTTCATGAAGTAAATACCATGCTAAGATTACATTAGATTGATTTAGATATGCTTAAAATGTTGTAGGATTTCTTCTAAAAATATCCTATCATGTTTAGAATGTTGTAGGATTCTTTCTAAAGTTTCCTATCATGCTTTATGCTTAGGATGTTGTAGGATTCCTTCTAAAAATTTCCTATCATGTGTTCATGCTAGAATGTGGTAGGATGCTTTCTAAAAATTTCCTATCATGTGTTCATGCTAGACTGTGGTAGGATGCTTTCTAAAAATTTACCTATCATGTGTTCATGCTCGAATGTGGTAGGATGCTTTCTAAAAATTTCCTATCTTGTGTTCATGCTAGAATGTGGTAGGATGCTTTCTAAAAATTTACCTATCATGTATTCATGCTAGAATGTGGTAGGATGCTTTCTAAAAATTTTCTATCATGTGTTCATGCTAGAATGTGGTAGGATGCTTTCTAAAAATTTACCTATCATGTGTTCATGCTAGAATGTGGTAGGATGCTTTCTAAAAATTTCCTATCATGTGTTCATGCTAGAATGTGGTAGGATGCTTTCTAAAAATTTACCTATCATGTGTTCATGCTAGAATGTGGTAGGATGCTTTCTAAAAATTTCCTATCATGTGTTCATGCTAGAATGTGGTAGGATGCTTTCTAAAAATTTACCTATCATGTGTTCATGCTAGAATGTGGTAGGATGCTTTCTAAAAATTTACCTATCATGTGTTCATGCTAGAATGTGGTAGGATGCTTTCTAAAAATTTACCTATCATGTTTTCATGCTAGAATGTTGTATGATGCTCTCTAAAATTACCTATCATATTTTAGGAATGTCTCTTCATGCTTAGAATGTTGTAGGATTCTTTCTAAAATTCCTATCATGCTTAGGAGTGATAGACATGTTGTAGGATGCTTTCTAAAATTACCTATCATGTTTTAGGAATGCTATTTCATGTTTAGAATGTTGGAGGATTAATTCAAAATTTGCCTATCATATGTAGGAATGACATACATGTTGTAGGTTTCTTTCTAAGATTACCTATCATGTTTTTATGCTTAGAGTGTTGTAGGATGCTTTCTAAAATTATCCATCATGTTTTAGGAATGCTATTTTATGCTTAGAATGTTGTAGGATTAATTCTAAAATTCCTACCATGTTTAGATTAGTCTAGCTATGCTTAGAATGTTGTAGGATTCATTCTAAGAGTTTCCTACCATGTTTAGATTAAATTAATTATGCTTAGAATGTTGTAGGATCCATGATAAAATTACTTACCATGTTAGAAGTATATATATACATATATACTTAGGAATGTTGCATGTTCATACTAGTAGTTACCCATGCTTAGTAAGATATTCATGTTTAGTAGCTATTCATGCTTAATAAAGGTTCATGCTTGGATGATAGTAGAAATGTTATATACCATGCTAGTTTAATTGTAGGTAAGTGATATACCATGTTAGTTAAGTTGTAAGTAAGTTGTATACCATGCTAGATTAAATGAATACTCATGCTACCCATGCTTAGATAAGTATTTGTTCATGCTATGTTAGTAGATGATCATGCTTAATCATTACATGCTAAGTAAGTTGGTATCATGCTAATTACTGATCATGTTAAGTTAGAGATATCCATGCTATGATATTCATGCTTAGATTAAAGAAACTACCCATGGTTAGTTGTAGTGATTTCATGTTGTGTTCTATACCATGCTAAAGTCCAAATACACTCTTAGAATGTTGTAGGGTTAGTGTTAGAATAACTACTATGCCTTGGAATGTTGCTTGTTCATACTAGTTTGAGTTGTGGTGATTAGTCATGATAAGTTGTAAGCTTCCATGCTCAATTTGTAACCTATGCTTGACTATAGTGGACTTCATGTCTAGGTCGTAAGTGATTTTTATGCTTAAGCTCAATATGAGCACAAGCATTAATCATATTCATACTTAGGAGTATCATGGTGAGTGGTTGTGTTATATGATTAGATTGTCGTAGGAAGATGCTTGCAATTGTATGCCATACTTAAGGAACTATAGGTTGAAGTAATGAGGATTGGGAAGACCACTAGTGATAGTTAGTTCGATAAAGGCGATTATGTCGCCTTCGGGTTCTTCCTTAGTAGAATACCGACCGTAGAACATTAGTAGACTCTTCTGTTGCTTCTAATAATAGGAGATCAAGTTTGCTAGTAGCACGTTTAGTTGATTTTAAGATTGATTACCTGTATGGTTGGTTGCACATGGTTGTGCTCGTACGTGGCTCGATTGGCCCGTACGTAGCCGTGGGTCTCATACGTGGCTTACTTGGCTCGTATGTAGGTGGTTGTCTCGTACGCGGCCCGACCGGCCCGTGCGTAGCTGTTGGTCTCATACGTGGCTTACTTGGCTCGTATGTAGGTGGTTGTCTCGTACGCGGCCCGACCGGCCCGTGCGTTGCTGTTGGTCTCATACGCGGCTTATTTGGCTGGTATGTATGTGGTCATCTCCCAAGAGGCTCGCCTGGCTCGTAGGTAGTTATTGTTTCATACGTAGCTTATTGGCTCGTATATGGTTGTTACTCGTGTATAGCTTATTAGCTAGTACACAGTTCGTTGTGCTCGTCTGGGGTGATATTACCACCCTAAGGGCTATCGACCATCAAGACATATGTTTTCTCAGCCTAAGAAACTGTGGAGGAGTCACTCCTTGTGTACCGTCGAATCTTAACCAGGGTAGGTGGATTGAGGACCGTAGTATAGACGAAATCTAAGTCTAGGGTAACGGCATGCATGTATATTCGCACGGCCAAGTCTTGGATCGATGAGCCACGAACCGGATCCTGAGGGATTCTGGTAAGTCTAGGTTGAGCAGCCTAGAAGAGTTGTCTTGCGAAGTCTACTTTGTAGGCCTAGCATGTTGTGTTTATAATATTGTCATCCCTAGGATTGTTCGAGTCAGGAACATCATTAGGATAGTGACTTACAAGGATCGTTTTACTTAAACCCTTTTGCCGGGAGAGAGGAGTCAGTTGTAGGGGGCCCCTTACACGAACTCGTCCCTTGAGGCAGATCATAGGTGGTGTATTGGGTTGTACCTTCCCGTCAAAGGGATACGCACGGTGCCATCTCACAAGTTGTGGACACGGGTTGCTTATCTCGCTGTGTTAATTCCTGAAATACCGTGGTTGGGGTGCCACAGGATGCATGGTGCAGTCCTGCGCTTGCTAGACCCCAGAGGGTGCCACAGGGTAGGCTTCGAGCTATCCTGCGCTTGTGAAACCCTATAGTTTGATTTTGGAATGAGGCCCGATATACTGGGATCGAGTGAGGTCCGGCATGCCGGGTAGTAGTGGAAAACGGAGACACCATAAGCAGACTGCATGGGGGGGGACTTGACCCCTTCTGCAACCTCACAGAGTCATGGAGTATTGTCAGGAACAGGTTGTGTACAATTAGAATTCTTAAACGCGGGTTCAATCCCTATATATGGAGAAACGGCTTGAGATGGGGTCGCATGTAGTATGGGCTGCATGTTGCTCCGGAGACTTGCTGACATTAGAATAGGAAGCGTCCTAGTTCTATTTAAATATCGCATTAGAGTCTAGTCATAGCACTCACAAACACTTAAACTACACCAACACCATTGCTATATTTTGTATATTGTTTGGGAGATTCGCTGCTATATGATCAGCCTTTAAGCGTCAGTGAATACTAACGTCCCCACTTCCATAGGTACTGGATCGCCGAAGTACAAAGGCAAAATTCAGGAGGACTCAAGGCAAGGAAAGCAAGGAGTCAGTGTTATGTTTAGTTCCGCTGCAGTATATGTATTGATTATGCATTAGTTGAGAAGTACTCTGATGTAAGATGTTGAAGGTTGTAATACTTAGAAATGTAAAGGTAATATTGTAACTCTATTGTAAGGTATTACAGTTGTACAATATTAAGACTTGTAACACATTGTGTATTGAATAAAAAGTTTTAAATTCTCCTGTTTTTCTATGTATTGTGACTAATTGAAGAAAAGGTCTTGGCTCGTGTCACGGTTTTCCAGTATTGGAAATCGGGGCGCTACAGAGTGGTATCAGAGCTAACTTCAATTTACAGTCCACCACAGTAGGAAAATTTAAACTTAGATGCCTTTAGGAGATTGGGTTTTAGCTAGTTGTAGACAATTATAACTCATATTGTTGTTCTTTCAACTTATGTTTTATAATATTTCTATATCGATGCTAATTTCTGTATCCACTCCTTGCAGGATGACGGACAGAGCGGTTCCCACGGGGAGTGGGTGGGGTCAGGGGGATGTGATAGAGATAGACTCGGACACAGAGCCTATCCTGGAGGAGACTCAGCCACCAGTGGAGGCCGGGTTGGCCAGCGGGGCCCCTACAGCTGCCACAGCTGGGGCTTTTCCTTTCGGGGGTCAGGCCCCAGTACCGCCACCTCCCCAGCTTACCCCGGTGGAGGAGGCCTTCCAGCAGGTCTTCGAAGACATCTCTACACTGACCTGGTACGTCCATCTGGAGAAAAAGATGGACTCATGCGAGTTCGTCAACTATCACCATGCAAGGGAGGTAGAAAGGTTGAGGAGCGCCAACGCAAGGGCTCAACACCGAATGGTGATCCTGAACCGTGCCTACAGGACCTAGTTCGAGCGCATGGAATGCCGGTGCGCAGACCTCCAGGTTCAGGTTGCACAGTTGCTGGCACTGATGACTGGACAGGACCCACCTGAGGGCGCCAGCAGTACCGACTAGGCGGTCGGGTACTCAAAAGCTGTTTTGTTATTTTGTGATTTTGGCCCCTACGTCTGTGGTGTATAGGTAGGGAGGATGTCACTTAGGAAAAATTGTGACACTTTGTAACCCAGTAGGCTTAGGTAGACAGTTTTGTTATTTTGTGATCTTGACTCCTACTCCTGTAATGTATATAGGAAGAGATGACATTTTGTAAACCAGTGGGTGTATGTACATATAAGTATAACCCATTCGATGGATGATCAAAGGAAAATTTCGGTTCATCTCCTGTTCTCCGACTATGCTATTTCATATTTGTCGATTCATTCTCCTAACTTGAAGTAGTTCTGAGGACAGAACTATTCTAAGGAGGGAGTAATGTAATATCCTAGACGGATATTAACTCATATAAATTACTATTTTATTATTATTTTATTATTATTTCATTTTAATTCCAAAATCAAATTATTTTGGTGATTTTTTGCCGGTTTGCCCACAAACAGTGTCTACGCGCATCCATCGGTCGGTGTGCATCCGAAGCGCATCAAATTGATAGCGCGATCCTCCGAATTAATAATAAAATTTATTTTATTATTATTTTCAAAATTAAACTATTTTATGAGGATTTTATAAGGAATTTTAGTATACACATACATATACACACACATACAATTGTATGATACTTAGTACATCATACAAAATATGTAGCATATACTCAAGGACAATGTACTCATCCTTGTCATGACAACTTAGTAAGATAGTTAGGGTTTGATTAAGAGGCTTAAAGTAGGGTTTTATGCATGAGAAGAATTAAACCCCTTCTAGAAACCTTATCCCTTCACCATGCCTCCACCTCACCAGGCCTACACCTTACCCCTCCTCCTCCTAGGGTATGGCCGGCCTCACCCCCTCTTGGGATTTTTGTGCAAAATGTGAGTGCACATTTGCACTTACCACCTCCTATTCCCTTCTATAAATACCCCCTCCTTCTCCTCCTTCTCTCATTTTAGAAAACAAAAAGAAAGAAAGAAAGGAAAGGAAAAGAAAGTGAGAAAATCTCATACTAACAAGAGAGTTTTATTGTAGGGTTTTCCTAGGAGATTCTAAGAGCTAGGGGAAGGAGAAAATTAGCAAGCAAGTCCTTCCAATAGAGACTAAGGTGGGGGTTCTCCACATTTTTGTTTGGTTGTTTCTTTGCTTGTTTGTTTGTTTGTTTAGTTGTTTGACTTCTTCTTCTTATCTTCTTGTTTTGTTTTCTTTTGTTTTTGGGGTGTTCTTGTGATGGTGTGTTGTTGTTGTTGTGAATGTGGTAATGAATAAAAGAAAGAAAGTAGTAGTAGTAACTACTAAACATATAAAGATCACATCCTTAAAATTGTAAGTTGTTCATTATGATTGTTGTTGGACAAAAAGAAGGCATAATGCATATGAACTTGAACATACAACCGATTGGGAGTTGTAGGACTTGTAGGACTTGGTATACATAAGCATATGAATACTCTTATACAACCATTTTGGTTGTAGGACCTTTATTGAACTTGGGCTAAATAATAATGAGCATATGTTTTATTGTAGTTTTTCTTTCTTAAAATAAAAAGATCCTTTCTTTTTAACTACTAGTTGTAGAATAGATAAAAAGATCTTTTCTTTATTAATCACTAGTTGTAGAATAAATAAAAAGATTTGTTCTTTATTAATCACTAGTTGTAGAAAAAAAAAAAGATCTTTTCTTTTTAATCACTAGTTGAAGAATAAATAAAAATGATCTTTTCTTTTATCACTAGTGATAATAAAGACTAGTAGGCAATTAAGTAGTAGCATGTTGATTAAAGAAAGTAGTAATAGTATGTCGATTAAATAAGGTAGTAGTAGTATGTTGATTGAAATAAAGTAGTAGTGGTATGTTAAAGAAGTAATAGTAAGTAGTGGTAGATGTTTTATGTCCATAAAGTAGTAGTAGTAGTAGATAGTTGTATGTTGTGTTCTTGATTAAAATGAAGTAGTAGCAGTAGTAGATAGTTGGGTGTTATGTTCTTGACTAAAATAAAGTAGTAGTAGTGGTAGATAGTTGTGTGTTATGTTTTAGATTAAAATGGAATAGTAGTAGTAGTAGATAGTTGTAGATATTTATTTTGTGTTCATGAAGTAAATACCATGCTAAGATTACATTAGATTGATTTAGATATGCTTAAAATGTTGTAGGATTTCTTCTAAAAATATCCTATCATGTTTAGAATGTTGTAGGATTCTTTCTAAAGTTTCCTATCATGCTTTATGCTTAGGATGTTGTAGGATTCCTTCTAAAAATTTCCTATCATGTGTTCATGCTAGAATGTGGTAGGATGCTTTCTAAAATTTCCTATCATGTGTTCATGCTAGACTGTGGTAGGATGCTTTCTAAAAATTTACCTATCATGTGTTCATGCTCGAATGTGGTAGGATGCTTTCTAAAAATTTCCTATCTTGTGTTCATGCTAGAATGTGGTAGGATGCTTTCTAAAAATTTACCTATCATGTATTCATGCTAGAATGTGGTAGGATGCTTTCTAAAAATTTTCTATCATGTGTTCATGCTAGAATGTGGTAGGATGCTTTCTAAAAATTTACCTATCATGTGTTCATGCTAGAATGTGGTAGGATGCTTTCTAAAAATTTCCTATCATGTGTTCATGCTAGAATGTGGTAGGATGCTTTCTAAAAATTTACCTATCATGTGTTCATGCTAGAATGTGGTAGGATGCTTTCTAAAAATTTCCTATCATGTGTTCATGCTAGAATGTGGTAGGATGCTTTCTAAAAATTTACCTATCATGTGTTCATGCTAGAATGTGGTAGGATGCTTTCTAAAAATTTACCTATCATGTGTTCATGCTAGAATGTGGTAGGATGCTTTCTAAAAATTTACCTATCATGTTTTCATGCTAGAATGTTGTATGATGCTCTCTAAAATTACCTATCATATTTTAGGAATGTCTCTTCATGCTTAGAATGTTGTAGGATTCTTTCTAAAATTCCTATCATGCTTAGGAGTGATAGACATGTTGTAGGATGCTTTCTAAAATTACCTATCATGTTTTAGGAATGCTATTTCATGTTTAGAATGTTGGAGGATTAATTCAAAATTTGCCTATCATATGTAGGAATGACATACATGTTGTAGGTTTCTTTCTAAGATTACCTATCATGTTTTTATGCTTAGAGTGTTGTAGGATGCTTTCTAAAATTATCCATCATGTTTTAGGAATGCTATTTTATGCTTAGAATGTTGTAGGATTAATTCTAAAATTCCTACCATGTTTAGATTAGTCTAGCTATGCTTAGAATGTTGTAGGATTCATTCTAAGAGTTTCCTACCATGTTTAGATTAAATTAATTATGCTTAGAATGTTGTAGGATCCATGATAAAATTACTTACCATGTTAGAAGTATATATATACATATATACTTAGGAATGTTGCATGTTCATACTAGTAGTTACCCATGCTTAGTAAGATATTCATGTTTAGTAGCTATTCATGCTTAATAAAGGTTCATGCTTGGATGATAGTAGAAATGTTATATACCATGCTAGTTTAATTGTAGGTAAGTGATATACCATGTTAGTTAAGTTGTAAGTAAGTTGTATACCATGCTAGATTAAATGAATACTCATGCTACCCATGCTTAGATAAGTATTTGTTCATGCTATGTTAGTAGATGATCATGCTTAATCATTACATGCTAAGTAAGTTGGTATCATGCTAATTACTGATCATGTTAAGTTAGAGATATCCATGCTATGATATTCATGCTTAGATTAAAGAAACTACCCATGGTTAGTTGTAGTGATTTCATGTTGTGTTCTATACCATGCTAAAGTCCAAATACACTCTTAGAATGTTGTAGGGTTAGTGTTAGAATAACTACTATGCCTTGGAATGTTGCTTGTTCATACTAGTTTGAGTTGTGGTGATTAGTCATGATAAGTAGTAAGCTTCCATGCTCAATTTGTAACCTATGCTTGACTATAGTGGACTTCATGTCTAGGTCGTAAGTGATTTTTATGCTTAAGCTCAATATGAGCACAAGCATTAATCATATTCATACTTAGGAGTATCATGGTGAGTGGTTGTGTTATATGATTACATTGTCGTAGGAAGATGCTTGCAATTGTATGCCATACTTAAGGAACTATAGGTTGAAGTAATGAGGATTGGGAAGACCAGTAGTGATAGTTAGTTCGATAAAGGCGATTATGTCGCCTTCGGGTTCTTCCTTAGTAGAATACCGACCGTAGAACATTAGTAGACTCTTCTGTTGCTTCTAATAATAGGAGATCAAGTTTGCTAGTAGCACGTTTAGTTGATTTTAAGATTGATTACCTGTATGGTTGGTTGCACATGGTTGTGCTCGTACGCGGCTCGACTGGCCCGTACGTAGCCGTGGGTCTCATACGTGGCTTACTTGGCTCGTATGTAGGTGGTTGTCTCGTACGCGGCCCGACCGGCCCGTGCGTAGCTGTTGGTCTCATACGTGGCTTACTTGGCTCGTATGTAGGTGGTTGTCTCGTACGCGGCCCGACCGACCCGTGCGTAGCTGTTGGTCTCATACGCGGCTTATTTGGCTGGTATGTACGTGGTCATCTCCTAAGAGGCCCGCCTGGCTCGTAGGTAGTTATTGTTTCATACGTAGCTTATTGGCTCGTATGTGGTTGTTACTCGTGTATAGCTTGTTAGCTAGTACACAGTTCGTAGTGCTCGTCTGGGGTGATATTACCACCCTAAGGGCTATCGACTATCAAGACATATATTTTCTCACCCTAAGGAACTGTGGAGGAGTCACTCCTTGTGTACCGTCGAATCTTAACCAGGGTAGGTGGATTGAGGACCGGAGTATAGACGAAATCGAAGTCTAGGGTAACGGCATGCATGTATATTCGCACGGCCAAGTCTTGGATCGATGAGCCACGAACCGGATCCTGAGGGATTCTGGTAAGTCTAGGTTGAGCAACCTAGAAGAGTTGTCTTGCGAAGTCTACTTTGTAGGCCTAGCATGTTGTGATTATAATATTGTCATCCCAAGGATTGTTTGAGTCAGGAACATCATGAAGATAGTGACTTACAAGGATCGTTTTACTTAAACCCTTTTGCCGGGAGAAAGGAGTCAGTTGTAGGGGGGCCCTTACACTAACTCGTCCCTTGAGGCAGATCATAGGTGGTGTATTGGGTTGTACCTTTCCGTCAAAGGGATACACACGGTGCCGTCTCACAAGTTGAGGACACGGGTTGCGTATCTCGCTCTGTTAATTCCTGAAATACCGTGGCTGGGGTGCCACAGGATGCATGGTGCAGTCCTGCGCTTGCTAGACCCCAGAGGGTGCCACAGGGTAGGCTTCGAGCTATCCTGCGCTTGCGAAACCCTATAGTTTGATTTTGGAATGAGGCCCGATATACTGGGATCGAGTGAGGTCCGGCATGCCGGGTGGTAGTGGAAAACGGAGACACCATAAGAAGACTGCATGGGGGGGACTTCACCCCTTCTGCAACCTCACAGAGTCATGGAGTATTGTCAGGAACAGGTTGTGTACAATTAGAATTCTTAAACGCGGGTTCAATCCCTATATATGGAGAAATGGCTTGAGATGGGGTCGCATGTTGTATGGGCTGCATGTTGCTCCGGAGACTTGCTGACATTAGAATAGAAAGCGTCCTAGTTCTATTTAAATATCGCATTAGAGTCTAGTCATAGCACTCACAAACACTTAAACTATACCAACACCATTGCTATATTTTGTATATTGTTTGGGAGATTCGCTGCTATATGATCAGCCTTTAAGCGTCAGTGAATACTGACGTCCCCACTTCCATAGGTACTGGATCGCCGAAGTACAAAGGCGAAATTCAGGAGGACTCAAGGCAAGGAAAGCAAGGAGTCAGTGTTATGTTTAGTACCGCTGCAGTATATGTATTGATTATGTATTAGTTGAGAAGTACTCTGTTGTAAGATGTTGAAGGTTGTAATACTTAGAAATGTAAAGGTAATTTTGTAACTCTATTGTAAGGTATTACAGTTGTACAATATTCAGACTTGTAACACATTGTGTATTGAATAAAAAGTTTTAAATTCTCCTGTTTTTCTGTGTATTGTGACTAATTGAAGAAAAGGTCTTGGCTCGTGTCATGGTTTCCCAGTATTAGAAATCGGGGCGCTACACTAATCAGACTCCCAGGGCGACTATGAATACCTCCTACCTACCACTGTGACCAGGTAATCACTCTTTTTCCAGCTTAAGCTCTTTCTTAATCATCACTAGTTACTGACAAGAGCGTCGGAGGGTGCGTCGCCGGAATCAACCCCGGTGTATCGCACTTCTTTGCAGGTTAGCCGCTGGAATCAGCCGGCTTGGGTCCGCTATTCAGGTTTTTCCACGAACCCACAAATCTCATCTGTTTACCCCCACACCAGATCCAGCGGTAACAGATATCATCACTTTACTGCAACTGTGTTAGTAATTTTCAGACTCATAATTTCATGCGTACCCTACTGTTATCTATTTTATTTGACCCTATTAACAGTAAAGGAAAATTTTGAAATAAATCATGCTAGACCTAGACATGTATAGCTAATTCCCTGAATTTTTACAGATTTTTATTAATGAGTTCTCTGACCCAAAATAATTAATGCACCATAACCTACTGCATGCTTACTGAACATAAAACCTGATTAGATTAGGGTTTTCACCCTATTCCTGTATCTTTCACATGACTTAATTATACTCGCTGGAACCGTATGGAAGTCTACTTTCCAGATAATTCGGCAGATTCAGTTTTACTATTGTGTAGTGACCATGATCCATGTTTTAGTACAGCAAGGTCCTGCTGTCCTGATTTTGGGAAATGTGTTAAATGATGTGTATTGCTTCATTCTTTCTTTGTAGTGCTTAGACTTAGTCACACATAGTAGTATACAATATTGACACCCTCTTGCATGCTCACATAGGATGAAAATGACTTAATAACAAGCCGGTGTATTATGGGTAGGACTTGGTAGTGAACGATCGGAAAATGTACTCGGCAAGGCCTTATCTCTATATCGTACTGGAAGGAGGAGAAAAATTGATTGTAAGGAGGAGAAATATCGATTGGAAGGAGTATTGTTTGGAATATGTATTGATTGCAATTATCGATTGTTAATTATTGATCGTCATCGATGCCGAGTACACGAACCATGAATTCACCATCGGTCTAAAACGATCACTGTACTTGTGCGGAATCTGTAGTGATGGATGCAGTAGTACGTGAATTAGATAGATTAATAAAATACTTAATAACCTGCATACTTGATCTTGTATTAAATTGACTTGACATCACGCATTACCTGCCTGTCTTTGTTTTATTCTTTGTCTTTGACCATGTTTCTTTCCTTGATATTCATGTTTTCACATTATCCGTTGTTTTCTCTACTTGCTTCCCACGACTTGCTCTAAGGGATCTTTTTTTCTTCTTTTTAGATCCAGTTTTAATAGGTACAAAAGGAGCAATACCAGAAGTCATTGGTGAGCAAACACTTTGAAGATTGGAGCTGAACTTTAGACTACCTAGTTATCTTTCATTATTTGCTTATTGTATTTTCTTTTAATCATACTTGTATTCTTGGGCTTTATGACCCGAAGTTTGTTTTATCACTGATGTTGGATTATTATTTAGTGAATTTATTTCATGATTATCTTTGAGTTTATTTATTGTTTATGTGATTATACTCTTTGCCTGCGTGGTTGTTTCTCTTGTATATTGTTGAGTTAGACTAGTACAGCATATGGATGATGTATAATCATTTGCTGGGCCTAAGTTACGTGCTCGTATTCCCGTAGTTTGGAAAGCGGGGCGTGACAGAGTTTTTAGTGGTATCAGAGCCCAGGGTTGAGTAATATATCAATCAAACATGGCTATCTTTACGAGGGTTGGCTTTGATTGGTATATTAGTCGAGTTTGGCTCTAGCTAGGTTAGCTCAATAATATGCGTACCCCGCTGATCACATGAACATGCAATAACATGCAATAACTTTAATATAATTTGGATATTAATTCCATTCGATCTACATCTTACTCCTTTGCATTCAATCCTTTGATTCCTTGTATTCTTCCATCTATTGCATTCATTATCATTGCCAATCTACCCACATATGTCTGGGTACTCACCAACTGGATGGTTTTGCAGACTATGGCTCGTGAAGATTCTTCGACTCCCCCACCGAGGGCTGAAACATCAGAGAATTCCACCATTCTCCAGGCGATGCAACAATTGCTGGAGCTACAACGAGAGCACAATGAGCTGATGAGAGCAAGTCTGGAAAGAGCCCAGGAGAATGCACAGCTCACCCGACTGTGTGTAATTGTGCCCCAGCATCATGCCTTCGCTATCATGGGACAGACCCATGGAAGGAAGGGCCGGACATGCAACTTTTGCCGCAAGATTGGTCACTTACGCAAGGATTGCCGGATGGCCAACTGCTTGTGTTTTGTATGCGGAGCAAGTGATCACCAGGTTCGAGACTACCCAAGGAACAGGAGAAATGCACCAACTGGAGGATCAGCTCCCAGTGGAGGACAGGCTGGAGAACGTGGTCAGGCCCATAACCAGATTCCATAGAAAGTAGCAACTGCTGTAGGTGCGACTGCAGGTATTTTGTTATTTTGTTGCATTTCTGTTCTTGCATCATTTATTCTTCTGTTCTTGCATCTATCATATTTTGTCAATTCAATATTAAGAATCATGTTAGTTATTTCATTCTTGCTGCATTCTCTTCAATTCTGATTTTGCCCCTTGTTCCTCTCCCTTCACATTCAATTCTTTGATTTTCTTTTGACCAATCTAGTCATCCTTTTCTTTGAGTCTTTATTGGGCATAAATTTATTTTCTCCTACCTATTTTTCTCTTTATAATAATTTTTCCCGAATACTTTCTATATTTCGATTATTATTTGTTATATTTATTTTGGATCTTTTATAAAAATGTTTCTCAACAAAAATTGTGTTATTTTGAATAATGGTGTATTCTAACTTGAATCTTCATTTTTGGTCGACTATATATATTTCTATTGGATTATTTTGATAAGACAAATTCTTATTTTGTTGTATAATGCTATTATTACAACTGTTTTTATTATTACTATTGTTTTCATTATCATTACTAGTATTATTATTTTTGTTACTACTATTGATATTCTTATTGTTGTTTCCATTATTTTATTATTGTTGTTAATATTAAATTACTTTCACAAAAATGTTGAACCTAAAACTATATTTTGTCTTGCATTATTATTTTTACTAGTGTTGTTAATATTTTAATGTTATTGTTATAATTTTGCGATTGTTATTATTATTGTTATGATCATTGTTATTGGTTATTCTTATTGTCATTAGTATTGGTATTTTGTTATTATTATTGTTATTGCTATTATTATTTTTGTCGTTACAATTATTATTTTGTTTTGAGCCCGAACATGCTTAATTTTATATGCATTTCACCATTTCGGTGCAACCTAATATCGAGATGGCAAATGTGCAACTGGATATCGGGGATGCAAAATGTGCAACCGAATATCCAGACGACAACCTGCAACCTGATGTCGTGACGGCAAACATGCAACTTGAGGTTAAGGAGGCAAGATTTTCTACGTAATTGCTAATTGATATTTCAAGACTTTTTATTTATTTAATGAAACCAATGGTAAAGAAGTATTTTCCTTATGACATTTTGTTTATACAATCACACTTCATGTTTCCATATAATTTGAACTAGTATAGTCGATTTTACTCTATTTTGTGTATAAATTATTATTTCTACTATTTTTATTATTGCTGTTGTTTTCATTATTTGTTATTGGAATTATTATTGTTATTGTTATTTCTATTGCTGTTATTATTACTGTTTTCATTATCTTTATTGTTATTATTTTTACTGTTATTGTTACTGTTACTTTATTATTATTGATATTATTATTATTATTATTGCTATTATTATTATTATTGTTACTATTTTAATGCTATTATTAGTATTATTGCATTATTTTCATGAATGTGTTCAATTCTATTCTGTTTTCATTATTATCGGTATTGTTAAAAATTTTATTTTATTATATTATTATTACATGTATGATTCTGATAATTTTGATTAATGTTAACATTATTATTATTGTTATTATTTTGTTAGTATTATTTTATTATCATGGTTATTATTAATTTTACTATTAATGTGTTGTTACTAATACTGTTATTATTATTTTTATTATTGTTATTATTATTCTATTATTATTGATATTATTATTATTGATATTGTTGTTATCATTATTTTCGTTAAAGCCATTAGTTTTGATCAATATTGTATCTTTTGATTATTTAAATTGAAGCTCAATTTTATATTCTTTTGCATTATTGTTTATATCTACCTTGAGCCAATACTCTCTTTCATCCTGGTGTCTCATTCTTGTCATCTGGCTCGGTTCGCCGATTGGTGTCATGTGGCCTACAACGACAGGTATGTTGCTTGGGACATCACCATCGGAATAGCACAGCGGAAGCGTGGTGGGCCCATAACCCACATGTCCATGGATTCTCCTATTGTTTCTCCTTCCCTACATTGTTTGTTTCAGTCCATCCCTTGCATTCATCCTCACCCATTGACTCATTTGCTTGGTCTAACTCTTCCTTGTCCATCTTTCTTCGATCCCAGCTCTATCTATCTCTTCATCTCCTTGCTTGCTATATTGCAAGCCTTGTGTTGTTTTCTTTTCATTCTGATACCGGTTACTTCTTTCTTGTCTTCCATATGACCTCATTGTTAACTACTTCTTTCTTTTCTGGTGTGGCCTCTGCCTTGTTCCTTTCCTTAAACCCCCTATTTTGTTACCCCAGATTGTTTTTGCCTGTCCTATGTACCGCCTAAGCAAATTTCGAGGACGAAATTTTGTTGTAAGGTGGGTAGGATTTGTAACCCCAGTTTCCATAAATACGTATTTTCGTGAGTATTTTCCTGTATTTTGATATTTATAAATTGTTATTGTTAAACTCGTTTTGAATTTTTTGTTAAAGCTTTTCCTAAACAATAGTTTTAATTATTCTGAATAAAACTTGTCTAAATTTCTACTTGATCAACCATTTGCATTTTATTCTCAAATCAAAAATATTATTATTACTGTTTTGACTATTTCGACCAATTCCTATTTTTAATATTTAGATATTGCTATGATAATTGTTATGGTTATTTTTATTATTTTTATTATTATTATTGTCACTACTGTAATTATTGTCAGTATTTTATTCTTAGTGTTATTATTCTTACTAATTGTTAATATTAGTGTTATTATTTTTATTTACATGTTTATTTCTATTCTTATTGTTACTATGGTTACTTATTGTTATATTTGATCATTATTACAAATCCGTTTTTGTTTAATAATTGGGTTTATCATTGTTTCAAATAATTTATGCAATACAAATTGTATTTTTGATATGAATTATGTTCTTTTGTATCCGGGTTTATATTGATCTTTATTTCTTTATACCCTATCTATTTTACTTATTGGATGTATTGCCCAAATGCCCAATACCCAATATCCTACTTTCCCTCTATAAATATCCTAATCTAATTAAATAAACCATAACCCTAATTATTAATCCCAAACCCAGCCGCCTACTATAACCCCAAACCCTTTACTATTTTACCGTTCTCTCCTTACCCCCGCTCTCTCTCCCTGTTCCACCTTCGAACAAAGCCACCCATAGCCGCTCCCATCCTCGGCGCTTTCCTGCTCTCCACCCCTCATCAACATCTCCTCATCGCCATCAACCCCTCCATTCATCTTCCCCTGTCCTCGTCATTCAACCGCTCGAACCCATCAACCGAACCCATTGCTTCGCCAAACCCATCTCCGATCACCACCTCTTCCCATCCTCGTCGTCTTCAACCTCCACCAATTTACCCATCACCGCCTCGCCTTCACCCTCTCCATGCACCCCGAAACCACCGGAGAACCCAGCCGCTCATCGTCGCCCCTGTTTCGATCGAAGACAAAGTTTAGAGTTCATCGAGGCTGCCGTCGTTGCGTCGCCTCCTGACCAGCGCGCCGCCCGTCGCGACCTCCAGTTGTGCCGCCCACGGCATGCCATCCGCCGCCAGCGTCGTCGGAGTTCCCTTGTGCCTCTCCCTCTCTCTGTCGCTTTAGAGAAGGAGTGCGAGTCGACGATTTTGGTGTTTCATGTTCGGCTACACCCGATCCCACACTCGTCGTCTCGTGTTTGCCCCTGATCTGGTGTGGGGCTACAGTGTGATTGGTTGGATTTGGTGTTCTGTGTTCTATGCACACCAGATCCAGTTTCGGTGTTCTGTGTTCTGCCCAGAACTGGTGTGGAGCTTTTCCTTTGCTGTTTTGGTTTCTTCGCACAGTCTTCGCACGTGCTTTTGGGAGTTTTTTGCCCGGGATTCTGATCCCGTTATTCTATTTTATTAATATCTGCAATAACAGGCAAGTCACTTCTTGAACCCTTTTAATTATTTTTGTTCAAGATTCCTTTGATCTCCTGCAAGTAGATCCTATCCTTTTATTTATCAAAAACTACTTTGAAAATTCTGTTAAGATTATCGAGGATTTAAACGAGCTAACTCGACATACTCTTAACATCATGCTTCTCTTCGATCTAAACCTAGTCCCCAATGTTTCATGCATTTCCACAATAAACAACTAGATTCTTGCATAGGATTACTTGTTGATTGGACACTGAAATTGAACATGCTAGTACTGAATCTAATTGATGATTTGACACCATGACCATGATAAATGTATCTTAACCCTTAGAGATTGCATGTTGACACCTAGGATTGCTTTGATTACCAATTTGCATGCTATATGTGACCGTGTGAATTATTTATTATCTTTTATGTTAATTTGATTTCTGGACTGTTGTATGTTTCATGTTATCTTTTATGTTAATTTGCATGCTATATGTGACCCTTAGTAATTTTCAGACTCATAATTTCATGTGTACCGTGCTGTTGTCTATTTTATTTAACCCTATTAAAAGTAAAGGAAAAATCTGAAATAAGTCATGCTGTTCTTAGACATGAATAGCTACTTCCCTGAATTTTGGTAGATTTTTATTAATGAGTTCTCTGACCCGAAATAATTAATGCAACATAGCCTATTGCATGCTGACTGAACATAAAACCTGATTAGATTACAGCTTTCACCCTAGTTCCTACGTCTTTCATATGCCTTAATTATACTTGCTGGAACCGTATGGAAGTCTACTTTCCAGATCTTCCGGCAGATTCAGTTTTTCTATTGTTTAGTGACCATGATCCATGTTTTAGTACAGCAAGGTTCTGCTGTCCTTATTTTGTCAAATGTGTTAAATGATGTGTTTTACTTCATGCTTTGTTTGTAGCGCTTAGACTTAGTCACACATAGTAGTATACAACATTGACACCCACTTGCATGCTCACATAGGATGAAAATGACTTAATAACAAGCCGGGATATTATGGATAGGACGTGGTAGTGAACGATCGGAAAATGTACTCGGCAAGGCCCTATCGCTATATCGTACTAGAAGGAGGAGAAATATTGATTGGAAGGAGGAGAAATATCGATTGGAAGGAGGAGTTTTGATTGGAAGACGTATTGATTGCAATTATCGATTGTTAATTATTGTTCGTCATCGACGCCGAGTACATGAACCGTGAATTCACCATCGGTCTGAAACGATCACTGTGCATGTGCAGAACCTGTAGTATGGGATGCAGTAGTACGTGTACTAGATAGATTAATAAAATACTTAATAACCTGCATACTTGATCTTGTATTGAAATTGACTTGACATCATGCATTACATGTGTGATTATTGAAACCCTTTGATATTACTGCCTGTCTTTATTTTGTTCTTTGTCTTTGACCATGTTCCTTTCCTTGATATTCAAGTTTTCCTATTATCCTTTGTTTTCTCTACTTGCTGCCCACGACTTGCTCTAAGGGCTCTCTTTTTCTTCTTTTAGATCCAGTTTTAATAGGTACCGAAGGAGCAATACGAGAAGTCATTGGTGAGCAAACTCTTTGAAGATTGGTGCTGAACTTTAGACTACTTAGTTATCTTTCATTATTTGCTTATTGTATTTTCTTTTAATCATACTTGTATTCTTGGGCTTTATAACCCGAAGTTTGTTTTATCCCTGATGTTAAATTATTATTTAGTGAATTTATTCATGATTAACTTTGAAATTATTTATTGTTTATGTGATTATACTCTTTGCCTGCGTGGTTGTTTCTCTTGTATATTGTTAAGTTAGGCTGGTATAACTTATAGATGATGTATAATCATTAGCTGGACCTAAGTTACGTGCTCGTATTCCCGTAGTTTGGGAAGCGTGGCATGACATTATTATTGTTATTATTACTTTTATTATTACTATTATTATTTTTGTCATTTTTCCTACTATTATTATTATTGTTATTATAAGTATTATTTTAGTCAGTGTTATTATTTGCCTTATTATATTTTTATTGTTAATATTATCATACTCTAATTTATCTAATATTGTTATAATTATTTTCTTAATGGATTTTTAATCCCATCTCAAACCCATACCCGGTTTAAATACCCCTACCTGTTTCCATACACCAAATACCCATTTAACTCTAAACTACCCAAACCCAACTACCCGATACCCTGTCTGTAGAACCCCGTATTTTCAAATATTATTTTAATTATTTGAAAATGAATTTTAAATGATTTTGAGTATTTGATAAATATTTTCTAAAAGATTTATCTTTTGTACACGTGCAAAACACGTGCAAATGACTTTTCAGAAGTTTGAAAATTTTAGTTTTCTTTATGAAAAATCATTATTTATTATTTGACGATTATTTAGTATTTTTCCAGATTTTTCTGAAATTAATTAGTACTATTTGCAATTTTTGAGAAAAGAAGGACTTATTTGCAAAAGTGACATTTTTGAGGGTTGAAGTGCAAAATGCATTTGCTGGACATTCCGATCAGCACTTGTTGAGGTTTAAAAATATATTTTTCTATTAGATCCTAATTTAAATGATATTTGGTTTAATTTTCCAGAAAAGGATTATATACGTGAGATGTACTTTTGGAAAGGATTATTTTGTAAAGAGGGAATATAACCCTAATTTTCTATCCGGCATATATAAGGGAAATCCTTTTTCCCAGCCATCATTGAGAACTCACAGATTTTTGGTGATTTGGATTTTGAAGAACAAAGGAGGATTCTTGGATCTAGCAAGGAGGAGCTTTTGTGGATCTTTTCTTCAAATCAAAGGTGAGTGGTTTGTTTTGTTGTTTTGTTTGTCTTGATTGATGAATGACGTAAGATCTTGTTATGCTTGTTTGTGATCATTATGCCATTATTTTGTTAGTCCCATTGAATGTATGGTATGAATCTTTTATTGGTTATGGAGGATGAGAACTCTTATTGATATTTGAACCATGTATGAGAAAATATTAAGATTTGTTGAGGAAATGTTGATCTATGAGATCGTATTGTTGGGAGACATATTAAGAATTGATTTTATTGCGATTAGATAGTAAACACCTGGATCTTATGGTTGTAAATCAGATTTGGATTAAGTTATGGAAGACATTTTGTTGAGAAAAACCCTAATGGGAGAATTAAGAATTGAGATCATGAGAATATGAGATTGGAGGAATTGATTGATTGAGTAATGTAACCATGATGGAGATTATTGAGAATTGTTTATTAGCCTGGATACAATTGATTTTATGTTCAGTGAATCTTTAGAAAAACTCCAGTTTGATTTGTGTTCAGACCTATTGTTGGGAATCTGTAGCCGACAGCCGACTGTCCTGCGAAGCAGTCGACTGGTACGAGCCTACTGTGTATTTTTGAGTCTTGAGATTTGTTCGGGACAGTCGACCTAGACTGAGGTCAGTCGACTGATCCTCTGTTTGTGATTTTGTTCAGTCCTTTCGGGACAGTCGACCTATGACCTTTCAGTCGACTCAAATACTTAGATTATTTTGATGAGGACTATTTGAATTTGTCTCGGGGCAGTCGACTGATGACTTGTCAAGTCGACTGGTCATGCCTTAGATTATTTTTTTGTAAAATGTTGGGATATGTCGTCTGGACAGTCGACTGGTCCTTTATGCAGTCGACTGGTCCTGAAGGATCTTTGTATTTGATTTGAGATATTTTGTTTAGTGTTTGATTTTGAGACATTAGTTCAGTACTTGATTCTCAGATATTGTTCAGTATTTGATGTTGAGATATTTGTTCAGTGTTTGATTTTAAGATGTTCAGTTAAGTATTGGTTTTTGAGATGTTCAGTTAAGAACATGATTTTGAGATATTTTGTTGAGCCACTTGTTAAGTGGAATTTGTTCAGATATTTGTTTTTGAGTCTCTAGAAGTATGTGACCCTAGTATACCGGTGTTGAGATATTTGTTCAGTTGTTTGTTGAGGCCCACTGAGGCACATTTTCAGTACTCGGATTTTTAGTCCGGTGGGTACACTACTCTAGGAGATTTGTTCAGTAACCCAAACTAATAAGGACAGGCATTAGTAGTGTCATGACGAATGGGAACTTGAGTTATGCACCTCAGTATGGCTTTTGATGTAGGATTTAATCTCCTGAATTATCCAAGTAATTAACTTGTGATGTGTGATTTATCTCCGGAATTATCCAGGTAGTTAACCTGAGATGTGAGGTATTTCTCCGGAATTATCCAAGTAATTATCTTGTGATGTAGGATTGAACTACGGAATTATCGGAGTCGAGGCGACGCTTTTGGGGTATTATTGTGATAAGGAATCTATGTTTAGATGTGGGATGATCTCCTGAATTATCCAGGGAAAATACCTGTGATGTGAGATCAATCTCCGGAATGATCAAGCATAGGCAAATTATCATAGTTTATCTTCATCTCTTAGTAGTCATCGTTGTCAGCATGTAGTCATGATGTTTTCTTGAATCACTTTTATGCATTCGGTTTTCCTGTTTTTACACACTTGGCTTTTGGTTTTGGTATCACCCATTACTCTTTTATTGTTACTTCATACTTTAGTGTTTGATTATTATTTGTTAGACATTATGCTTCAGATTCATTTATGTTATTTGTTTGATTTGTTACCACTCACACCATTTTTATGGCTGACCCCTTTAGTTTGGGGGTTAGGGTTCAACTCTAGCCTCACATGTTGCAGGTTATTGCTTAGATTGGAGGTTGGATGCTTGAGTGGGCAGTTTGAGATAATTGGATTATTTAGTGATTGGTGTAAAACTGTAAAGGATATTTGAGATCATTATTGAGTTGTAAATAAAATGTTAATTTGTGTTGAGATGTTTAGACTTCCGCTGTAATTGTAATAATTGTTGTAATAAAGAGGAAAAAATTTAGTGGTGTTGTTGGTGTTTATTGTTCTATTGAAGTGGATTGCTGGGATTTCGCCACTTATTTTCTAAGCTCTCATGTTAGAAATTTAGGGGCAAGCTGATCCAACAGCAGCAGATGATTGGATTAGGAAGATGGAGACGATCTTCGAAGTATCGGAGACTCCAGTAGCTAGTAAGGTGAAGTTGGCTTCTATGCAACTTGAAAAAGACGCTGGTGTCTGGTGGGAGTCACTGAAGAGGACTCTGGGAGATCAGCCTTTGACATGGGAAGCTTTTCTGGAGGAGTTCAGAGATCGCTTCTTTCCTCTGGATGTTCAAGAGAAAAAGGCGACTGAGTTCATGAACCTTCAGCAGGGGAGCATGACTGTTCGGGAGTATGAGACGAAATTTGCTCAACTTTCAAGGTATGCACCAGAGTTGGTCATGGATGAAGCAAAGAAGGCCAAAAAGTTTGAGCAGGGCTTGAGGCCGAACTTGAGGTCAAGGATGGTACCGTTGAGTATCAGGAGATTCGAGAAGCTGGTCAGGATGGCCGCGATGACTGAAGAAGATATGGAACTGTTTCAGAAGAAGCAGGAATCATGGAACCGAAACAAGAGGCCAGCATCAGGCCAGAGTGGGAAGGGATTCCCCGTGAAGCAGGCGAAGTTCAGTGGACCGGTGCAGAAGGCACCTGGAGCTCAGGGAGTGACCTGTTACTACTGCAAGGAAGTAGGACATTACAGGTCAGCATGTCCGAAGTTGGCAGAGCATGTTTGTTCTCAGTGTGGGCAGACTGGACACTCAAAGCCCCATTGTCCACAACTGAAGAAAGACGGTTCAGGTGGAAGCAAAGTCCCGAAGAGGCAAGGGCGAGTATTTGCATTGACCGAGGAGGATGCGAGAAACTCGGAAGATGTAATACAGGGTATGCAGGAATTTTGATTTCTTTCATTTTTGAATCAGTGTAATGAATAAAACTTTTATTTCAGAACAATTTAAGATTGAGTATCATTCTTATTGTAACAGGAGTTGTTTTAATAAATGGAATAAGAGCAAAGGTTTTGTTTGACACTGGTTCATCGCATACATTTGTATCGCCAAGTTTTGCAAAGATCTTAGGTTTGGAACCTAAGTTATTTCCAGACAGGGTTTTGTCGGTGGCAAAGCCGTCAGGTGAAGAGCTAGTAGCGGATCGATATTACGAGGGCTGTGATATCGAGATTGGTGGAAGGATGTTCGGCATCGACTTGATCGAACTGCAAGTTTTGGGAGTGGATGTCATTGTAGGCATCGATTGGATGGCTATTTATGATGCCACAATTGATTGCAAGCAGAAGGAGGTGTTGGTGAAAGCACCAGGTGGACCTGCAGTAACTTTCCAAGGGAAGAAGAAGATCCCGCAGGTGGCTGCAATGGTATCTAAGAAGTCTATTGCAGATGAAGTCAAGGGCATTCCGGTGGTTCGAAAGTTTCCTCAGGTGTTCTTGGATGATTTTCCAGGATTACCGCCGCAGAGAGATGTGGAGTTTTGCATCAATGTTCAGCCGGGGAGTGCACCGATTTCCAAGGCTCCGTACAGGATGGCACCTGTAGAGCAGGATGAAGTGAAGAAGCAGATTGAGGAGCTTTTGAGCAAAGGGCTTATCAGACCGAGTTCATCTCCGTGGGGAGCGCCAGTGTTGTTGGTCAAGAAGAAGGATGGGTCGATGAGGATGTGCATTGACTACAGGGAGTTGAATAGGGTGACTATTCAGAACAAGTACCCACTGCCGCGGATTGATGATTTGTTCGACAGACTTCGAGGAGCAGCGGTATTTTCGAAGATTGATCTAAGGTCAGGGTATCATCAGGTGCGAGTCAAGGAGGAAGATGTGAGTAAGACAGCTTTCAGGACTCGTCATGGGTTGTATGAATTTTGGGTGATGCCATTCGGGTTGACGAATGCGCCAGCAGTTTTCATGGATATGATGAATCGGGTGTTGAGGCCATTCATTGATTCCTTCGTGGTGGTCTTCATCGATGATATCTTGGTGTATTCGAAGTCGGAGGAGGATCATTCTAAGCACTTGACAGTGGTATTACAGACATTGCAGGAGCACAGCTTGTATGCCAAATTGTCGAAGTGTGAATTTTGGAAGTCTGAGGTAGCTTTCCTTGGTCACATTCTTTCTAAGGAGGGAGTGGCTACTGATCCTCAGAAAGTGGAAGCAGTGAAGGATTGGCCCAGGCCGACGTCAGTGAAGGAAGTCAGAAGCTTCTTGGGATTCGCTGGTTACTACAGGAGGTTTATTCAGGGGTATTCTCAGATTGCAGTTCCATTGACAGGTTTGACCCGGAAGAGTGTGGCATTTGTGTGGACAGATAAGTGCGAGGAGAGTTTACTTGAGTTAAAGGAAAGGTTGACTGCTGCACCCATACTAGCATTGCCGCAAGCAGGGAAGGATTATGACATCTACAGTGATGCATCTCTCAGAGGTTTGGGTTGTGTCTTGATGCAGGAAGGCAAGGTCATTGCTTATGGTTCGAGGCAGTTGCGTCCGCATGAGAAGAATTATCCGACGCATGACTTGGAGTTAGCAGCTATCATATATGCCTTGAAGCTATGGAGGCATTATGTCTATGGTGAGAAGGTCAACATGTACACTGACCACAAGAGCCTGAAGTACATCTATCAGCAGAGGGATTTGAATCTTCGTCAGAGAAGATGGTTGGAGGTATTGGAAGAGATTCGTCCTGAGATCAAGTATCATCCGGGCAAGGCGAATGTAGTGGCTGATGGACTTAGCAGGAAGAGTAGTTTGTCAAGGTTGATCACTACTCGAAGAGAGTTGGCAGCAGAGATCGATCAGGCAGGTATCGAGGTGGTACTGCAAGGTTTAGGAGCATCTTTGGCTCAGTTGAGGCTGCAGCCGTCTTTGAGAGAGAAGATTGTGGAAGGTCAGAGATCAGATTCAGAGATCCAGAAGATGTTACAGCAGGTTTCAGAAGGCAAGTTATCAGAATTTCGTATCCAAGATGGAGTTCTTTGGTTGGGTGAGAGGTTGTGTGTTCCAGATGATGCAGAGTTGAGAGAGAGTATCTTGCAGGAGGCACACAGTACATTGTTATCAGTTCATCCAGGAGGCACGAAGATGTACAGGGACATCAAACCACATTTTTGGTGGTCGGTATGAAGCGAGATGTGGCAGATTTTGTGGCGAGGTGTCTGACTTGTCAGCAGATCAAGGCAGAGAATCAGAGACCTGGAGGTTTGTTGCAGCCTTTACCCATTCCGGAGTGGAAGTGGGAGAATATCAGTATGGACTTTATTACGGGTTTGCCGAGGAGTTCGAAGGGCAATGACTCGATTTGGGTTGTTGTGGACCGATTGACTAAGTCGGCACATTTTCTAGCCATGAAGATTACTTGGTCGATGGAGAAATTGGCTGAGTTATACATTGAAGAGATTGTGAGACTTCATGGAGTTCCTGTTTCGATTGTGTCTGACAGAGATCCGAGGTTTACATCAAGGTTTTGGAGAAGTTTACAAGCAGCTTTGGGCACCAGGACTGATTTCAGTACAGCATTTCATCCGCAGACAGATGGTCAGACGGAGAGGGTGAATCGAGTGCTGGAAGATATGTTGAGAGCTTGTGTTATGGACTTTGGTGGTAGTTGGGAGAGATACTTGGCATTGGTTGAGTTTGCCTATAACAATAGTTACCATGCAAGTATTGGGATGGCACCGTATGAGGCTTTGTACGGACGGAGGTGCAGGACACCTGTATGTTGGTATGAGGTTGGCGAGAGGCAGATGTATGGTCCTGAGATCGTGCAGCAGACGTCAGAGCAGATTGAGTTGATTCGCAAGAGGTTAGTTGAAGCTCAGAGTCGGCAGAAGAGTTATGCTGACACCCGACGAAGAGATTTGGAGTTTGAGGTTGGGGATGCAGTTTTTCTCAAGGTTTCTCCGACCAAAGGAGTAATCAGATTTGGTAAGGGTGGCAAGTTGGCGCCGAGGTATATTGGTCCGTACAGGATCATGGAGAGGATTGGCAAGACAGCATACAGATTGAAACTTCCAGAGGAGTTAGCGCAAGTACATGACGTGTTTCATGTGTCGCTATTAAGGAAGTATGTGGCCGATCAGAAGCATCAGTTGGTAGAAGTTCCCGAAGATCTACAGGTGAACTTGAGCTACAAGGAACAACCTGTTGAGATCGTTGATCGTAGGGAGAAAGTCCTTAGAAGCAAGGTGATACCTATGGTCAAGGTATTGTGGAGGAATCAGCAGTTCGAGGAGGCTACTTGGGAGCCAGAGGATCGCATGCTGAATGATTTTCCTGAATTGTTTGAATGAATGTATTTCTTGTATGAGAATGGAATTCTTTGAATGATTGAACTATTGATTGATACATGATGTAATCTTTAATTTGATTGTGATGTTATATGAAATTATTTGGATTATGATCTATCTATGAAGTATTGTTTCCTTTTGTTGGTATGTGTTTGAACTCATTAGTAGTAGTTCTGAGGACAGAACTCTTCTAAGGAGGGAGTGATGTAGAACCCCATATTTTCAAATATTATTTTAATTATTTGAAAATGAATTTTAAATGATTTTGAGTATTTGATAAATATTTTCTAAAAGATTTATCTTTTGTACACGTGCAAAACACGTGCAAATGACTTTTCAGAAGTTTGAAAATTTTAGTTTTCTTTATGAAAAATCATTATTTATTATTTGACGATTATTTAGTATTTTTCCAGATTTTTCTGAAATTAATTAGTACTATTTGCAATTTTTGAGAAAAGAAGGACTTATTTGCAAAAGTGACATTTTTGAGGGTTGAAGTGCAAAATGCATTTGCTGGACATTCCGATCAGCACTTGTTGAGGTTTAAAAATATATTTTTCTATTAGATCCTAATTTAAATGATATTTGGTTTAATTTTCCAGAAAAGGATTATATACGTGAGATGTACTTTTGGAAAGGATTATTTTGTAAAGAGGGAATATAACCCTAATTTTCTATCTGGCATATATAAGGGAAATCCTTTTTCCCAGCCGTCATTGAGAACTCACAGATTTTTGGTGATTTGGATTTTGAAGAACAAAGGAGGATTCTTGGATCTAGCAAGGAGGAGCTTTTGTGGATCTTTTCTTCAAATCAAAGGTGAGTGGTTTGTTTTGTTGTTTTGTTTTGCTTTGCTTGTTTTGTTTGTCTTGATTGATGAATGACGTAAGATCTTGTTATGCTTGTTTGTGATCATTATGCCATTATTTTGTTAGTCCCATTGAATGTATGGTATGGATCTTTTATTGGTTATGGAGGATGAGAACTCTTATTGATATTTGAACCATGTATGAGAAAATATTAAGATTTGTTGAGGAAATGTTGATCTATGAGATCGTATTGTTGGGAGACATATTAAGAATTGATTTTGTTGCGATTAGATAGTAAACACCTGGATCTTATGGTTGTAAATCAGATTTGGATTAAGTTATGGAAGACATTTTGTTGAGAAAAACCCTAATGGGAGAATTAAGAATTGAGATCATGAGAATATGAGATTGGAGGAATTGATTGATTGAGTAATGTAACCATGATGGAGATTATTGAGAATTGTTTATTAGCCTGGATACAATTGATTTTATGTTCAGTGAATCTTTAGAAAAACTCTAGTTTGATTTGTGTTCAGACCTATTGTTGGGAATCTGTAGCCGACAGCCGACTGTCCTGCGAAGCAGTCGACTGGTACGAGCCTACTGTGTATTTTTGAGTCTTGAGATTTGTTCAGGACAGTCGACCTAGACTGAGGTCAGTCGACTGATCCTCTGTTTGTGATTTTGTTCAGTCCTTTCGGGACAGTCGACCTATGACCTTTCAGTCGACTCAAATACTTAGATTATGTTGATGAGGACTATTTGAATTTGTCTCGGGGCAGTCGACTGATGACTTGTCAAGTCGACTGGTCATGCCTTAGATTATTTTTTTGTAAAATGTTGGGATATGTCCTCTGGACAGTCGACTGGTCCTTTATGCAGTCGACTGGTCCTGAAGGATCTTTGTATTTGAATTGAGATATTTTGTTTAGTGTTTGATTTTGAGACATTAGTTCAGTACTTGATTCTGAGATATTGTTCAGTATTTGATGTTGAGATATTTGTTCAGTGTTTGATTTTAAGATGTTCAGTTAAGTATTGGTTTTTGAGATGTTCAGTTAAGAACATGATTTTGAGATATTTTGTTGAGCCACTTGTTAAGTGGAATTTGTTCAGATATTTGTTTTTGAGTCTCTAGAAGTATGTGACCCTAGTATACCGGTGTTGAGATATTTGTTCAGTTGTTTGTTGAGGCCCACTGAGGCACATTTTCAGTACTCAGATTTTTAGTCCGGTAGGGTACACTACTCTAGGAGATTTGTTCAGTAACCCAAACTAATAAGGACAGGCATTAGTAGTGTCATGACGAATGGGAACTTGAGTTATGCACCTCAGTATGGCTTTTGATGTAGGATTTAATCTCCTGAATTATCCAAGTAATTAACTTGTGATGTGTGATTTATCTCCGGAATTATCCAGGTAGTTAACCTGAGATGTGAGGTATTTCTCCGGAATTATCCAAGTAATTATCTTGTGATGTGGGATTGAACTACGGAATTATCGGAGTCGAGGCGACGCTTTTGGGGTATTATTGTGATAAGGAATCTATGTTTAGATGTGGGATGATCTCCTGAATTATCCAGGAAAAATACCTGTGATGTGGGATCAATCTCCGGAATGATCAAGCATAGGCAAATTATCATAGTTTATCTTCATCTCTTAGTAGTCATCGTTGTCAGCATGTAGTCATGATGTTTTCTTGAATCACTTTTATGCATTCAGTTTTCCTGTTTTTACACACTTGGCTTTTGGTTTTGGTATCACCCATTACTCTTTTATTGTTACTTCATACTTTAGTGTTTGATTATTATTTGTTAGACATTATGCTTCAGATTCATTTATGTTATTTGTTTGATTTGTTACCACTCACACCATTTTTATGGCTGACCCCTTTAGTTTGGGGGTTAGGGTTCAACTCTAGCCTCACATGTTGCAGGTTATTGCTTAGATTGGAGGTTGGATGCTTGAGTGGGCAGTTTGAGATAATTGGATTATTTAGTGATTGGTGTAAAACTGTAAAGGATATTTGAGATCATTATTGAGTTGTAAATAAAATGTTAATTTGTGTTGAGATGTTTAGACTTCCGCTGTAATTGTAATAATTGTTGTAATAAAGAGGAAAAAATTTAGTGGTGTTGTTGGTGTTTATTGTTCTATTGAAGTGGATTGCTGGGATTTCGCCACTTATTTTCTAAGCTCTCATATTAGAAATTTGGGGCGCTACGCTGTCCCCAACCCGTCAGCAATCCCCCTAACCCTATTTCTCCCAACCTATATATAACCCATCTTTCCCTGTCAACTTCCCCACGAGCCGCTTCGTCACCTCCCTACCCCTGTATGCACCCATCGTCCCGACCACTCCTAGCTCACCCCCCGATCCGCCCCTCCTCGACCAACCCTCTCTCCCGTCTTGCTCTCTTCCGGTGCTTTCCCCCTCCGATAGCCCTCTGCCTTTTCTTTCGTCGTGCGGTAGCAGCACCGCGAGAAATGACTACCGGCGCTCCCATCTCTGACAGCCTATAGCAATAGCAACTACAGCACAGAGCTGCTATCGCTGCCGTTGCTAACCCTCGATGTCCCGGTGCTGTCCCGTGCTGTCCCCGTGTTGTCCCCTCCGACAGCAGCATGACAACACCTCCGTTGTCGTCCTCGCAGTGCACTGCCTGCCCATCGTCTGCCACCATGCCCGTGGGTTGCTATGTGATCATGGGGTTTTGATCAACTTCGATTTTGGGCTGCCGATCGCCTTGATGATCTTGATCATAGCTCTTGGATCTCAACCGTCAAATCTTCATCATCATCATTTCATCTTGATCATCTTGATCATCAAGATCATGTTCCCTTGGTTTTGATTCTTGACGTCCGTTGGATCTTGATCATCATGCTTGATTAGTAGTAAGCCGTCGATCTCCTCTTGATCATCCAATTAGATCCTAGCCGTCTGATGCCCTTTTGATCATTAGGATCATGATGATCATCAATTTCTTATGATCGCAGCCGTTTGATCGATCAGTCTTGATCTTCGTCATTATATTCATCATCAGGAAAATCTAACCGTCCGATCTAATCTGATCATCTTGATCTTGATCTTTGATCTCATCCGTCCGATTGTGTTCGTGATTGGTTCGTGTGTTCGTTCGATCCGTTCGTTATGTTTGTGTCCGGGAATCCGTTCCTGTTATTCTTGCTTGGCGTCGTTCTCGTCGTCGGTTAAGACAAGTAACTTTTTCTAAATTCCTTTGCATGATACAAGTCAAAAATTCCGTTTGTAGTGTAGTTGGGTTCTAGAGACAACTCATGTGTGATGTATTTTTGATGAGTATTCTCTCTATAGTGCTATTGACCATAGTTGCCTCACGACAGAATTTGATATGAAACAATTTAGGTTTTGACCGTTCTTGATGTGATTATATTTGAGGGATAATTATGAGAAATTGTGTGTTTGTTTGGATCCATGTGTTATACTTGTTGTAGACATGCTATATACCCTATTTCATGTTGTTTCGACACTTAGTAGACTCTATAACATGTTTGGTTGTATTTGGAACGAGTTTCGTATGTTGTAAGTTGATTTGTTGTTAAGAGGAAAATCTGTATTTTTGTCGATGATCAGTTTTGATTGTTATTTTAGACCATATTAAGGTCAGTATCTTAAATTCAGTATTAAACATGATTTTCAGAGAAATCCGTTTTCTTTCCAAACACTATGACCTTGGTCGATTTCGTTTTCGTATGTGTGAGATATGATTGTTTTACTACAGAGGTGTATTTCATTTCCACATTTCGTTTTTTGATGATTTCGATGACTAAACTAATTTTATACTAGTGCTAAGAATATTATTTTGATCTGAAATTTTGCACAAACTTCTATATCTACTTAGGGATTTCCCAGAATTTGGTGAATTTAAATGATGAGTTTTATATGCCGTTTCATGCTTGTTTATAAAAACTGTACTTGCTAGATTTTGCTCGCTGTTCTGCAAAGATTAGAATTTTCACCGTAATTTCTTTTCCTGTATGAAAAATATTTATGAAATATGAAAGTTATATTATTTTGTTTATTTTCATCTGCCTTTGGCAAATTTGGATTTCGTTTCACGGTTTGCAAGATATTACAGTTTTCGTACAGCAGTGTTGGGAATTCCAGATTTGCCGAACTATCATTTCTTGATGTTTTCTGATTTTGGTTGGTTGAACTAATCTTACTGGAAAATTATTAAAATTTATATTCTGATACTAGACATATAGGGGAATACACTAAAATTTTCCTGGATTTATTTGAGGTGTTTTGATCTGTTTTTCTGACTTTAAATTCGATTTACTGATTTCTGGCTGAACATATTTTCTGGATTCAAATCAGTTTTGAGTTATGTTTTTGTGCAATACTATGTGACTTATATCTGTTTTCCGGATTCGGAAGGGAGTCTATTTTCCAGATTCTTCGACGGATCCAGATTTGCATGTTTTTGACAACAAAAATCCCTGATTTAGTGCAATACTATCTTGTTGTCCTGAACTTGAGTTTTCGTTGTAGTATCCTGTTATGAGTGATTTTTTGCATGTACATGTCTATCTTTCAATCTGAACCTGTTCTTGTTTTTACCATGTTATTGTTGCTCACTTTTGTGACACATACATGTCTGTTTGATAATAATAACAAATAATCAAGCCAGGGTTTAAGGGAAAGATCTAGTAGTGGAAATTATAGAAATGTGTACTTAGAAAGGGGCCCGTGTTTACTATTTTGATTCATGTTGATACATGCCTGTTGCTGCATGGACCTGTTGGTTCATGTACTTGTTACCTATAAATTCATGAACCTGTTGCTGCATAAGTCGGATGATTCGTATACCTGTTTGATTCATGAACCTGTTCCTGTTTCTGTTTACCTGATCCCTGAGTACACGGCCCTATGGAATCCACTACGAAATCTAAACGAAACTGTTCGAATGTAGAAACCATATAGTATGGGATGCATGAAGTGATGCCTGGATAGTAATAAATACAAGACTTGACCTGACATAACATGATTACCTGTTCCTGATTACCTGTATCTGTTACCTGATTACCTGTTCCTATTTACTTGTTCCATGATTTTCTGTTACATGACACTTGATACCTGTTTACCTGATCACCTACTTGTATGATATTTGACACTTGACAGAGGATACTTGGTTACCATGCTTCTTGTTTCTTTTTCTTGATTCATGCTAGATATTCTATTTTGATAGCATGCTTATACCATACTTTGTTATTTCTACTGTTGTTTTATATTTGTTATTCTTCCCCATGTACTTGTATCCTGCACTACAAGCGGTCCGTAGGAGCTTGTTTTCTTTTTCCTCTTCCTTCAATTTTTTAAATTGCAGATTTTGGAGATCAGCTGCCATATAAAATAGGCGAGATGAGATACTAGTTGCTGGAGTTTAGCTATCATGATTTCTTGCTATTATTATTATTTGCTTATTTTGTACAATTGTATCTTGTACTTGAATTTATTTGTAGTTGGGTAATGTGATCCAGGATATTTGACTAATTCAGATCTGGATTATTTGAGATTAATATATTTTGTTTCAAGTATTCTTGTTGGTATTTTGATTCATATGTGCATACTTGGTTAATTCTTTTGCCTCTGACTCTGATTATTCTTGTGAAATATTGTAAAAATTCTTGATCAGCTTATGGATGATGAAAATCATTCGCTTGACTTAGTCACTTATTCGTATTCCGTATTCTCTTTTGGGAAGCGGGGCATGATAAGGTTTTTAGTGGTATCAGAGTACCAGGTTTGACTAATGTATTATTTGACTAATATATTAGACAAGCTTGGCTCGTACTGGGATGGGCTCAACATTTCAACAACCATGCTTGAATGAATGAATTATAAATCAACATTCATCTGGATATAGTCTTATTCCATTCTTTTTTATTCCTTCTTATTCAATCCCTTGATTCCTTGATTCTTCGGTCTTTTGCAATTATCCTCATTTGTTGATTCTATCTTGGATATGAATTTGTTCTTTTCGTACCCATATTACTTTGATTCCGGTGCTATCCATTCTTTTCTTTCTTGCTTGTTCTGTCAGTTGGCATCGCTGGATGCTATTGGCAGAGTCTCCCCCGATCAGGGTGGCACAGTGGAAGCGTTGTGGGCCCATAACCTCTCTTGTTGTTTCTCCTTCCCTGCATTGTTTGCTTCTTTCCATCCCTTGTATTCGTTTTCATCCGTTGACTTATTTGCTTGGTTCATCTCTTCCTTGTCCATCCTTTCTTTGATTCCAATTCTATCTATTTCATCATCTCTTTGCTTTGTTATCTTGCCGGTCTTGTGTTGTTTCTTCTTCATTTTTGATACCGCTTACTTCTTTCTTGCATTCCATTTTCCGATCATGCACCCATTCATTATTTGATTCAATTCTTCTCTGTCCTTTCTCTCTTTGATTTCAGTTCTGCCTACTCCCAATCTTGCTTTGTTATCTTGTATTGTTCTTTTCTTTTGATACTACTTATTCTCTTTCCCTGCATTCCATTTGACCTCATTGTTATTCATCTTCTTTCTTTTTCTGGTGTTACCACTGCTTTTTTCCTTTCCCTTTAATCCTCTGTTTTGTTACCCTTCCCCTCAGTTTGTTTGTTTTGCCTTGTCCTATGTACCACTTAAACAAATTTCGAGGATGAAATTTTGTTGTAAGGTGGGTAGAATTTGTAACCCCTGTTTTCCCAAAAATGTATTTTCGGTGTATTTTCGGTATTTCAAATTTTTGTAATTAGTTTTCCGCTTTCGAACTATTTTTGTTAAAATGTATTATTGGATCTTATATTAAAATCTACTTTTGATCAACAATTTTAGTTGTAACTATTTTTTCTATGATTTTTGTATTATAAGGCAGTTCTTATTATTGTTATTATTACTTTTATTATTACTATTATTATTTTTATCATTTTTCCTATTATTATTGTTACTGTTATTATCAGTATTATTTTATTCAGTGTTATTATTTGCATTATTATTTTTTTATTGTTAATATTATCATACTCTAATTTATCTAATATTGTTATAATTATTTTCTTAATGGATTTTTAAACCGATCTCAAACCCATACCCTGGTTAAATACTCCTGCCCGTTTCCATACACCAAATACCCATTTAACTCTAAACTACCCAAATCTAACTACCCGATACCCTGTCCCCAACCCGTCAGCACCCCCCCTAACCCTATTTCTCCCAACTTATATATAACCCATCTTTCCCTGTCAACTTCCCCTCGCGCCGCTTCGTTTCCTCCCTACCCCTGTGTGGACCCATTGTCCCGACCTCTCCTAGCTCACCTCCCGATCCTCCCCTCCTCGACCAACCCTCTGTCCTGTCTTGCTCTCTTCCGGTGCTTTCCCTCTCCGACAGCCTTCTGCAATTTCCTCTGTCGTGCGGTAGTAGCAACGCGAGCAACGACCGTCGGCGCTCCCATCCTCCTCATGCCCTTCTCCAATAGCATGTAGCAACAACAACCGCAGCACAGAGCCGATGTCGTTGCCATTGCCAACCCCCGACGTCCAAGTACTGTCCCCGTGCTGTCCCCTCCGACAGCAGCACGATAGCGCCTCCGTTGCCGTCCCCACAGTGGACCGCCCGCCCCCCGTCTACCACCATGACCATGGGTTACTGTGTGGTCATGAGGTTTTGATCAATTTCAATTTTGGGTTGTCGATCGCCTTTATGACCTTGATCATAGCACTTCGATCTCAACCGTTGGATCTTCATCATCATCATCTCATCTTGATCATCTTTATCATCAAGATCATGTTCCCATAGTTTTGATTCTGGCCGTCCGTTGGATCTTAATCATCTTGCTTGATTAGTAGTGAGCCGTCGATCTCCTTTTGATCATCCGATTATATCCTAGCCGTCCGATCCCCTTTTGATCATCACGATCATGATGATCATCAATTTCCCTTGATCGTAGCCGTTCGATCGATCGATCTTGATCTTCGTCATTATCTTCATCATCAGAGAAATCTAACCGTCCGATCTAATTTGATCATCTTGATCTTGATCTTCGATCTCAGCCGTCCAATCTAATTTGATCATCTTGATCTTGATCTTCGATCTCAGCCGTCCAATTATGTTCGTGATTGGTTCGTGTATTCGTTCGATCCGTTTGTTGTGTTCATGACCGGGAATCCGTTCCCGTTATTCTTGCTAGGCGTCATTCTCGTCGTCAGTTAAGACATGTAACTTGTACTCAATTTCTTTGCATGATACAAGTCATAAATTCCGTTTGTAGTGTAGTTGGGTTCTAGAGACAACTCGTGTGTGATATATTTTTGATGAGTATTCTCTCTATAGTGCTATTGACCATAGTTACCTCACGACACAATTTGATCTGGAACAACTTGGGTTTTGACCATTCTTCATGTGATTATATTTGAGGGATAATTATGAGAAATTGTGTGTTTGTTTGGATCCATGTGTTACACTTGTTGTGGACATGCTATATAGCCTATTTTATGTTGTTTCGACACTTAGTAGACTCTATAACATGTTTGGTTGTATTTGGAACGAGTTTCGTATGTTGTATGTTGATTTGTTGTTAGAGGAAAATCTGTATTTTTGTCGATGATCAGTTTTGATAGTTATTTTAGACCATATTAAGGTCAGTATCTTAAATTCAGTATTAAACATGATTTTTCAGAGAAATCCATTTTCTTTCCAAACACTATGACCTTGGTCGATTTCGTTTTCGTATGTGTGAGATATGATTGTTTTACTACAGAGATGTATTTCATTTTCACATTTCGTTTTTTGATGATTTCGGTGACTAAACTAATTTTATACTAGTGCTAAGAATATTATTTTGATCTGAAATTTTGCACAGAACTTCTATATCTACTTAGGGATTTCCCAGAATTTGGTGAATTTAAATGATGAGTTTTATATGCCGTTTCATGCTTGTTTATAAAAACTGTACTTGCTAGATTTTGCTCGCTGTTCTGCAAAGATTAGTATTTTCACCGTAATTCCTTTTCCTGTATGAAAAATATTTATGAAATATGAAAGTTATATTATTTTGTCCATTTTCATCTTCCTTTGGCAGATTTGGATTTCGTTTTACGATTTGCGAGATATTACAGTTTTCGTACAACAGTGTTGGGAATTCCAGATTTGCCAAACTATCATTTCTTGATGTTTTCTGATTTTGGTTGGTTGAACTAATCTTACTGGAAAATTATGAAACTTTGTATTCGGATACTAGACATATAGGGAAATAGAACCCTTTGAGGGGGGCATCGGCCCGGGAAGGGGAGAGTGGCCGAGTGGTCAAAAGCGACAGACTGTAAATCTGTTGAAGGTTTTCTACGTAGGTTCGAATCACCCCAAAATTTTCCTGGATTTATTTGAGGTGTTTTGATCTGTTTTCCTGACTTTGAATTCGATTTACTAATTTCTGGCTGAATGTATTTTCTAGACTCAAATCATTTTTGAGTTATGTTTTTGTGAAATACTATGTGACTTATATATGTTTTCTGGATTGGGAAGGGAGTCTATTTTCCAGATTCTTCGACAGATCCGGATTTACATGTTTTTGACAACGGAAATCCCTGATTTATTGCAGTACTGTCTTACTGTCCTAAACATGAGTGTTCGTTGTAGTATCCTGTTATGAGTTATCTTTCGCATGTACATGTCTATCTTGCAATCTGAACCTGTTACTTGTTTATACCATGTTATTCTTGCTCAGTTTTATGAAACATACATGCCTGTTTGATAACAATAACAAATAATCAAGCCGGGGTTTAAGCAAAAGATCTAGTAGTGAAAATATCGAAATGTGTACATAGAAGGGGGCCCGTGTTTTCCATTTTGATTCATGTTGATACATGGACCTGTTGCTGCTTGGACCTGTTGATTCATGTACCTGTTACCTATTGATACATGAACCTGTTGCTGCATGAATCGGATGATTCGTGATCCTGTTTGATTCATGAACCTGTTCCTGTTCCTGTTTACCTCATCCCTGAGTACACGGCCCTGTGGACTCCACTACGAAATCTAAACGAAACTGTTTGAATGTAGCAACCATGTAGTATGAAGTGCATGAAGTGATACCTAGATAGTAATAAATACAAGACTTGACATGACATAACATGATTACCTGTTCCTGATTACCTGTATCTGTTACCTGATTACCTATTCTTGTTTACTTGTTACATGATTTCCTGTTACATGACACTTGATACCTGTTTACCTGATCACCTACTTGTATAATATTTGACACTTGACACAGGCTACTTGGTTACCATGCTTCTTGTTTCTTTTTCTTGATTCATGCTAGATATTCTATTTTGATAGCATGCTTATACCATGCTATGTTATTTCAGCTGTTATTTTATATTTGTTATTCTTCCCCATATACTTGTATCCTGCACTACAAGCGGCCCGTAACTTGCATTGACGGGAGTTTATTTTCTTTTTCCTCTTCCTGCAATTTATTAAATTGCAGATTTTGGAGATCAGCTGCCATATAGAATAGGCGAGATGAGATACTAGTTGCTGGAGTTTTGCTATCATAATTTCTTGCTATTATTATTATTTGCTTATTTTGAACAATTGTATCTTATACGTTGATTTATTTGTAGTTGGGCAATGTGACCCAGGATATTTGACTTATTCAGATATGGATTACTTGTGATTAATATATTTTGTTTCAAGTATTCTTGTTGGTATTTTGATTCATATGTGCATACTTGGTTGATACTTTTGCTTCTGGCTCTGATTATTCTTGTGAAATGTTGTAAAGATTCTTGAATAGTTTATGGATGATAAAAATCATTCGCTGGGCTTAGTCACGTATCCGTATTCCATATTCTCTTTTGGAAAGCGGGGCGTGACAAAAGCCCACGTTACTCCAAACCCAATTCCCCTCATATTTGTGTGTTGACTAGATCAACAAAACCCCCACTCTCTCTCACCCATCACATCCCGTAACCCCCAATTCCCCATATCTCTCCACTATCCCTTTAATCTCTCCCCTATTATTGTAATCTTAATTATATTTATTTTTTTTCAAAACCTCTCTCTCTCTCTCTCTCTCTCCCCTATTCCACACACAGCCAAACCAAACCCCACCCTAACCCGTACTGTACAACCCTCCTCTAACCCTTCAGCTTCCTCCCGTTCATCGTCTTCCTCCTTGCACTCCACCTCGCGAGCCACCGACCACCGTCCCGTCGAACCATCCACTCGACTGCACCACCTCGCTACCCCCATCGCACCCTCGTCTCATCGTCTTCCCCATCCTCGAACCCATCGCTCTGCCCCTTTCCCTGCCCTCCTGCATGCACCGATGATCGCCATTACCGAGCTCTGAAGCTCCACATCTTCTGCTCGACTCCCCATCTCTGCCTTCCACCACCAACCCCGTCGTCTCCTCCCCTATGAGCGCTCGTTCATCTTCAACCGCTGCTCACCATTCCATCGCTAAGAACCCACCACCGAAGACTCCATTGCACCCATCATCTAGCCGCCATTCCTTTCCATCGCCATCACTGCTCTGAGCGCCACCGCCGACCATCACCACCCCCAGTGCCGCTCTCCTCCATGCCGCGGCCTCAGTCGAGCCCCTTGCCGACATCCTCACTACTGCTTGTCCTCTCCGAGCTGATCCTGTTCTCTATTTTTTGGTTGCCAGTTACACAGCATCAGGTGCTCCTTTGATCACGGCCGTCCGATCGTTGATCATCGCGATTATGATCGCTTCTGGATTCATTGATCTTGGTCTTTAGATTTGCATTGATCATCATCACCATCATCATCATTTCCTTGATCATCTTGATCTTGATCTTCAATCTCAGCCGTCCGATCATCCGATCTTGATCCCCATCAAGATCCGTGCCCGATCATGACCATAGTGATCGTTTGCTCTTTGTTGTGTCGCTGAGATTCCGATCCCGTTATTCTTCGCATATTCGGATTAATCTAATATCGTTCTAAAGGCAAGTCATTTCACTCTCAAATTGTATTGTATCATATTCGAGATTGTTTATTGAATTCCGCAAGTAGATTCATATTGATTATCGTATATTGTTTATTGTTGTTCATCGTTAGGATACTACGGATTTACATGAGCGAATCCAAGTAGTAGTCTGAACTTCGTGCCGTCTTTCACCTCCAATGTATAGAGATCTTGTATGCATTCATGTAGTTAATTATTGAATATAGGAATAGGAATTATTGTTGTATTTCATATCATGACATTACACAACTGTTGTAGATTGTATACTAGTGTTGATTGTTCATATGATTGATGATGGTGTATTACTTGATTGTGATTAGTGAGATTATGGACATTATACACCTTAATACCCTGTTCACATAGACATAACTTGCTGTGATTTATAATTGTTAACCCCTAACTCATCGTTCATAACATTTTAATCTTCTTATTCATGAAGAACATTTTGAAACCCTGAAACTTATTGTCAACCTGAACATTGTCATGCTGTTTCGACCTAGATAATGTCATCAAAATCAATAACTTTCTGAATATGAAATGTAGCCCCATGTTTTTAGTTTCCAAAACTTCCGGAATTTTTGAATTCCAACTTACATTGAATGAGTTATGACAATTTTACCGCTGCTGCGATGTATTTTCATATTTATGCACATACCATGTTTAACTGATAAATTAGGTGAACTAATGATCAAATATTACCATGATAATTTCCAAATTGATGTTTGACATGCTTAGGGTAATAAAAATTATTTTTACTGATTTTTACAATGAATATTTACTGCTGTTACAACTAAAACTAGTTGACACTGATAACCAGCCAGAAACAGTAACCTGTAAAGAACACTGAAATTCACCTAGCTACTGTTGTAGGAATTTGGACTTGAAATATGCGCTAGAACTAGGCAGGAGTCTAGTTTCTAGAACTTCTAACGGATCCACATTTGCTATTCTATATCAGCGGAAAATTCAATTTTATTACAACAACATACTGCTGTCCAGAATTAGGTTTCTATGTTTAATAATCTATAATTGAATCTATAATATTGAATTCAGTGTATTTGATTATATGGAGTATATTGACTGATCTTTGGATTGTGTTGTTTAGTGTCCCTTATTAATCGAATTATTGTTTCCCATTGATATTTATGTTCCTATTGTTCCCTATTAGTATTGCATGTTAATTGAATAAAGAATAGTAATCAAGCCGGAGTTAAGGGTTGACTAGGATAGTTGATAATATAGTGACTTTACTCGGAAATATGGGCCTCGTTCCCAAAATATCATTATCGTCATTGTACAAGAAATTGCAAATGACCAGTGTTATCGTCATTGGACAAAAATCGCAAATGGCCAGTGTTATCGTTATTGTGCAAGAAATTGCTGCAATAGCCAGTGTTATATTGTGTCGAGTACATGACCTATAGAATCTACCCCCTTAGTCTAATGGAAATTGATTGTATGCATCGAACCTGTAGTATAGGATGCAGTAGTACGTGCATTAGTTAGGATTATAATGAATAATAGACTTAAGACTTCATCGCATTGTCATTGCAATTTGTCATCATTATCAAATAATGTTATCATTATTGCTTACTGTTATTGTTATTGTTTATTGTTATGGTTATAATTCATCGTTATTGTACATTGTACTATTATCGCATTGTTACTGTTCAATACTATTGATTTCATCGTTCATTGAATTCATCGTTATACCGTAATTGTTATTGTTCCTCTGTTTCTTTACTTGCTGTCGACGACTTTCTCTAAGGACATATTATTCTCTCTTTTAGATTAACAGCTTACAAGAAGTCAAGGAGATTTGCCAGATGGACAAGGAGAGCAACAATGGTGAAAGAATTATTTTGCTGCGCCGCTTAAATAATTATTGTTTAATTTTGAGAACTCTAAAAATTGAACAATGTTGTTTTCTTTGTATTGTGGGCTTTTGACCCAAATATTGTTCTGTTGATTCCAGATGTTGGATTGCTATTATGTTGGTTATTTTATGCTTAAATTCCAAGTATTATTATTCATGTGATTATTCTTTTATTGCATGCGTGGTTGTATTACTTCCTATTTTATATTGTTGAGTTGAATCGATAATAGATTATGGATGACACAAGTCATTCGCTGGGCCAACGCCACGTTCTTGCATTCCGTATTTTTGGGAAACGGGGAGTGACAAGGTTTAGAGTGGTATCAGAGCCAGGTTGACTCTAACTAGTTTGGCGTTGGACCCTGATTAGTTTGGGTTTAACCGGTTTGACTCAAAAATATGTACAAGTGAATCACATGGATAATTGATAACCAACATATATCTGGATTCTAATCTTTTTGATCCACTTTTTGATCCCTTCATATTCAGTTCATTTATTTCTTAGTTGTTTCATCCCTTCCATTCATTCACATTCATTGATTCTTTATTGGGTATAATTTCATTCTTCTGTACCCATATTCTTTTGATTCAGTGTCACCCATTCTTTCCAATTTTGTTTGGTTCGTCGATTAGCATCGCTTGATCTACAATTACATGTCAGCGGTTTGGATCATCACCGGGAGAGGAAGAGTCATCTTTTGTAGTGCATGTAGAGCCCCAAGACCTCATGAAGTGTTCAGAATCTGAAGTTGTCAGGAGTTCGAACATCATGCTAGAAAGATGTCATTTGCATGTGTCAAGGAAATGGTGAGCCACGAGGCAGGTTGCTGGAGTTATTGGATGCTGATGATCTTGTCTTTCCGATCAGAGTTGCGCAGCAAAAGTGTGGTGGGCCCATAACCCACAGGTCCCATGATTCTCTTGTTTCTCCTTCCGTACATTGTTGCTTCCCTCTGTTCCCTGTATTCATCTTCATCTGTTGATTCCTTGATTGGTTCGATTCTTCCCTGTTCTCTCTCTCTGACTCCAGTTCTACCTATTCCCTATCTTGCTTTGTTATCATGTGTTGTTTCTTTCATTTTGATACTGTTTATTTTCTTTCATGCATTCCATTTGACATCAGTGTTATCCATTTCTCTTCTTATTCTTGTGTTGCCACCGTTTTGACTTTTCCTTTGGATCCCTTGTTTTGTTACCCCTTATAAGTTTGCTCTTGCCTGTCCTATGTACCGCCTATGCAAATTTTGAGGACGAAATTTTGCTCTAAGGTGGGTAGGATTGTAACCCCCGTTCCCGTAAATATGTATTTCCCGAATATTTTCTGTGTTTTGATTATTATTCGTTAAATTTGTTTTGAATCTTCCAATTAAAATCTATTCTAGACAAAAAGGTTTGTTATTTCGAATAATAGTGTGTTTTAACTTTACTCTCCATTTTATAATTGATCGATTATATATTTTCCCGTTTGAATTATTTTAATATAAAGTTGATAAGTCAATCATTATTTTGATGTATAAAGTTATTATTACTATTATTATTATTATTATTATTATTATTATTATTATTATTATTATTATTATTATTATTATTGCTATTATTGTTATTATTATTATTATTATTATTATTATTATTGAATTATTTTCATGAATATGTTGAACGAAATTCTGTCATGTATTACTATTCTTATCATATTAGTATTATTATTTTTTGTAAAGTCCATTGATTTCGATTTGTCTTGTATTATATAATTATGTAATTTTGAAGCCCAATTTTATATTCTTTATATAACTATTATTTTATTTGTGAAGCCTAAATATAAAGCCCAAGTTAAGCCAAACCCAATCCCCCTCCTATTTGTGTGTTGACTAGATCAACAAAACCCCCACTCTTTCTCACCCATCACATCTCGTAACCCGCCAATTCCCCATATCTCTCCACTATCCCTTTAATCTTCCCCCCCCCATTATTGTAATCTTAATTATATATATATTTTTTAAACCTCTCTCTCTCTCTCTCTCTCCCCTATTCAACACACAGCCAAACCTAACCCCACCCTAACCCGTACTGTACAACCCTCCTCTAACCCTTCATCTTCCTCCCACTCATCGTCTTCCTCCTCGCGCTCCACCTCCCGAGCCACCGACCACCGTCCCGTCCAACCATCCACTCGACTGTGCCACCTCGCGACCCCCGTCGCACCCTCTCCTCATCGTCTTCCCCATCCTTGAACCCAATGCTCTGCCCTTGTCTCTGTCCTCCGGCAAGCACCGATGATTGCCATTGCCGAGCTCCGAAGCTCTACAGCCTCCGCTCGCCTCCCCATCTCTGCCGTCCACTGCCAGCCCCGTCGTCTCCTTCCTCATCCTCGAGCGCCTGTTCGTCTTCCACCGCTGCTCACCACTTGTCGCCAAGAACCCAACACCGAAGACTCCATTGCACCCATCGTCTAGCCGCCATTCCTCTCCATCGCTGCTACTGCTCTGAGCGCCACCGCCGACCATCGCCACCCCCAGTGTCGCTCTCCTCTTAGCCGCGACCTCAGTCGAGCCCCTTGCCGACTTCCTCACTGCCAGTCGTCCTCTCCGAGTTGTGCCCGTTCTCTGTTTTTTGGTTGCCGGTTACACAGCATTAGGTGCTCCTTTGATCACGGTCATCCGATTGTTGATCATCGCGATCGTGATCACTTCTTGATCCGTTGATCTTGGTCGTTTGATTTGCATTGATCATCACCACCATCATCATCATCTCCTTGATCATCTTGATCTTGATCTTCATTCTCAGCCATCCGATCATCCAATCTTGATCCCCATCAAGATCCGTGTCCGATCGTGATCATCGTGATCGTTTGCTCGTCACCGTGTCGCCAAGATTCTGATCCCGTTATTCTTCACATATTCGGATTAATCTAATGTCGTTCTAAAGGTAAATCATCTCACTCTCGAATTGTATTATATCGTATTCGAGATTGTTTATTGAATCCCTCAAGTAGGTCCATATTGATTATCGAATATTGTTTATTGTTGTTCATCGTTGGGATACTACGAATTTACACAAGCGAAACCAAGTAGTAGTCTTGACTTCGTGTCGTCTTTTGCCTCCAATGTATAGAGATCTTGCAAGAATTCATGTAGTTAATTATTGAATATAGGAATAGGAATTATTATTGAATTTTATGTCATGACATTACACAACTATTGTAGGTTGTATACTAGTGTTGATTGTTCATATGATAGATGATGATGTATTAGTTGATTGTGATTAGTAAGATTATGGACAATATATATCTTAATACCATGTTCACATAAACGTGACTTGCTGTGATTTGTAATTGTTAACACCTAACTCATCGTTCATAACATTTTAATCTTCTTATTCATGAAGAATATGTTGAAACCCTGAAATTTATTGTTAATCTGAACATTGTCATGCTGTTTCGACCTAGATAACCTCATCAAAATCAATAACTTTCTGAATATAAAATGTAGCCCCATGTTTCTAGTTTCCAGAATATCTAGAATTTTTGAATTCCAACTTATATTGCATGAGTTATGACCATTTTACTGCTGTTGCGCTGTATTTTCATATTTATGCACATACCATATTTAACTGATGAATTAGGTGAACTAATGATTAAATATTACCATGATAATTTCCAAATTGATGGCTGACATGCTTAGGGTAATAAAAATTATTTTTACTGATTTTTACAATGAATATTTACTGCTGTTACAACTGAAACTAGTTGAGACTGATAACCAACCAGAAACAGTAACCTGTAAAGAACACTGAAATTCACCTAGCTACTGTTGTCTGAATTTGGACTTTAAATATGCGTTGGAACTGGGCAGGAGTCTAGTTTCTAGAACTTCTGACGGATCCACATTTGCTATTCTATAGCAGCGGAAAATTAAATTTTAGTAAAATAACCTACTGCTGTCTAGAATTGGGTTTCTATATTTAATAATATATAATTGAATCTATAATGTTAAATTTTGTGTCTTTGATTGTATGGAGTATATTGTCTGATCTTAGGATTGTGTTGTCATCATTCTAGTTTCCCTTATTAATCGTTTTATCGTTTTCCATTGATATTTCTGACCCTATTGTTCCCTATTAGTATTGCATGTTTAATTGAATAAAGTATGTTAATCTAGCTGGTGTTAAAGGTTGACTAGAGTAGTAGATAATATAGTGACTGTACTCGGGAATGTGGGCCTCGTTCCTAAAATATCATTATCTTCATTGTGCAAGAAATTGCAAATGGCCAGTGTTATCATCATTGTGCAAGAAATTGCAAATGGCCAGTGTTATCGTCATTGTGCAAGAAATTGCAAATGTCCAGTGTTATCGTCATTGTGCAAGAAATTGCAAATGGCCAGTGTTATCATTATTGTGTAAGAAATTGCTGCAATAGCCAGTGTTATATTGTGCCAAGTACATGACCTATAGAATCTACCACCTTAGTCTAAAAGAAATTGATTGTATGTATCGAACCTGTAGTATGGGATGCAGTAGTACGTGCATTAGTTAGGATTAAAATGAATAATATACTTAAGACTTCATCACATTGTCATTGCATTTTGTTATCGTTATCGAATAGTGTTATCGTTATTGCTTACCGTTATTGTTATTGTTTATTGTTATGGTTATAAATCATCGTTTTTGCACTGTACAATTAACGCTTTGTCACTGTTCAATACTATTGATTTCATCGTTCATTGAATTCTTCGTTATACCGTTGTTGTCATTGTTTCTCTGTTTCTCTACCTGTTGTCCACGACTTTCTCTAAGGACATATTATTCTCTCTTTTAGATGAACAGCTTACATGTAATCAAGGAGATTTTCCTGATTGACTAGGAGAGCAACAATGGTGAAAGAATTATTTTGCTGCGCTGCTTAAATAATTATTGTTTCATTTTGAGAACTTTAAAAATTGAACAATGTCGTTTTCTTTGTATTGTGGGCTTCTGACCAGAATATTGTTTTGTTGATTCTAGATGTTTGATTGCTATTATGTTTGTTATTTTATGCTTAAATTCCAAGTATTGTTATTCATGTGATTATTCTTTTATTGCATGCGTGGTTGTATTACTTCTTGTTTTATATTGTTGGGTTTAATCGATAACAGCTTATGGATGACGCAAGTCATTCGCTGAGCCAACGTCACGTGCTAGCATTCCGTATTGTTAGGAAGCGGGGCATGACAGTCCTACTGCCCCATTCCCATCTGCCCATCCGTTAGTACGCATAGCATCCTCGATCGCCATTTGCAAGAGATAATATGGGAATTAGTTCAGACATAGAAAATTATAAAACATAAGTTGAAAGAGCAACAATTTGAATTATAAGCATCTACTAAATGACTAAACCCAACTCTCACAGCGCATCCAAGTCTAATTTCCTGTTATGTTAGACTATAGTTTGAAGGTTGCTCTGATACCAAATCTGTAGCGCCCTGAATCCGTATACTGCCGATTCGTGACACCAACCAGAATCTTTCCTTCAAACAGTCACAATACAGGAAAATAAAGGAAATTTATAAAAAAATTATTCCATAATGTTTACAAGTCTCAAGTGTTACAATATACAATGTTCCAGAAGTTACAAATCAATGTTTACAAAAAATGCGAATGATGAACACTTGATACTATCACTTGGACGCACCATCTCGCATAAGCACTCCTGTACCTCACGGATCGACATCTAGTACCTAAAAGAGTGGGCACGTCAGTACACATACTTACGCAATGCTGATAATACCAGCGATCTCCAAACTGACAAATCAAGATTTGATGCACAAGGAAAGTGTGACTAAAAACAAGAAAAGTGTAATTGGGTTAAAGGTGTCTGTGTATGACATGATCTAGTAGTCTAATGCACTGGTCAAGATGCACTTACTCTAAAACAAGCAAGACTTGGGAAACTCATGGATCCCATACTACATACTCTCCAAATCAAGCTGTTGTCTCCAACTTCAGGGTTTGAACCCTCGCCATGCATCCTATTCTTGTACTCATCCTGTTCCTAATAGATAAAACATGGTTGATGAGGTTGCAGATTAATCGGTCCAATCAGTTAATGTAGTTAGTGGTGTCCTCGTTTGCCACTAGTGCCCGATGCCCGGACCTCACTCAAAAGCCATGACGAACATACAGATACATCACAACATATATATGGCGCTCAAGATTCACAGGACCGCAACCCCATGATCCGTTGGTGTTCACCAACATAGAACTTGATGGTAGTGTAGGGTATATTTCTGTAACTCCGACAGGAAACCCCTACCGTTCTTACCACGGTTCTTCCGGAATTAATAGAGCGAGATACACACCGCATCACATATCCATATGACAGGGGTGTACAACACCCGCCTAATGCTTGCTAGAGAACTAATAGCCTACCCTAGATGTGTTATAAGGGTACGGTTCCAACAAGACTTAACCACCTTACTAGGTCAATCCTAGTCTTATGAGATTTACCGAAATCTCTAGCTTCCGTCTATCAACCCGTGGCTCTGGTGATGCGATCACCTTGCTTGTCACTTCCCCTATCTTGGATTTTGACCACAACTTTGGCCCATCATTCTCTATGGCTCCGTCGGTGCATGAGAATTGACCATCCAAACAATGAGGCAGAAGTCTTAATCCTAGCCTAAGGGGTTATAGCTATAGGGTATAACTTTCCTTGGCAATCCCAATGACTCAAATCAATGATCAACCCCCGCCCATGCCTTAACAACTTAAGACATGAAATAAACTAGCATTTAGAGTAGAGAAATACTACTAACTCTCAATCCAAAACTTAGAAGTTGAGAAAAAATCACATACATTCCAAAAATGATAACTTCTGCTAAGACTAGATCTGTCCAGATTTTCGAAAATTCATATCTATTACTTTACAACTTGGCATTACACGATTCTAGACTTTTCGGAAAGATAAGAGTCCCTACTCCAATTTTCTACTTAATCATTTTCGCAGATTCTAAACACATCAATCTAGAAAAACACAACTTCACAGACTAGCAAATCTTGAAGATTGCTTCCTCCTGCAAACTTACCTCCTCTTCAACTTCAGTTCCTACAACAAAGAGTAAATTTTTTTTGTTGGCTAAAAACTACTACTTTCTTTTTCCTTTTCTTCTACTTTTCCTTTCTCTGTTTTTTTCTTAAACAACTAGATGAAAAATGGAGAAGATGAAGGAACATTGAGTTTTATAGAAATGGAGGGAGGGAGAGAGAGGGGGTGGCCGGATTTTTCCAAGTAGAGGGTGGAGAAGGTTTAGTGAAGTGAGTGGGAAATGGATGGTGTAGGTTGAGTCAACACAAGTCCTAGGAAGTTTCCTAGCAACTTCTCATGCTCACACCACAAACATGGCTCCTTTTGAGTGTTTGGATCTCATCAAGATCTCACCCAATCTCATCAAGTCTCATTCTAGAGGGAGGGTTCCTAACCCTAAGTCATGGAACCATAGGTCAAACAAACTCCAACCCTAACCCTAAAGCAAAGCATGCATGGTTATTTTCAATCCAAACAATCATGCACTAATTTAATTCAAGTATCTACTTAGTTTAAATAATATATATATATATATATATATATATATATATATATATATATATATATATATATATTTGAATAAATAATTTATTTTATTCCGGGGTATTACAATTACATCATAATGTGAGCATGCAAGAAGATGTCAAGGTTGTTTAATGCAAGGTGTGACTAAATCTACTCATTACATATAAGGCTAAAAGTGTTTACACTAAATCAATACAAAGCATACATTCTGGACAGCAAGACGTTGTTGTAAAAAAACAGAGATTCCCGTTGCTATACGAAAGCAAAACTGGATCCGTCAGGATTTCTAGGAACTAGACTCTCTACTGGTTACAATGCATATGCACACGATGTATTGAAATCACAAAGACTAGGTAAAAAATATTATTCTTTACTGATCTTATCTTCAAGCAACAGGCTAAAGGTAATGTTCACATATATGTATTGTGTCCGAAAGTTTATCAATTAATTTCACAAAAATTTAGGGTGACTCCTAATCATGTCTAGTCTTAACCAGATTAATTTCATATTTTAATTCCACTATTATTCTCTTTTTATTAACCATTTATGTTGATATACATATAATTGTGAATCTGGAAATCCAAACCTAGCAGTACTAAAAGTCCGATATCCTACAGTTTAAGAATCGGAATTCAGATCCGTAAAATATTCTGAAAAGTAGACTCACAGAGCTACAATTGTTGTTTACATGGTTCCATTAAATTTCTACAACAACTGATTCAAAAGTTTAATGCAAAATGAGGTACACAGCAGGCCACAAATAGATGGATATGAATCATCAATAATTTAAACATGTAAACATGCAATTTCATGGCGATTAAAAAACAGAAGCACTATTTAATTATAGCATGCAACTTCAACATTTACGAGGCATTTCATAATGGTAATTAATTCACAAAAATCATATTCAATCGGGAACATTCCAATCATCAATCAATTCTATAGCATAGATCTAATTGTTTTCATGTATTACGTGCATATGCAATGTATATTAGGGCATGGGTTCAATGAATCCGTGATAATCTCTTGATTTCGCCGATGAAAAGAGAATTATCACTTGGTTTCGCCGATGAATCTGTGATAATCTCTTGAACAAATATTAACAAATACATATGTGAATATTGGATTATGAACTACTTGTAGGGATCGGCAAAATTCTTGAACACGAATAATAAAGGGGTTCATCAAGACTTGCCTTATACCAATGATTAATCCGAATGAGAGAATAACGGGATTAGGATCCTGGGTGCCGCACGTGCAATGCACGTTAACAACAATATAATAGCAGGGGTAGCAAACGGCAATGGTGTCGGCTTCGGCTTCGACGGTGACTAGCAGCGGTGCACATGTGATGGCGACGACGACAGCAATGGGGCGCGGCTGCTGCGATGGGTGGTTGAGGACTGGATTGTGGTGGATGGCAGGGTTCGTAGTGGCAGTCAACAAGGTGGAGAGGTGCGACGGGTGGCAAGGTGGTTGTTGTGAGGTGAATGTGGATGGAGGTGGCGAGGTGACGACGGTGATGAAAGTGAGCGGGAGTGTAACTCCCGTTCCCGTCAATAAGTATTTTTCGTGTGTTTTCTGTATTTTGATTATTTATAAATTCATTTTGTTTTTAAGTTCATTTTGGATCTTCTATTAAAATCTTTTCAAATCAAAAATTATATTTATTTCGAATAATGGTGTATTTAACTTTATTTTCTATTCCTAATTGATCAACTATTTATAATTAAGCCCAAATCAAATGTATTATTAGTATTTAGATTATTTTAATAAACTGTTAAAACAAAATTTTATTTTATATTATATGACCTTATTATTATTATTATTGTCATTATTGTTATTATTATCATTGTTATCATTATTCTTGTTATGGTTATTATTATTGTTGTTGTTGTTGTTGTTGTTGTTGTTGTTACTATTGACTGTTTATTAATTAAAAAATCATCTTTTGTTATTTATTAATTTGTAAAAGCCCATTGATCTTGATCTATATTTTGTTATCATTAGAGTATGAATTTTATGTATATTATTTGATTTGATTGTTATACTACTATTGATTTATTTGTTCCATTTTAATCTAAATCCTATTATTTTTCCCTATTGAATTCTAACCCATTACCCAAAATCTAGTAGTCTTCTTATCTTTGGATCCAAACCCATACCCAATAACCCATCTCCTATTGGACTCCCACCCAAAAACCCAATTTCCTAATTAACCCCTATAAATACACTATTAAAACCCCTAACACTAACCCTACTATTCATAGCCGCCAAACATCTTCTTCCTCCTTTGCTTTTGAAACCCGATCTCGCCATCTTCGATCCCCCTCATCGTCAGCCTCCTCGACTGCACCCTCCGACCTTCATTGCCATTGCCACCATCGCCTTCCTCCACTGCAACCCTTCATCCTCCTCAACCTCTGAACCGCTCGAACCCATTGCCTCCAGTCCTCCACCCAGCTCCTCTGCCCTCATCAACGACTCCAACACCCGAGAACCCATCGACCCTTCTTCCCTTGCACAGTCGACCTCCACCCTATTCTCCTCACCATCATCCCTTCGACTGCAGCACCGAAGGCAAAACCCAACACCATCATTGCATATAACCTTCGCTGCCACCTGCGGCCATCCTTTGCCCTATGCAGTCACCGTCGACCAGCTGCCTTGCTCTCTCTGGGCTGTTGCTGCCTTGTTGACCTCTTGCTATCGTTGTTCGATCTTGCTATTACCGATCTCGCTGTGTTGCTGTTGTTGTGTCGTGTGCACGTAGAGTGCACGTGTCGCCCCTGGATCCTAATCTCGTTATTCAATTACTTAGGATCTTATAGTCTACAAAGGCAAGACATCTCACTCTCGAATTATTATTGTACCGTATTCGAGAATATTTATTGAATCCTGCAAGTAGATCTGTATTGATTTCCTTATATCTTCTATTGTTATTCATCGTCGGGATACTACGGATTTAGACGAGCAAATTACGTAGTAATATTGACTTCGTGTCATCTATTTGTCTCCGATTTATAGAGATCTTGCATGCATTCATATAGTTATTTAATGTGCATATGAATGAGGATTAATATTGTGAATCATGTCATGGCACTACACAAATTATTGTAGAATCACATGCTAGTTTTATTGTTCATATGATTGTTGTTGGTGTATTGGTTGATTTTGATTAGTAAGATTGTGGATATTATTCATCTTAATACCATTTTCATATAGACATAACTTGCAATGATTTAAGTTGTCAACCCCTAACTCATCGTCTATAACATTTAGATCATCTTATTCATGAAAAATATATTGAGTCCCTGTAATTTACTGTCAACCTGAACGTTGCTAGGCTGTTTCTACCTAGGTAAAGTCATCAAAACCCGTAACTTTCTATATATGAAATGTAGCCCTATATTTCTAATTTCCAGAACACTAAAAAGTTATTGAATTCCGACTTATATTGCATGAGTTATGATCATTTTACTACTGCTGTGTTTTTTTCCAGAATTTTCTGATTCATGATTACACCAGGTTAAACTGATTAAATAGATGAACTCATGATCAAATATTTCCATGATAAATTCCAGATTAATAGTTAACATGCTTAGGGTCATAATAATTATTTTTACTGATTTTTAAAGTGAATATTTACTATTTTTATAACTGTAACTAATTGACATCGATAACCAGGCAGAATTAGTAATCTGTAAAGAACCATGTAATTAACCCAGCTACTGTTATCGAAATTTTGATTTTAAATATGCATTGGAACCGGACAGGAGTCTATTTTCCAGAACTTCTGATGGATCCACTTTCGCTATTCTGTAGCAGCGGAAAATCTTATATTGGTACAATAACCTACTGCTGTCAGAATTGAGTTTCCATGTTTTGATAATATAACCGAATCTATGTTGTTATATTTGATGCATTGAATTGTATGAATTACATTGCATGATCATAGTGTTGTATTGTCATCATCCTAGTGTTCCCTATTGATAATCTTATCGCTTCCCCATTGATATTATTGTCCCTATTGTACCCTATCGGTTTCATAATATTGCCAACAATTATTGCATATGGATTGAATAGAGAATTGTTAATCAAGCCGAGGTTTGGGGTTGACTAGAGTAATTGATGATATAGTGACTGTACTCGGAAGTGGGGGCCTTGTTCCCAAAATATTGTTATTGTCATAGTGCAAGGAATTGCATCAATGGCCCGTGTTAATATTGTTATCGTCATTGTGCAAGGAATTGCGTCAATGGCCCGTGTTAATATTGTTATCGTCATTGAGCAAGGAATTGGGGAAATGGCCCGTGCTAATATTGTTATCGTCATTGTGGAAGAAATTGTGGCAATGGCCCATGTTACTATTGTTATAGTTATTGTTATCGTGCCGAGTACATTATCTATAGAATCTACCACTTAAGTATAAATAAAATTGATTGTATGCATCTAACCTGTGATATGGGATGCAGTAGTACGTACATTAGTTAGGATTAAATTGAATAATAGACTTAAGATTTTCATCGCATCATCATTGCATATTGTCATCATTATTGAACATTGTTATCGTTATTGCCATTATTATTGATCATCGTTATTGCATATTGCATCGTTATCGTTTTGCTGCCATTCTTCGCTATTGATCCTATTGTTTCATTGAATTCATTGTTACATTATTGTTGTCATTGTTTTATTGTTTTCTCTACTTACTTTCCATGACTTACTTTAAGGACATGTTATTCTCTCTTTTTAGATGAACAACTTAGAGGTAATCAAGGAGAATTGCCTGATGGATTAGAAAAATAACAATGGTGAAGGAATTGATAGCATCGTCGCTTAATTAATTATTGTTTTGTTATGGAGACATAAATTATTGAACATTGTTATTTCATTGTATTGTGGGCTTTTGACCCGAATAGTGTTATTATTGTTTTCAGATGTTGGATTATTATATTTGGTTATTTCATGCTTATATTCCGAGCATTGTTATTCATGTGATTATTCCTTTATTGCATGTGTGGTTGTATTGCTTTCTTATTTATATTGTTGAGTTGAATTAGTAACAGCTTATGGGTGACGCAAGTCATTCGCTGGGCCAATGTCACGTACTTGTATTCTATATTTCTAAGAAGCGGGCATGACAGGGAGTGGTGGTTAGGATCGATGAGGTGCTGGCAGTCGACTGTGGGTGGGGCTTCGACGGTGGAGGAGATGGGTTCGATGAGGGGGTGACGATAAGGATGGCGGCTGACAAAGAGTTGAATGGGCTGTAACAACCCGAAAAATAGCATATGGCTATTTTGCATCGTAATCTATGCACAATTGAGAATTGCACGCGATTATGTATTTTTCTGATAACTATTATTTTAAATTGAGAAATATACGTTATTGTCTACTTTATTTTATTATTATTTTTGAAATTTAATTATTTTTATATAGATTATTACGAAGTAGTTTTAATGCATTTTGTATTGTATGGATTATTAAAGTAGAGAGTTGGGTTTTATTTGAAATGTATTAAGACTAGGGGGCTTATATATAATATTTCCTTTACATTATTTATCTATCTACTTATTTATTATTACATTTTACAAAAAGACCCCCCTACCTCCTCTCCTTCTCCTTCCTTCTCCTTCCTTCTTTCTTCTTCTTCCCGTCAGGTTCCATCCCGACCCAGAAGAAGCCTCCCCCACTCCTTCTCCTTTCCCCTACTTCTTCCTCCTCCCGTTCACTCCCAACCAAAGAAAACCAACCCCCTCCTTCTCCTTTCCTTCTTCTTCTCCCTTCCTGGTTCGATCCCGACCCCAGAGAGAACCCGACCCCCTTCCTCCTTCTCCCGTTCATGCCAACCGAAGGAAAGGAAAACCCCATCCCTCCTCCATCTTCTTCCTTCTCCTTCTTCTCCTTCCGTCGCGCTTCTTTCCCGACCCAAAAAGACCCCCCACCGAGAACCCATCGGCTCTCCCTCTCCCTACCTCAAATCCCCTCCGATTCTTCGTCGATTCCAAATTAAATATAGGGATAGAATAATGGAGGGATTCTCTACATCGTAGTAGCGTCAGATTTTCGAATGGATTTCGGGAAGGTAAACCCTAACTAGTTTATTGTATAAAATTAAGTTGGGTAAATTTCTATTGAGTAGAATTATTATGGTAGAGAGATTTAGAGATGTTGGAAATGGTAGATGTGAGAAATTAGCAGATTTTTAGAGAGATTGCAAGTTGTTAGTAAAATTAGGGTTTGGGATTTGAAAAAGGGAATTATATATGTATGAACTATTTCTCTTATAATAGTGGAGAGTATAGTTGGACTATTAGAATATTTTGGGGGCGTTTTTAGTAATTATTTGGGGATGAAAATACCATAGGCATTAGATTATCACGTGCATTGCACGTGTATATCCTAAGCGTTCAATAAACGGTTGTGTGATATTTGGAATAGTGTTATTAGCTTTTATGATTGGTTTGGATGATTTGAGTTTTAATTGCTTTGAAACTGATGATAGGATATATTTGCGACTTTGGATGCGAGGTGGCATGGTGACGCTTCGGATCTTCGCAGAATATGTGAGTTAATTTATTTATGTATTTTTGTGGTTTAAGGAATATGTGAGTATTATTTTATTTACGTATTTTTGTTGTTTAAAAAATATGTGAGTATGATGTATCTACATATATTTTATGTTGTGGCTAAATTTCATGGCTTTTCGATATATTTCGTAGAAGTTATATTAAAGATTGATTTGAGGGAAAATACGGATTTTTATGGGCCGAAAATAGGTTTTGTGATATTCGATGAAGTTAACAATTTTGTGTATATAAAACCTATATAATGGATTAGTTATGTATGTGGGGATGAGTTATAATTATATGATGATGTTAAAATATGTGATTATGATTTATTTATGTATTGATGTTTTAAAAGATGTTTGAATAACATATATGTGTATATGGGGATGAGTTATATTCATATGATGATATCGAAATATGGTGAGTATGGTTTTATATACGTATTTGATGTTTTAAAGAAGTTTGAATAAATTGAATCTTGGATTGTTGTAGGATTGAGGCGCATGCTATATACCATGCTTAGGTAGTAGTAAGGATTTATGCTAAGTAGTAGTAGAAGAACCAGGTTTAAGTATAGTAAACCATACTTGAGTTATAGAAGTTATATACCATGTTTAGATTATGGTGGGGAAGTCATATACCATGCTTGGATTATTATAGGAAAGTTATAAACCATGCTTAAGGAGGTGGTAGATATCCATGCTTAGTGTGTAATAGTCACTCATGCTGGAATTGTAGTCAATGTTCATACTCATGCTTTAGATTATTGTGGATTGATGGTTATGTTATATACCATGATTAGATTATTGTAGGTTGATAGTTATGTTATATACCATGATTAGTTGTTGTAGGTTGATACTTACAATTGTATAACATGCTTAAGGCCATTGTAGATTTGTGCTTAAGTAATAGAAAAGAATCATGTTGTTGTAGTTGTGTTGTTAACTATCGCGTTATAGTGGTAGTGTAGTAGAGAACTATCATATTGTAGTTGTAGCGTTAGTAAAGAACTATCGCGTTATAGTTTTAGTGTGGTAGAGAACTATCATGTTGTGGTGGTAGTGTTAGTGAAAAACCATCGTGTTATGGTTGCAATACTCGAGTTGCATAGTAGTTCTAGATCCAAAGGGAGCACACTGGAATTGTATTATGGTTGTAGTGAAAGATTAAAAGAACCCATGAAACTAGCACTATGGTAGTTTTAGCTTAATTGATAAGAGAACCCATGCCTTTCGTCCTAGGTGATCTTAGCTCAAACTTGAAGAAGAACCCAAGAATCTAGTGCACGTAGTTCTAGTCCAATTTGGGGAGGGAAACCATAGATTCTAATTGTATAAGACCCTAAGTAAGGTTGGACCATATCACATGAACATTACTCATCTTCATGGGTAATAGGGATTGGGAAGGTCACTAGTAATTGTTAGCTCGATAAAAGTTGTTATGTCGCTTGGGACTTATCATTGGTAGAATGCCTGTTTTAGACGGTTAATAGATTCTTCTGTTGCTTCTAATTATAGAAGATCAAGTTTGCTAGTAAGCACGATTGGTTGCTTCTAGGTTTGATTACCTGTATGGTTGTTTGTATGTGGTTTTGCTCGTACGTGGCTCGACTGGCCCGTATGTAGCTGCGGGTCTCATATGCAGCTTATTTGGCTCGTATATATGTTGTCGTCTCATACACGGCTCGACCGGCCCCTATGTAGATGTTGGTCTGATACGTAGCTTATTTGGCTTGTATGTATGTTGTTGTCTCATACGCGGCTCGACTGGCCTGTATGTAGGTGTTGGTCTCATACGTGGCTTATTTGGCACGTATGTATGTTGTCTCATGCGCGGCTCGACTGGCTCGTATGTAGCTGTTGGTCCCATACGTAGCCGTTTAACTCGTATGTGTTTTTGGTTACTCGTATGTAGATTCTTAGCTAATACGCAGTTGTTGTGGTCATCTAGGGTGATATCATTGCCCTAAGGCTATCGACCATTAAGACGTGTGTTTAGCTTACTCCTAAGGGACTGTAGATGAGTCACTTCGCGAGTGCCATCAGATCTTAACCGTTGGTTGATTGCGGACCGGAGTGTGACGAAATCCAAGTTCAGGATAGTAGCATGCGAATGCATTCGTATTGCCGGGGTCTTGGATCGATAGGCCATGAACCGGATTCTGAGGAATTCTGGTAAGTCTAGGTTGAGCAGCCTAGTAGAGTTACCTTGCAAAGTCCGACTTAAGACCTAGCAAGTCATGTTAATACTCTTGGATTGTTTAGGATTAATTGCATTATTAGGGTAGTGGCTTATAAAGATCCTTTACTTAACCATTTTGCAAGGAAGAGAGGAGTTGGTATTAGGGGGCACCTTACGACCAACTCTTCCTTTGGGCCGACTTAGGTGGTGTTATTGGGTTGTACCTTCCCGTCAAAGGGATACGTACGATGCCTTCTCATGAGTTGGGAGCACGGGTTGCATATCTCACACTGTTAATTCCTGAAGTGCCATGATAAGGCAGACGGAGCTAGGGGATGGACCCCGGAACTCCGTCGGGTCCTATGCTAGGGAGAGCGAACGTGCCATAGATCACGGTCTATGAGTTATGGGTGACACAGGATAGGCTTTATGCTATCCTGCACTCGGAAGACCCTGTGTTCGTCTGGTTTTTGAGTGAGGTCTGGTGTGCCGGGTAGTAGTGGCAAACATAGACACTACGAGCGTACTGCATTGGTAGGACTTGACCACGTCTGCAACCTCATCAGTCATGTAGTATTGTCAGGAAATAGGTTGTGTACAATTAGAAATTCATAACGCGGGTTCAAATCCCTATATATGGAGAAACGGCTTGAAATGGGGTGTATGTAGTATGGGATGCATACTGTTCCGGAGACTTGCTTGCATTAGAATAAGAGCATCATTGTATTGGTAATCTTGCATTAGAGTTTAAGTCATAACATACACTGGCACATCAATTATATGTACACGTGTCTTTTCCATTCAAGATGAATTGCGAGTGTGATAGTTGAAGTAAATTAATAACCAAGCTATGGGTTTGGGATGTGATGTGATATTACCCAAGTTCGACTTGGGGGTGCGGTGATTATTACCCAAGCTATCGGCTTTGGGGTGTGATATGTTATTTTGCCCAAACTATGGTTGGGATATGGAGTATATTGTGATGAAATGCAAGTAAATGGTAATGTGCAATGAGATGTTAGGTTGGACATGAATGAATGTGGTAGTATGAGAATGAATGCATATGTCTATGATGTGATACGTGATATAATGAAATAAGATCAATATTTGTATTATGAGAGTGGTTATTCAAATGGTTACTAAATATAAGTGTGTTATGAGCGGGTATGGATATACATACAGGTGATGACTCAGAGAGTATTTGATGTGAAACCCCATTTATGATGTTTACATATTTAGATGTCAAGTAAGATTTGTTTATCTTGGTAATTGTGAGTTCATTATGTTTTTACTTGAAAGTTTAATTTATTTACTTATTTAATAAATTATACTCACACCAGAAATGGCTAACCCCTTAGTGTTTGGGGGTTAGGGAGTCCCTGGATTACCCTGGGTCCCTACTGTTACAGGTCCTCAGCAGTGTAGAGGTGAGGTGTAGGTACAGGTTTCTATGGAGTGGAGCTTCATTTTGCAAATTGTTGTTTAAGGTTTAATTATAAGTAGTGAAGGTTTATGCTTTAAATTGTATTTTTGATGTATAAGTATGTGGATGATGATGATGAGTATAGTATGGAGTGGCATGATATGGTTTTGACCCGTACCAATCTCGTTGTGGAGTACCGGGCGCTGTGGTATGTTTTTACAAGTTATTTTCTAAAAACTTACTACGTTTTTAAAGGAATTTATGGTTTTTAATTGATAATTAATATACTGTTATGAGTTTGGCCCCCAGAGCATATATATATATTGCCTGTGTGATTCTGCTCATTTTGGCCTGGGGAGTCCGTGATATTAATGCCTGTGATGTGAGCTACGGAATTTAGAGCAGAATTTTGTAAGCTTTCTGTGTTTCGGGGCAGAAATTACAGGGAAGACTTTGCCCAAATTTTCTTTGAAATATAACTATCTTAGTTTATGTTTAAAGTGATATTGAAATTGGAAGAATTGATTTTGGAGGCAAAAGAAAAAATGGGCAGGCGTTACAGGTTGATATTACAAATTGATATTTGTAATTATTGTGTAATAACTCTGTGTTGAATAAAAAGTTTAAAATTTTTCAGTTCTTTTCTGTGTATCGTGACTAATTGAAGAAAAGATTTTGGCATGTGTCACGGTTTCCCAGTTAGGTGGAAATCGGGGCGTTACATGGGCGATGAATGCTGGCGATCGAGGATGGGGATGAGGGTGTTGCGGGGATGGGTTCCGAAAGAGGGGAAGGAAAGAGAGAGAGAGAGCGGCCGGAAAGAGAGGATTAATTGGGGTTAAGTTATCATTAGGGTTTAGTGTATAATAAGTATATATAGGGAAAATTAAGATAGTGGGTTTGGGTAACGGGTGATAGGGTTTGGGTTTGAGTCCAATAGGGAAAAATTATGAATTATATTAGATTAACTGAAGTGTTCAAAGCACAGAAATTTCCATAGGTAGCACAACAAAATTTACAGGATTCAACAGAAAATAAAATTAAATAGATTTGAAGAATAAATCGAATTGGAAGCAAATAACAAATTTTATTATCAATTAGAAAAAATTACAGAGGTTCAGAAAAGCTAAAGAAGAAAATAAATGAATAATAATACAAAGAAAAACCAACAATTGGTAACAGGGGTTACAAATAGATTCAATTTCATAAATTTGATTGCATTTCAAACATGGAAAAAGTAATTTTAAAATGGAAGTAAAAGTGTTCGAATGAAAAAAAAAAAATTTGTTTCTATGAATGTCACACCCTGCTTCTCAAAATACGGAATACGAGTACGTAACGAAGGTCCGACAAATGATGTAAACACCATCCATAGATGTACCAGTCTAACTCAATAATATGAACAACAAACACAACCACGCAAGAGAATATAATCACATGTGTAACACCCCGCAAGATAAAAAAGATTTATTTTTGCATTACTAAACAATATAATATTGGTAAAGTTGACTACTTTGACTATTTTCTTGAAATTGCAATTTTGCACGTGTAACACACGTGCAGAGTTAGGATATTTTGAATTCTTAAAATTTTATGGTTAATGATTGATTTTCCTCATTTATTTATAATATTTAAAATTTCAAATTTATTTGAATTTATTTGACTATTTTATGAATTTCTCAATTTTACACGTGCAAATATTTTTTTGGTTGCAAATCTATACTTTTAAATTTCTTGATACTTTCTCCTGTTTATAATTATATATATCCTAAAATTTGGGATTTTTCTGAATAAAGAAACTATTTTTGTAAATATTTCGAAATAGAGGGGTTTTTATGTAAAAAGCCATTTGGATCTCAAACAAATAATGAAAATTCGTTTTTAATGATTTTGGGCTTTCCATGGTAATCATTGAAAATAAAATCTATTTAAGTTTTATTTAGAGTTGATTTGGTAAAGATTTAAACAAATATGGTGTTTTTGCAAACATGGAATTTAAGTGGATCTTGTGCAAATATTTTCTTGGAAAGTAAAAGTCAGAAATTTTTAATTGGAAAATCTAATATTTATTTCTAGATATTGTTTCTAAATTTTCTGGATTTTTATGAATATTTTATGACATAATTGCAAATATTACAAAAAAGAGGGACTTTTGTGCAAAATTACCACTTTGGGTACAAATCCAAATTTTTTAATTTCTGGGCTATGGTTGATGGTTGGATAACTCGGTAGTAAAAGGATTTTATTTGATTTTAATTTATTTAACTTATTTAACTACTTTATTAAAGAAAGGTTTATATATGTAAAGTAATAGTTTGTTAAGGGATGTTTCCATAAACTTGTAAAACCCTAAAAACTCCAGATTTTGGCCTATATTATGGCCACTACAGCCGTCCCTCTCCTCTGCAAAGAAATAAGATATATTTTTATTATTAATTTCTTAGAGTTTCAAAGCGATGATTTTGGATTTTTGCAAAAGAAGGGTTTTTTTCTCATTCTTTATTAATTCGATTGATTTCTTCATTGAGGTGAGCGACTTGTGTTTGTTTTCTTATTGTTCTGAGCATGTTGTATGTGATGATTGATCTATTAGAAAGCATGTTAGATGATTACATGAAGATATAATAAATTCTTATGAGTAGATGAATTAAAAATTGAATCTTTTCAAGAAACTATACTATTGATGACCAAAACCCTAATTTGATGGCTTATGATTGTTAAAGAACCTAATGGAAATCATGGGTGTGTTATTTTCTATCATATGCTTGTTGTTCTAATCACTATATATTGAGTGGTATGATGTTGTTGTATGAAAGGTAAACAAAATTAACTAAAGATGGATCACTGTGTGTATACATTGTTATAAGCTCTGTTTTGGATTTAATGAAGAAGAACTTGATTAAATACTAGTTGTTTTCGTATGTATTCATGGGTGATCTGATATTAATAAGTGTGTATGCATTTGATAAGTCCAAGAGGAGTTTTGAACAAAAAGGGGATCAAGTTATGATGTGTTGAAGTAGGGTTGTTTGGGGTCTGTTTGTGTGCAGACCGAAAAATAGGTTTGTGATATCTTGATGTTTCGATTGGTTTTGAGTCCAATATGATGCTGAGATGAAGTACAAACTTATGCTACTCCTATATACTGATTATGAATGCTTAAAAACATATATATGTACGAAGACATAAACATGTGCACATTCACTGTCATAGATATATAGTTTTGAAAGTTTTGTGAACTTTGATGGGGTTTTGTTGGATTTTCGATTGCTTTGGTCCTGAGATAGTTTAAACAACCTATTTCTTTTATTCGGTGAATTTTTGATGCTAAAATGGATGCTTAAACTCTAATTGAACTTATACGTATACACATTCACTTTCTTTAAAGATTTTTGTGAAAATTTATATTTTGAGATCATGGTATGTTTTGAAGTGTCTTGATAACTCGTACATGTCATACTAGACATATTCAAACATCTCAGGAAGTTAGATTTTTATTTTACAATTTTTATCGTCGTATCAATTTAAAACATGCACAGGTTTATCAAACTGCAACCTGCGATAGTGACAGCCGAAGAGCTAAAGTCGACAGTCGACTGTCCAGTAACTGAATTTCAGATTTTTTTTGCAATAACAGTCGACTGCTTCGTCTTTGAACTGAAGCCGACAGTCGACTGTCAGTTCTTGGATTTCGAGTTTTTTTGGATTTTCGCACGACAGTCTACTGACAATGTTCAATAGCCGACTGTCACTATCCTGGCTGATGAGTTTTATTGAGTTTTCGGATTTTCGCAGGACAGTCGACCGACCATGTTCAATAGTCGACTGTCATTGCTCTGGCTGATGGATTTCTTGAGTTTTCTGATGTTTTCTTTAAACAATTGGTTGATACTATGGGTTATTACTCCACTGTCTTGGATAATGTTTTTATTGCAGATTACAGTGTTTTACAAAGAACTATATTTAATTTATAATTGAGTTTTAAAGGTATTCTTATGATCTTATTCAAGTGAGTTATACGTGTGTTCAACAAATTGATGTTTGGTGATATTCTACGACTTCAAAATATGGTTTCCTATTATTTAATGGATTTAATCTTTTATTTGAATTATGGAATTTTATGAACACATTAAATGAATTTGGATTTTGTTGATTTAAGAGAATTTCTATATATAACGTTTTGATGATGGATTTGTGAATTTTGTTGGATGTTTTTGTTGATGGTTAAGTTGTGAGTCCTTAAAGATTGTATGGGATCAAAGATACCGGCGGTTGAGATTTTGTGGTTTGGCCAGTTGTGGCTTTGTTGTTGATCAGTTGAGTTATGTCCGGTAGGGTACACCAACTCTAGGAGATTCGTAATTAATTAAATGAACTTAACAAGATAAGGACATGCACTAGATGGTGATATGATGAAATGAGAATATGGGTGATGGACCTCAGTATGGCCTGCGGTGTGAGATAATCCCCGGAATTATCGAGGTGTGAGTGAAATAGTCTTCGGAATTACCTGAGTGTGGGATTGATCTCCGGAATTATCGGGGTCGAGGCGACACTCATGAGGTATTCGTGTGATGAGGCGTCATAGCTTGCGGTGAGGGGTATTCTCGAAGATTCCCAGGTGTGAGTGAAAGTCTCCGGAATTATCTGTGGATAGAGATTGACCTCCAGAATTATCGGGGCATGGGCTAATAGTCACAGTTTATCTATATCTCGTAGTAGTCATCGTAGTAGGATTAGTTGCATAACGGAGGATTTAACCCTATCAAATGGAGAACGTTAAGGGCTTGCACTGGACCTATGTAGAGTGGGATGCATAGAATCCGACAAGTATGCATTAGATAGTCAGCATATAGCATTGGTATTTTCTTGACTTGGTTTTTATGCATGTTGTTTTCCTGTTTTTTCTATACTTGACAGTTAGTCTAGTTTCACTTGATGTTTTCATGTTTTATTTATTGTTGTATCATATTCTTTTCATTTATTCTTACTGTTGATACATGTTGTTTATGACTTTATCCCTTATGCTTTATTCATGCTGCTTTTTTTTTTATGTCACTCACACCATTATGGCTGACCCCTGTAGTTTTGGGGGTTTGGGTTATCTCTGCCTCATGTTTTACATGTAGGTGCCTTTAGCTTGGGAATTAAATGCATGTGGTAGAATGATAATAGGACTTATGCAAATTGTAAGAGAATGTGTTGTAAAAGAAAGAGTTTGTAATTCAAGGTGTTTAAATTTTCCGCTGTGCTTTGTAAATAATTGATATAATAAAAAATTTTAATTTTTCCTGTATTTGGTTGCTACGTTTATGATTACATTGAAGTTGATTCTAGAATTGTGCCACGTATTTCTGAGATATTATATTAAAAATTTGGGGCGCTACAACATGAATCAAAGAACAACTTCAATATAAATGAAATAATCCAAAATACAATATCTAGAAAAACAAACTCTGGGACAAAATCCCAAAACAATGTATAATATCAAAGACAAAGTTCAAAGGAAACATATATGGCAAGAATAATTCAAGCAGTGAAATCTTCGGCTCCATCTTCAAAAATTGTTGCTCACCAATTACTTCTGATAGTGATCCTTCAGTACCTGTAATCTCGTGATCTAAAAAGAGAAAAAATAATGTGCTTAGAGCAAGTCATGGACCGCAAGTAGAGGGAAAACAAAGAATAATAGGAAACACGGTATATCAAAAATAAGGGATGAGATCAAAGTCAAGAACAATGACAAAGATTGGCAATAATATCAAAGGTCTATATTTATTCATTCATTAATAAATAATGTCAATTTAAGTTCTATATTGGTGACAGTATACGGGATCAAAGCATGACATGTCAAATGCGGGTTATTAATTATTTTATTGGCCTATCTAGTGCACGTACTACTGCATCCCATTCCACAAGTTCGGCGCAAAAAAACAATGAATTTTAGACTGATGGTGAACTCAACAGATCGTGTACTCGGTAACAAGATGACAAGAAATCATGATAATGTGATCACACAATGACAAGCATTTCTCCACCATCCATGTAATATACCATGCAAGCAAGAAGGCTTTTACCATGTACAGTTTCCGATTATTCACTGCCAAGTCAACCCATAATACCCCTGCTTTTTAATATTTTATTTCATCCAGCGTGAGCATGCAAGGAGGTGCCAAAGTTGTATCATGCTAGGTGTGATTATTTCTACTCGTTACAGACAAAGCAAGAAGCAGTTATACTAAATCAACACAAATCATACAAACTGGACATCAAGACGTTACTGTACAAAAACAGAGATTCCTGCTGCTACAGAAAAGTAAATCTGGATCCGTCAGAAGTTCTAGAAACTAGACTTTCTGCCGGTTCCAATCCATATACATACGACATATAAATATTAGAGAAACTAGGTCGAAATTCCTATTCTTTTCGGATTTCATGTTTAGGCAGCAAGTTATTAGTTGTGTTTACATATATGTTTCGGGTCAGAAACTCATCACCTAAATCTACAAAAATTTAGGGTTGACTCCTACACATGTCTATTCATAGTCAAATTAATTTCATCTTTTTATTTTACTATTAACATGTTCTGTTTACTAATAAATTAGGGTGATACGCATGAAATTGTGAATCTCGAAATCTGAACCTAGCAGTACTAAAATACTAATATCTAACAGATTATAACTCGGAATTCAATTCCGTTGAATGTTCTGGAAAATAGACTCATGTGGTTACAATTCAAATTCGCAATGTTCTTTCAAATTACTACAGCAACACGGGTCGAAAATCTGATACAAAAAAGTAAACAGCATGCCAGAAAATAATTTAATATGAATAGGCAATATTTTTCATCATACATGCATATAATTCATGATAATTAATAAACAAAGTGCTATTTGATGATTAACATGCAGTTTTCCAGAGTATGAAGCAATTTACAATCTTGGCAATTAGTTCATCAAATCACATTCAATCGGAAACATTCAATACATCAACCAACGCTATAACATGAATCTAGTTATGTTTTTATGTAATTCGTGCATATGGAATGTGCAATATGGACTGCGGTTCGAATCAAAGTTAAGGGCACTGATATGGCTAAAAATAGGGTTAAATTGGAACCATCCAAATCGAGCGCAGATCTTAAAGCTCAGGGGTAAAACGATAATTTCACTTACAAACGGGTCTGAAATGGAAACTGGGTCATTTTTCAAAAGCCCAATAACCCACGAACGGATCCATCTCAACTGGGTGCGGGTTTCAACCCGCATGAAACCCAGTCCAGCAGGATAGAATTAGGGTTTATGGTTATACCTAACCAATGGCTCTGATTCGCTCTATCCTTTCACTGGGAATTATGGATTTTATCCCGAAACTGGTCCCTAAGGCGGCTATAGATACCCCCCATCCCCCACCAATAAGAGGTAATCAATTTTTTGCCAGTAAAAGCTCATTCATAATCTTTCTGATTACTGACTTTAGCGTCGGAGGGTGCATCGCCGGGATCAACCCCGGTGTTTCGCATTTTTTGCAGGTGAACGGCGAGAGATCACGGTCAAACTCTGGCAGGAAGGTTTCAGGTTTGACTATTCGACATCCCAAAGAATCCACAAATTCTATCTGTTTGACCCCACACCAGATTTAGCGGTAACAGGTTGGCGCCGTCTGTGGGAATCCACGAATAGCAATCCTTCCTCTTCCCTTGGTTAAGATCACCTCCAGCCATGCCTCCCCGAAAACTGAGATCCAAAGGATCCAACCGTGGACCCACTCCTCCTCAACCACAACAAGAGATCCCCCTCCAAACTGTCCAGCCACAGGGGCAACTCCCACCACAACCTGATCAGCCCCTGCAGCAGGACCAACCTCCTTTTCAGAACCTTCAATCCCAAAGGGCTCTGCTCGGGCCCCAGAATGCCGGCACAGGGGCCTCTCGTCCCAACCCTCAGAAGCAACCTCCTCATCGAGACCGCATATCCGTACACAACCCTTCTACTGATTCAATGGCATCGCACAACCCCCGACCTTCCGAAGACCTCCACAATACCCTCCTCAACCGGCAGAAAGAAGAGGACCTGCGCCACCGTTTGGATGAAAGGCGGGCCTGTGAGGGAGCCGCCCGCCCGGAATGTCCAAATGAGCGATCTCCTCGTCGCCGCGACCACAGGAGGTCCCCTCCTCGCAAGGGGCGGAGAGAGTCCCCTGAGTACCATCGAAGAAGACATCATTCTCCCACTGGTCGGCAGCCCCCGAGGGACGATAACAAACCTATCACCCGAGCCGAATTCCAAGAGTTCCAGGCTACAATCTTGCAGGCCCTCAACCTCCGGCCGAACAACAACAATGCTCAGAGGATACCCACTCCTCCTCCAGTCCAAAGTCCTCGCCATCGGTCCTTAACCCCTCCTCAAGCTCCGAGTCACCGCCATCACAGTCCTCGCCATTCCCCTAACTACTATCGCCGAACTCCGCGCTCCCCTTCTTACGAAGACAAGTCTAGAGGCTCGCTTGGCTACCATCGAAGGGACGATGCAGTCTACCGCCGTCTCCATGAGATGTAGAGTCACCTCGGCCAACTGGATAAAGAAGAAGATTTGAGAGGAAGGACCCTCCGTCCAAGCCGACCTCCCTTCTCTCAGACAATCATGGAGGCGCCCGTTCAATAGGCTTCAAGCCCCCGCAGTTTGAGACTTACTCTGGGGAGTCAGACTCTGTGTACCACATCGAGAGCTTCAAGACCCTCATGTTGATCCACCAAGCTTCTGATGCTCAACTATGCAAAACCTTCCCGGCTACTCTTAAGGTTCCAGCCCGAGAATGGTACTCTCGTCTTGCCCCATCCTCCATATTCTCCTTTGAACAATTTGAGACCCTCTTCCTCACCCACTTCGTGAGTAGCCGCCGCACTGAGAAGACTAGTATTTCGCTACTCTACCTCAGTCAGAAGAAGGGTGAGAAGCTGAGAGATTATGTGAAGCGGTTTACCGCGGAAGCTAGGTCCATTGCCTCCCTCGACTAATCAGTCGCCGTTGCAGCCTTCCAGTCAAACATCCTCAACTCAAGACTTCGGTCCTCCCTAGCCAAGAAGCCCCCGCAAAACTTCTCCGACCTTCTTCTCAGAAGCGAGAAGTATATCCGGGCTGAGGAAGCTGAACATCACCCCACTTTTGAGGGGTCTTCCTCCGGGACCAAGAGAAAAGCAGCTGAAGAAGAGGGAGCTAAGAAGCTTTAGAAGGACAATGGGGGCCAGTGCCGCCCGCATCCCAGATTTGAGAAGTTTACCCCTCTCAACGCCAACATTTCTACCATTCTCATGGAGGTCGAGAAGGAAGCAGTTCTACCTCCTGCCCCGAAGATGAATACCCCCGGCAAGAAGAGGGACAAGGAAAAGTGGTGCTGATATCATCGAGACCACGGTCACGACACCAACGACTATCGGGCCCTGAAGAATGAAATTGAGGCCCTCATCCAAAGAGGGCAGCTGTCTAAGTTTGTGAGAAAAGACCGAATTGATCTTCCTCCACCCCCCAGGGGGGCTAACAAGCATCCCGAAAGGCATGATGAGACTCCCGAGTTTGAAGAGGAATACATCTTGCATCTCATTCATGGAGGTCCCATGGGAGGAACCTCCAACTCTTCCCGGAAGTCTTTCATACGAGAAGTCAATTCGGTTCATGGCATACCCCCTCCCAAAGGCCTCGGAGTCCCGGTCACTTTCTCAGATGAAGACCTAGAAGGAGTCCAAACCCCCCATTGTGACGCAGTAGTGATCAACCTCCATATGGCAAATTTTAAAGTGGAGAGGATTCTGGTGGACAATGGTAGCTCCGTTAACATCCTCTTCCTGGCAGCTTTCCGAGGACTCAAGTTATCGCGTGACAGGCTCAAGCCCGCCGGCTACACGCTCCATGGGTTTACAGGAGTGCCAGTAACTATCGAAAGGGTGATCAACCTCGAGGTAACCGCTGTCAAAACTCCTACTACCCTGACAGAGCCGATGGATTTCATGGTCGTCGACATCCCAGCTGCTTACAATGTGATTCTAGGCCGACCTAGCCTAGCTGCTTTAGAGGTTGTCCCGTCGGCTTATCATCTTAAAATAAAGTACCCCACCAAGTCAGGTGTAGGGGAAGTAAAAGGTAGTCAAGAGATGGCCCGCAAGTGTTACATGACCTCCACCGGGGGTCCTGTCCTCTCACTCGAGACCCTTGAGATTCCCCAGGGGAACACCCAACCTATGTCTGAACCGGTGGATGAGCTGGAGGAAGTGCTCTTTTCCGAGCAAGATCCAAATCGCAAGTTCTTTATCAGCAAGACCCTCCCATCTGCCCTATGTTCCGACATAGTCCAGTGCATCAGGAAGAACCATGACCTCTTCACCTGGTCGGCTGCCGATATGCCAGGAATTTCCGAGGAGCTCCTCGTCCACCAACTAAGCGTTGCTCTGGGGTCAAAACCGGTCCAACAGAAGAGGTGCAAATTCGCCCCTGAGCGCCAGCAAGCTATAAAGGAAGAAGTGGACAAGCTCCTCAAGGCCCGATTCATACAAGAAGTCAACTATCCCGAATGGCTCTCCAATGTTGTTATGTTAAGAAGGCCAACGAGAGCTAGAGAATCTGCATCGACTTCACGGACCTGAACAAAGCATGCCCGAAGGATCCTTTCCCTCTCCCCAGCATCGACACCTTGATCGATGCTACTTTGGGCTATGAGCTGCTGAGCTTTATGGACGCCTTCTCCGGATACAATAAAATTAGAATGTTCCCCCGGATATCCCAGAGACCTCTTTCGTCACCGATCAAGGGCTTTATTGCTACAGGGTAATGCCCTTCGGGCTGAAAAATGCCGGTGCCACCTACCAGCGCCTAGTCAATAAAGTCTTCCAGAATCAGATCGGCCGAAACATGAAAGTGTATGTTGATACTATGCTAGTTAAAAACATTCATAGGGTCGACCATGTTGCCGATCTCCAAGAAGCATTCGATGTGTTGAGGAAGCATGATATGAGGCTCAACCCGAACAAGTGTGTGTTCGGAATCTCGTCGGGAAAGTTCCTAGGCTTCATGGCCAGCCAAAGAGGAATCGAAGCCAACCCCGAGAAGATCAAAGCCATACTGGACATGGCACCCCCTACAAGTGTGAAAGAGGTTCAGAAGCTCACATGGCGCCTTGCGGCTATATGACGCTTTCTGTCTAAGTCAGGAGAAAAGTGTCTTCCTTTCTTCAAAGCCCTCAGGGGGGCTAAGGGCTTCGAGTGGAGCCAACAGGAGCAAGAATCGTTCGATCAACTAAAGGCCTATCTAGTCAATCCCCTACTCCTCAGCAAGCCTATCCCTGGGGAAACACTCTACCTCTACCTAGCTGCCACCGAGCAAACCCTCAGCACTGTACTAGTGAGGGAAGAAGACAAGGCTCAGAAGCCTATCTATTACGTGAGCAAGGTACTTCAGGATGCCGAGCTTCGCTATTCAAGATTGGAGAAGATAGCATACGCCTTGGTCATGGCAGCCAGGAAGCTCCGCCCTTCGTTCCAATCTCACTCGGTGGTCGTTCTTACCGACCAGCCGCTTAAGTAAGTTCTACACAAACCCGAGACCTCAGGCCATCTGATGAAATGGTCGGTCAAGCTGAGTCAGCATAACATATCTTACCAGCCTTAGACCGCAATCAAGGCTCAGGCCTTAGCTGAATTTATTGTTGAGAGCACCATCCCAGAGGTCAGTCAAGCAGTGAATGGGCCTCCCATATGGACAGTATATGTAGACGGGTCCTCTTGCACCGAAGGGAGCGTAGCCGGGGTCATTCTGGCAGGCCCAGATGACTTCGTTCTCCAATACTCCCTTCGCATCAACTTTAAGGCCTCCAACAACGAAGCAGAGTATGAAGCCCTTATAGCCGGCCTCGGTATGGCTCGCAAGGCAGGGGCGCAACATCTCCGGATATACAGTGACTCGCAGCTGGTCATGAATCAAGTCTTAGGAGAGTACGAGGTGCGAGATGACCGAATGGTTAAGTACCTAGCCAAGGTCCAAAATCTCATGGCTTCATTCGAAAAGGCACAAATTCAGCGGATCCCTAGAGAAGAAAATTCCCAAGCAGAAGCCCTCTCTAAATTGGCCTCCTCCTCCCTTCAAGGTCTCGAGCAGACCGTCCTGATTGAAGTGCTCCTAAGGCCAAGTATAGAAGAAGAAGCCCCCAAATCGATGGAGTCACTGCTCGTCCGACTTCGGGATAACTGGATGAAACCTTTAATAGAATTCCTCAGGGATGGGCTCCTCCCCGAAGACCCTAAAGAAGCTCGTCGAGTCTGAACGAGAGCGGAGCGGTACACCCTTGTTGAAGGTGTCTTGTACAAACACTCCTACACCCAAGTTGACGTCAGACCCTACTTGAGATGCCTCTCCCCAGAAGAAGCCTTGTATGCCTTGCAAGAACTTTACGAAGGCATAGGCGGAGCACATTCAGGATCCAGGTCCCTCGCCAGGAAAGTTCTGAGGTACGGGTATTTTTGGCCTACCCTACTTCGAGATGCCGAGCAACACGTCCGGCAATGTAGCCCTTGTCAGCAGTTCTTCAACATCCGCCGGCTCCCCCAAGCACAACTCACATCACTCTCAAGTCCGGTTCCCTTCGCGATGTGGGGGATGGACTTGCTAGGTCCATTTCCACCAGCTCCAGGTCAGTTCAAGTTCCTAGTCATGGCGATCGACTACTTCTCTAAGTGGATAGAAGTCAAGCCCTTGGCTATAATTACAGAGAACAAAGTGCTGTAGTTCTTCTGGAGAAATGTAATTTGTCGGTTTGGCGTACCTCGGGTCCTAATAACAGATAATGGAATACAGTTTACAGGGGCAGCGTTCTGATCTTTGTGTGAAGACCCTAGCATTCAGCAACGCTTCTCCTCCGTCTCCCATCCTCAGTCAAATGTCCAGGTAGAGAACGCCAACAGGCAGATCCTCTCTGGGATCAAGAAGAGACTAGATAAGTCGGCCAGAGGCTTATGGGCGGAACAACTTCCAAACATATTATGGAACTACCGCACTGCGAAACAGACCCCCACAGGAGAGTCGCCCTTCAATCTCATCTATGGGTCCGAAGCTGTAATCCCCTTAGAGATTGGTCTGCCATCTCCTCGCCTTATTGCCTATGATGAAGAGTAGAACGCCAGAGAACTCCGAACAAATTTGGACCTGATAGATGAGCTCCGTGAAAGAGCTTCTATTCGCCAGCAAAATTATTGGAGGAGGATTAGGCAGGCCTACAACAAAAGGGTTCATCCCATAGATCTGAAGGAAGGGGACTTGTTCCTCAGAATGCTGGCTATCTCGTTCCCTAGTCAAAAGAGTAAGCTAGCTCCGAATTGGGAAGGACCGTACAAAGTTTCCAAAGTAATCCATTCCGGAGCATATCTTCTAGAGGACCTTGAAGGCAGAGAGATACCCAGAACCTGGAATGCCGACCATTTACTAAAGTACCGAGAGAGTGCCTGAATGCCTCTCCGAGTACCTTCAAATGTCGAGCCATTCCTATCATTTTATTTGTATTTGCTTCTTTACTTTCTCATTGTAATAATGGCTTACAACTTAGAAGCAGCCGATTAGCAGTTATCAATTAAGAACTTCGTTTCTCCCATATTTTCCTTGTAATTATTTGTATCTCTCTATTTAAGGTCTTTAATCGCTCTCACTCAAACGACGTGTTCGGAGTCCAAAACTTGGCTCGATTCCGCTTCGCAAGCTCGCTCTTAAGCGAGGTAGAAGTGGTTTGCCATGCGGAACTGCTCCCACAACCGTTGAAACATACTCAAACAACGTGTTCAGAGTCCAAAACTTGGCTCGATTTTGCTTTGCAAGCTCGCTCTTAAGCGAGCTAGAAGCGGTTCGCCATTTGGAACTGCTCCCACAACCGTTGAAACTTACTCAAATGACGTGTTCGGAGTCCAAAACTTGGCTCGATTCTGCCTTGCAAGCTTGCTCTTAAGCGAGCTAGAAGCGGTTCGCCATGCGGAATTGCTCCCACAACCATTGAAACTTACTCAAATGACGAGTTCTGAGTCCAAAACTTGGCTCGATTCTGCTTCGTAAGCTCGCTCTTAAGCAAAGCTAGAAGTGGTTCGCTGTTCAGAACTGCTCCCACAACCGTTAAAACTTTACTTAAACGACGCATTCGGAATCCAAATCACTTGGCTGGATAACTGGTCGTTTCTACAACTACACTAGACATGAGAGAAGAGTACTTGGAGGAGCTAACCTTTGGTTTTTATGGTTCGTTTAAAGTTGAAGTAATTCTTCAAGTGGCTGCCCCCACTTTAAGAAACTGGCTTCTCTCACAATTCGCAGTGGCCCTAATATGGGGGAGGCTACAAGACCCATTGCACTGCTTATCAATCTCAAGTTCACGAGGTTGACATTCCGTGCCTATAAGAAGGGAGATTTGCTTCTGATTCTGAGTAGTTGTCAAAAGTTTAAGGAGTTGTACATTCCCCATTGCTTCAGTCGACTGGATAACTGATGAAGATATTCAGACATACATTCCCGAGCCATTCGCGTTTCGAGCTGCATATGGGGGAAAAACAACTTTCTCCCCAAAATTCGCGCAAGATCTTAATCAGGCGGTTCAGAATTGGCCACGTCCACAAAACAACAAGGTAGCATTTTCTTGTGGTCCACACTGTCTTCTACATCAAGATCCACGCAAAACCTTTAGATGGTCGGTTCCGCTTCGCAAGTTCGCTCTTAAGCAGGCTAGAAATGGTTCGCCATTTGGAATTGCTCCCACAACCGTCAGGACCTGCTCTGACAAAGAATGCAGAGCTCAAAGCTTGGCTCGGCTTCGCTTCTACTACTTGCTCATAAGCAAGTTACAAGTGGTGCCAAACAAATAACAAGTACTAGGAAAACATGCAAAACCAAAAATACAAGAGACAAAAATGAGCGTTCACTTATAAAGTTTAAAGTACAAGGAAACTCGAGTTACAAGACCAAGCTACAACGAGCTACAAAAGAGACATAATTACAACAACTTATTCAATGCTTCTTTGGAACAGTGACGTTTCGGTTCAAAGACACCTGGGGACGGCGTCGCCTAACCTCGGAGCTCATCTCTAGACCAACAAATCGAGATGCCCCTTCAACACTGCCTCTGACTGTGGCCCCAACCGAAGTGCCACTAGACGAAGCAACCACCCCGCTTTGAGCATCAACCGGGCTACGCCTAACGGCAGGCAAGCGACTAGCAAGCACGTAGAACGAAATCCCTCTCTCACTCTCTTTGCGAGTACACGACGTGCTTCTGACATTAATCCGTTCAGGCCGAGGTTTGAGTCGAGCCACTTCCTCCTCGAGCTCAACGATTCGATCCTTCAGAGTAGCATCCTTCACAACTATTTTGAAACGAGGGAGTTGAGCGGATCCTGTGACTCCAGGGTAATTCGACGAAGATGGATCACTTCGATGCTTTTGTCGACCGTAACCCTCCTCAACTCGTCAACCCTCGCCGACAGCTCGTCGCGCTCAACCATCAACTTACCCACCACAGAAGCTAACTCCTCTTCCTCCGCCGAAAGTTCTTTTTCTGCTATCTTCAGGTGGTGAACCTCCGCCAGTAGCTCACCTTTCTCCTTCTCAACATCGAACAGCGTCTTCCTAAGCAACTCCACCTCGCCTTCAAGACGAACTTCGCGAGCCCGCTTCCATAGTTGTTTCAACTCGGAGAAATACTCTCTCGACATTGCCTTGAGATCCTCTAGTTCCAACTCGCTTTTGAGGAAACACTCTCGGCTGCGGGAGAGGGCCTGCTTTGCTGCTTTCAAGTCAGCGCAAAGACGAGAGGTTTCAGCTATTGAACTCGACTCAACAACCTAAAATTCAGAAGCATATCAACACGAAGAACAAAAGGCGGTTCTCGACACATAGCCAAATCTCAAGACAAAACTATTTTCGGAAAGATTCAAAACAGGATTCAACACTTAGCGAGTTTTCCAAAAACAAAAATTTTATTGATACTAAAAAGTGGTGGCTAGTCCGCTACAAGGCAGTACATAAAAAAAAGATTACAAAAATGAAGAAGATCAAGGGGCCACCTTGAGGGGTAGCTCGGAATGTAGCTCCTCGTCCCCTGCTACTCCGGCTCGGGGGTCGGCCGCGACCTCGTCGTCCCCTTCCTCCATCGCCACAGTTTCAGGGTCGGCAGGAGCGTCGGCACCTTGTCGCTCGTCCCCCTCCTCTTCTTCCTCGTCTCCTTCTGCTTCTTCCTCGGCATCAGGCTCGGCGACCGGGCCCCATAGCCCATACCCTGACCTGTCGAATCTGGGGACTCGAGCCTTGATGTGCTCGAGCGTAGTGGCATAAGACTGCTCCATGTTGGCCGCCATGTGCTTCTTGGCCTCGGCCTCAATCTCCGCCCTCGCATTCTCCACGGCCTTGGATTGTTGCAGCTTCACTGCCTCCAAAGCCCTCACCGCTTCGGCCTTCTCCTCGGCTGCCTTAGCAACCTCCGAAGCGAGCTTCTCCCTCGCTTGCTCCAGAGCCGCTTTAAGGTCGGCGACGTGGGCCGCCAAAGCATCCGAGTGGTGCTGCTCTGCCTCCAACTGCTTCACAGCCCTCACCCTTTCCGCTCTGTCTTTGTCACTAAGGGCCTTCAGCTCCCTCTCTTGCTCGGCATATTCTTCGAGAAGGTGGCTGAAATGACAAGAGGCCTGCACAAAAAAAGAGTTAGAATGCGACAAAAGCCGAGCTAAAGACTTAGAAAATTTTTGAGGAAATTTTTTTTTGGAACAACAAAGAAGACTTACCGACATAAGCGACCGAGCTACTTCGAGAGCATCGTCGCCTGTCGTCCCCGCCTTCAGGGCGGCTCGGTCCTTCGGGGTCGGGAGGTGGTGAACAGCCTGCATGCTCATCGCCGAGTCCCCCAAGATGCCATCGTGGTTCATCACCCGCCAATCGGGGACGAACAGCTTCTTGTGAGCCTCGGTCAGTATAACCTCGGCATGCTCGGTCAGGGGAGGGGCCTCAAGCACCAGTGCCACCGAGACAAAGAAGCCCTCGGACAGAGCCGACTGAGGAGCAACAGCAGTCGGGGTCGGTTGTTGAGGAGAAGTGAGGTCGACCGTTCCGACCATGGCCGAAGGAGCCTTGGTGGGTCGACCAGACGAGGGACCAGCGCTCGTCCTCTTCCTCTTCTTGGCATCCACTGCCTTGTTTCGCTCGGCCATCATTGCCTTGAAGTCCATGTTCGGAGCCTCTGTTGAAGTGAGAGGAAGAAACAAGTTAGAAAAAATAACAATACAAGGCATTAAAGAAAAGTAAAGCATAAAGAGAGATGTCAGGAGCGTACTCGGGTCGATCGGACTAAGGCTCGACCCGTGCAGCACCTCCTCGGTCATTTCTATCAAAATCAACATCGGGAGACCGATCAACTTCGCCGCCACCTCTGCTTCGGCTAGGGTCAACATCGGCTCGGCCTTTGCGTACTTCGGCACCTCCTCCTTCCACCAGGTTGGGAAGTCCCATGCCGATGGGTCCTTGATCAGAAAGAATTTCCCCTTCTATGACTTTATCGAGTCGGGGTTTTCGATCAGCTTGACGCCTTTCCGAGGCAACAGATAGTAGCGCGGCTCGAGCTTACTCATTCTATTGATCTGGTCCAAACTCCGGAGGATGACGAGCTGTGGCTCCATCTTCGCCGTCCGGCACTGAAGTAGAAACCCGAGCACATGGTGCTACGTGTTTGGCATGAACTGGATAGGATATAGCCCATACCACCGGAGAACCACAGTGACGAAGGGGTGAAGGGGAAAATGCAGGTCGGTGTTCAACACGTCATAGGCGAAGATGCAAAGGTCCGGCGTAAAGGCGGTGTTCGCTCGCACCCCCGGGCTGGGGAGAATCAAGGTGTACTCCGAAGGAATGGCGAAACCCTTTTGAGTCCGGAGTAGGTCCCGCTCGGTTAAAACCGAGGGGATATCGTCCACCTCGGTAACCTCCCTCGGGTCGTTCTCCTCGTAGGTTTCCGAACGACCATGGACGAGCTTGGTCAGCAGCTCACCGTTGTACTGCCTTATTCCCCCATGACCGGATAACACGGTCGGCATCCGACCCAGCTCGCCCGCCTGTTTCACAATCTCCACCACTGCCTCGATGACCGAAGACCGAACCACACCCTTCCCTTCTTCCTCGGCCGCAGACGACCCTACTATCTCCTTCCCCTTCCTTCGGCTCACTACTTCTCTCCCCTCCTCGGCACTCTGACCTCCTGAGGAGGATGCCTCACTACTCGAGGATACCCGTGACATCTCGAAGAATAAATATCTTAGGTTGAGCGAACTGACCATGATGTGACGTTTACAGTCGGAAAAGGTTCGTCGAAAATCGCCTGGCCTTCACGACAGCTAGCGCAACCACCCTTGAGCTCAGATCTCCGCTAACAGAGCAACTCTAGAGCAAAAGTAAATTTTGAGAGTGAAAAGTGAAAGAATGGGCTAAGGGGTGAGGGAGTTGAGAACTTATAGCCAGTATGGCGACGGTTGGGCTTATGCAATGCTTGGGGGCCCATTAGGGGAGACGGAAAGACAGAATGAAGAGAGCTGCGAAGATTCAGAGGAAGGTCGCGACGGTTTACTCGACATGGTAGTACGGCAACCCCTAACTTGCCGAGCCACCTAGGCACTCTGCCGACCTACCGGTGCACCGACCTCCACATTTGAAGAAAAATGCCGCCGAGCCACCTTCACCGTCAGATTGTCTCAAAATTCGTGCCGAAATATGATGGACGGTTCAGATCCCACCACACCCACAAAACGACAAGATAACATTTTCTCGTAATCTAAACCTCCAGCCTCGAGATCCGCACCTTGATGGATGCTCCAGAACGAGCCACGTGGCGCAATGGCTCGTAACGTGCCGAGCCACCGAGGCACTCTGCCGAGTTACCGGGGCACCAACCTCCACATTTGGAGAAAAATGCCACCAAGCCACTTTCACCGTCAGATTGTCTCAAAATTCATGCCGAAATATGATGGACGGTTCAGATCCCGCCCTGCCCACAAAACGACAGGATAACGTTTTCTCGTAATCTGAACCTCTAGCCTCGAGATCCATGCCTTGATAGACGCTCCAGATCCAACCACGTGGCTCGACGGCTCGTAACGAGCCGAGCCACCGAGGCACTCTGCCGAGCTACCAGGGCACCGACCTCCACATTTGGAGAAAAATGCTGACGAGCCACATTCACCGTCAGATTGTCTCAAAATTCGTGCCGAAATATGATGGACGGTTCAGATCCTGCCACGCCCAAAAATGACAAGATAACGTTTTCTTGTGATCTGAACCTCCAACCTCGTGATCCGCACCTTGATGGACTCACCAGATCGAGCCACGTGGCGCAACGGCTCGTCCCGAGCTGCCGCGCCACCAGAGTGCTCTGCTGTGCTACCGAATAGCTTAGTTGAGCCACAGATCTACTAAGAAGCAGAGGCCGAGCTGCCGAGCCACCGGAGTGCGCAGCCGAGCTACCGAACAGCTTAGATGAGCCACTGAGCTACTAAGGAGCAGAGGCCGAGCTACCGAGCCACCGAAGCGCTATGACCGAGCTACCGATGCACCGACCCTCACATTTGAAGAAAAACGACTGCCGAACTACCCCAACCGTTGGATCATTTTAAAGATTGCACTGGAACATGATGAGCGGCTCAGATCACGCCACGCCCACAAAACGACAAGATAGCATTTTCTCGTGATCTGAACCCCTATCCTCGTGATTCGTGCCATGATGGATGCTCCAAATCTTGCCACGTAGCTCGATAGCTCGCAACGCACCGAGCTACCGAGCTGGCGAGGAGGACTGGCCGAGCTACCGAGGCACTGACCTCCACAAGCGGAGAAAAATGCCGTCGAGCTACTCCGATCGTTCGATCCTCTAGAAATTCGCACCACTGGCTGATGGAAGGCCCAGATCGTTCCACGTCATAAATCAGAATTAAAAATTATTTTTTATTTATTAAATTCGAATTAATTATTTTAAAATTGTGAAAAATGATTAAAAATTCAGGAAAACTAATTAAAATTCTAAAAAATAATTATAAATTTGGGGAAATATTTTTGAACCCTGGGAAAATAATTATTGCTTAGAATAATTAATTAAGGCCCCCGGACGATAAATCACCACTTTGCAAAATTAAATAAATGGTCCGAAAAATAGATAAAAATTGAGAAAAATCACCAAAAGTCTAGGAGAGCCCAAGAACAACATTGGGCATGCAACTAGCTCTGAAAATTACCATAATACCTCATACAAAGATTTGTCACCCCTCATTTGGACTCCGATACAACTCCGCAAGCCATTAAAACAGTAAAACTACTCCTCAAATGTTGGTTAAAATCAGTCTTCGAGAGCGGGGGGATCGTGATATGGCTAAAAATAGGGTTAAATCGGAACCATCCAAATCGAGCACGGATCTTAAAGCTCAGGGGTAAAACGGTAATTTTACTTACAAACGGGTCTGAAATAGGAACTGGGTCTTTTTTCAAAAGCCCAATAACCCACAAACGGATCCATCTCAACTGGGTGCGCATTTCAACCCGCATGAAACCCAGTCCAGCAGGATAGAATTAGGGTTTATGGTTATACCTAACCAACGGCCCTGATTCGCTCTATCCTTTCACTGGGAATTAGGGATTTTATCCCGAAACTGGTTCCTAAGGCGACTATAAATACCCCCCATCCCCCACATTAAGAGGTAGTTAATCTTTTGCCAGCAAAAGCTCATTCATAATCTTTCTGATTACTGACTTGAGCGTCGGAGGGTGCATCGTCGGGTTCAACCCCTATGTTCTGCACTTTTTACAGGTGAACGGCGGGAGATCACGGTCAAACTCTGGCGGAAAGGTTTCAGGTTTGACTATTCGATATCCCAAAGAATCAACAAAATCTATCTGTTTGCCCCCACACCAGATTTAGCGGTAACAGGCATGAAATCAAGGATATCTCTGGTTAGCTCGTGTAAGCCTTCAATATACTCAACGGAAGATGAATAGTATAATAATATGATGATTAAAAGATGATCTACTTGTTGGGACCAACAAAATTCTTGAACAAAAATAATCAGACTAGTTTAAGGGAGACTTGCCTTTTAGAGGGTAAATTCGAACACGAACGAATAACGGGATAATGATCCCAGCAGCAACGAAGCATGCGAAAACACGTAGAAAGAGATACGTGCAAAATAGTGAATACACGTGTGATGCACGTAAAACTCTAACATAGCAAGATCGACTGCAATGGCACAGCAGCAATGCGGCAGCTCTGGCTTCGACAGTGGGCGAAGACTGGCGGAGGTTAGGGCGGCGACTAGGGCAGACGGTCGATGGTGGTGGTCAACGGCACTCGAGGGACAGGGCAGTCGACGAAGACATCGGTGGGGAAACAGGGACTTCGGTCGGGAAACAGGGGAACTCGGAAGGAGAGGATGGGACTACGATTGGGCTGCTGCGGTGGTTGGAAGGTGGCGAGGACGGTGGGCGACGGTGGTGTGATGGGTTCTCGGAGGCAGTGGACGCTCTATTGAGGTGGTGAGAGGTCGACAGCGGCTTCGGGAGTGGATGACGATGGGAGGTAGCGGATGAGGATGAGGATGAAGACTACAACGTTGGATGTGGATGAGTATGAAGGTAGATGTTGTGGCCGAGGGCCAAGGGCGAGGAGCTTGAGTGGGTTGGGTTCAAAACGAAAAGAAACAGATGTGAGGGGAAAGATGAGAGCGGTGGGAGGTTAGGGGAGAGAGAGAGAGAAATTAATAGGGCTAATAATTAATTAGGGTTTAGGGGTATTTATATAGGGGATTAGATGTTGGATTTTGGGTTGCGGGTTAACGGGTTAAAGGCATGGGATTAGGATCCAAAAAAGAGAAAAATAGATAGAATTAAATAGGATATGAATATAATACATCAATATAAACCCAGAACACAAAAGAATAAAATAGTAGTGAATCAAAACTTCAGGGTTCAATCCAAAAGAGTACAAAAAGATCAAAAGAGAATTAATGAGCCAAATGAAAAGCAAGATTTATTATTTAAAAGATATTCGAATACAATAATCAAGAAAGGAGAAAATTACAATAAAAATCCAATAACAGAAAAATAGGGGTTACAATCCTACCCACCTTACAAGAAGAATTTCGTCCTCGAAATTCATACAAGTGGTACATAGGGCGCCCCCGAAAAGAAAAGAAAAGAAAAACAAACAAAACTACTCAAACAAATTAGGGAACTTCTCCTGGATCTCCTCCTCCAACTCCCAAGTCGACTCACCTGGCAAGTGAGGATTCCAAGAAACTCGAACCAGCTTGATGACTCTATTCTTTAACACCTTCTCTTGACGGTCTAATGTAGAGACCGGCTAAATCTCACAGGACCAGTCTGGCCTCACAAACAACTCTGAGTAGTCAAAAACATGAATGTCATCCCTGATGTATTTCCTGAGCTGAGAAACATGGAATACATCATGGACACCTGCTAAAACCGGTGGCAATGCAAGCCTGTAGGCTACCGTGCCCACACGTTCCACAATGTCGAATAGACCGATGAACCGGGAACTCAGCTTGCCCCCACCTCCAAATCGGATAACACCTCTCCATGGCGATACCTTGAGGAACACATGATTGCCTGCCACAAACTGTAGAAACCTTCGATGAAAGTTAGCCCATTTCCTCTGCCTGTCCTTAGAAGCCAGCAAATGCTTCCTGATCTGAGCAACGACATCAATTGTCTTCGTGATCAACTCCGTCCCCAAAAGTTTCCTCTCGCCGATATCATCCCAACAGACCGGCAATCTACACTTGGGCATATACAGAGCCTCAAATGGTGCTTCCTTGAGGCTCGCCTGATAACTGTTGGTGTATGAGAACTCGGCTAAGTGCAGATGATCTTCCCACGAACCTCCAAACTGGAGAACGCAGGATCTCAACATGTCTTCTAGGGACTGAATCGTCCTTTCCGACTACCCATCTGCCTGTGGATGGAACACTGTACTGTAGCTCAACTTAGTACCCAAGCTCTTCAGCAGGCTCTCCCAGAACTATGATCTGAATCTCGTATCTCCATCCGATACGATGCTGATAGGAACTCCATGCAGTCTCACAACCTCCTAAATATACTTCTCAGCCAAACTCTCCGTGGACTGATCCGCATGAACGGGAAAGAAATGGGCACACTTCGCCAACCGATCCACTATCAACCAGATAGTATTATAACCCTTGGGACTCCTTGGCAAAGTTGTCACAAAATCCATAGTGATGTTCTCCTATTTTCACTCTGGGAATGGTAGAGGTTGCAATAGTCCCACAGTCCTCTGATGCTCTGCCTTCACTTGTTGACAGATCAGGCACTGAGAAACATATCTAGCCATAGCTCTCTTCGTACCATGCCACCAGAAATGTTGCTTCAAATCCCTGTACATCTTAGTACCTCCTGGATGGATAAAATAAGAAGACCGATGATCTTCTTCAAGTAGCTTATGTCTGACTTCTCCTCTAGGTACACACAACCTAGAGCTAAAACGAAGTGTCTCGTCTGAGTGAATGATCAAATCAGTTCTCAGGCCTGCTTCCACTTCACTTCAGAACTTCTGCAACTACTGATCGCCCACTTCGGCTTCCTTGATCAGCTCTACCAAAGAAGACTAGAACTGCAACATCATGAACTGCTGAGCTGATCTAGGAAGAATCACATCCAACTCTAACTTTCTCATATCCTCCACTATTTCCTTCTTCTTATTGAGGATTTAGCAGCAGGTCTTCTACTCAAAGCATCAGGTACTATGTTCACTTTTTCTGGGTGATACTGCAAATTGATGTCAAAATCTGTCATCAATTCCAACCATCTCATTTGCCTCATGTTCAGTTCCTTCTGTGTGAACACATACTTGAGGCTCTTGTGATCTGTGAAAATCTCCACTCTATCCCAAGCAGATAATGCCTCCACAACTTCAAAGCAAAAATTACGGCCACAAGCTCCAGATCATGCATGTGATAGTTCTTCTCATGAGGCCTCAACTGCCTAGATGTATAAGAGACAACCCTGCCTTGCTGCATCAGCACTGCTCCCAGACCTTCACCCGAAGCATCACAATCGATCACAAAACTGCCCGAACTATCGGGTATAGTCAGTACAGAAGCTGACGTCAACCGACGCTTCAATTCGGCAAAAGCTTCACCACAAGCCTCATCAATCAAACTTCTTCTCCTTCTTCATCAAACTGGTCAGAGGCCTAGCTATCTTCGAGAAATCCTGAACGAACTTCTGATAATACCCTACCAAACCAAGAAAGCTTTGCACCTCAGATACTGACTTCGGAATCGGCCAATCCTTGATCACAGAGATCTTCGACAGATCGACAGAAACACCATTACTAGAAACAATGTGGCCGAGAAAAGCAACCTGATCCAGCCTTTGCCTTATGTTCAGTTCCTTCTGAGTGAAGACATACTTGAGACTTTGGTGGTTGGTAAAGATTCCCACTCGGTCATCAAGCAGATAGTGTCTCCACAACTTCAAAGAAAAGATCACCGCAGCCAACTCAAAATCAAGGGTAGGGTAGTTCTTCTCGTGCGGCCTCAACTATCTAGACACATAAGCAACAACTCGACCATTCTGCATCAACACTACACCTAGGTCCTTGCCAGAAGCATTACAGTTAACCACAAAACCACCCGAACCATCCGAAGTAGTCAACACAGGCACTGACATCAACCGGTTCTTTTAACTTTGCAAAAGCTCCACTGCAAGCTCCATCCCAGACGAACTTCTGATCATTCTCAGTCAGCTTAGTCAATGGCCTAGAAATCTCCGAAAGTCATGGATGAACTTCCGATAATACCCAGCCAAACCAAGAAACTTCTCACCTCTGAAACTGACTTAAGAACAGGCCAATCCTTGACCGCAGAAATCTTGGTCGGATCGACAGAGATACCAACGCCTAAGATAATGTGCCCCAAAAAGGTAACTAGATCAAGCCAGAACTTACACTTGCTGAGTTTCCCATAGAGCTGATTCTCCCTCCAGGTCTGCAGAACCAACCCCAAATGATTAGCATGATCCTTCTGATTCCGAGAATAAAAAAGAATGGTGTCTATGAAGACCACCACGAATCTGTCCAGAAATGGAGAGAAAAATCTGTTCATCAGACTCATGGATACTACTGGCGCATTCGTGACTCCGAAAGGCATCACTAGGAACTCATAACGCCTGTATCTGGTCCTGAATGCAGTCTTCTACACATCAGCTGCCTTCACCTTCACTTGATGATAACCAAAGAGAAGGTCCAACTTTGAAAAGACAGCAGCTCCACCCAGCTGATCAAACAAACCATCGATCCTGGGTAGCAAATACCAGTTCTTCACTATAACACTATTTAGCTCACGGTAATCCATGCACAGACGATGACTCCCATCCTTCTTGCTGACAAACAAGACAGGAGCGCCCCATGGGGACACACTGGGCTTAATGAAGCCCAAATCCAGTAATCCTTAGATCTGCACTTTCAGCTATGCTAGCTCAACTGGCGCCATCCAGTTGGGACTCTTCGATATCGGCGCGGTACCCAGCTAAACCACAATACCGAATTCCACTTCTCTATCCAGGGGTAGTCCATGCAACTCCTCTAGAAACACATCTAGAAAATCTCGCACTACAAGAGGCACAGCCTCAAAGACTGAGTGTAACTCCATTGCACAACCTGCATCGACAACCACTTCCTGAACATGCCCAAGGGGTAACTCCCCAGCATGGAACTCAAACTCCACACGGCCTGGCATCCTGAAATCAACCTTCCTCGCTCGATAATCAAAGATCACGTGGGTCTCACCCAGCCAATCCATGTCGAGAATCACATTGAACCCTGAAATGCCAATCACAATCAGATCTGCTATGAAATCAACACATCCAATCACCATGGGACTCAGCTTGCACTCTCGGGAATAGAAGACAACACCGCCACCTATGTTGATGTTCCAAGCTACTGGCATCACACTGCACTCCAACTGATTCTGATCCACAAAGCAAGAGGATACGAAGGAATGGATTGCCCCGGAATAAAAAAGAATACGAGCAGAAAAGGAATGAACAAGAATGACACATAAGATATAGTCAAAACAAGGGAAAAGATAAACAGATGAAAGATAACCAAGGAATATGGAAAATGATGCAAGAAAGACAACATGACAAAAGATGCAAAAGAAATAAAATAAGGAACAAATAACAAAACAACAAAAGAAAACACAAAAAATACCGACAACGACTTCTTCCGCGGTCTCAGCTTCCTCCGCTGTCAAGTTGAATGCCTGACCTCTCCCTGGAGCAGCAGTTCTCTGACCGACGATCTAACGCTGCGGGGGAAGTGGTGGTCTTACCTGACTATGGACTGGCACGAATGCAGCCTGGTTGTGCCTTCATCGAGGACAATCTCGAACCAAGTGGTTAGCAGCACCACAACCGAGACACCGACGGTTGGCCTTCCAGCAATCCTTGCGCAAGTGCCCAGGGGTCTGGCAAAAGTCATAAACAACATGCCTCCGTGGAGGAGCAGGACGGTAGGGAGATGTCCAGATGGCAAGGACCGCAGCAACAGTAGCGAGGTACTCAACAATCCGCTGAGAAGGGGTCTCCCGAACTTTAGTCTGCTCTGTCGCTCGAGCTGCCTCCAAAGCATCCGCATAGGTACGAAGACGATGGGCGGCCGAGTGCACCTGAATACCCTGATCAAGACCCAAAAGGAACCTTCGCGCATGATCCTCCTCATTCGCCACCAAGGTGGTCACAAAGCGGCTAAGCGTGGTGAACTCCACAGCGTACTCGTCTACAAATCTAGCCCTGTTCACAGAAAAACTTGGTGTTACAATACTACATATATAACATGTAACAAAATCTCAAAAACACTAATAAATCAACCAGACAACCAACCAACTAACCTGCTTCAGGGTAAGAAACTGATGCTCCATTTCTACCCGAGTGATGCGAGGGAAGAATTTCTCTAGGAAGCTCTGAGCGAAAGTGGACCAAGCAATAGGCCGCTCTATCCTCTTAAATTCCACCCTCCACCATATGTGGGCCAAGTCCACCAACTGGACGCATACCACATCCACATGGTCGGCATCGACAATCCTAGTTGTCTGTAGCAGACTCTCCGTCTGTATCAGCCACTGCTCAGCCTCAAGTGGCATCACAGTACCAGCAAACTTATCAGGGTGAAGCCTCATGAAATTTACAACGGTACCTGGACGAAGGGGCAAAACGACAGGGGCAGGCACAACGGGGGTCGGAACAGCATTCTGGTTAGCAGCCTCCAAAGCGGCCTTAACCAGTTCGTTGTGCTCCTATTGCATCTGACTAATCTGCTAGAGCACCTGAGTTACAGCTACCAACTCAGGATGGTCTTCTTGCGAGCGAGAAGACGAAGCATTTCCACGAGCCATAGTCTACATAAAACCCAAAACAATTAGCATTCAGATCAAGTTGATTAATAATTCTTCGTGCAACGCATGGCCTATTGGCAATTAAGTAAATCCTCATCGAGTCAATCATGTCTAATGTAATAGTCAAACTAACATATTATCCAAACCTGAAGCTCTGATACCACCCAAAACCTTGTCACGCCCTGCTTCCCAAAAGAAATACGAAATATGGTACATGACTAAGCCCAGCAGATAGTTTTCACCATCCATATGCTGTACAGATCTACTTGACTCATCACAACAGTAAATATAACAATATACTCAACCAGGCATGCATAAACAATTATAACTCAATAGTATTTATTCGCAGCAATAATGAATATCCCAAACAAATACGAGATCTGAAACAAAATAATATTAGGGACTACAAGCCCAATACACATGAATAAAATAGTTCAAAACAAAACATTAAGCAAATTTTTCCAATGCACAGCTCAAAACTTTTGCTCACTAACTCCAATAGGCAAGCGATCACCAAAACCTGCACATATGACAATTACAATGAAAAAGGGAAGACAGGTGCTGCTGCTGATTTTAGTGTGGGAGCAAACAGATAGAATTTGTGAATTCTTGAGAAAACGAACAAGGCAAACCTGTTGACCTGTTGACCTTCACCAATGTGTTGACTTGGTCTCTTGCCACTGCTGCGAACCTGCAAAAAGTGCGAGACACCGGGATGGATCCCGGCGACGCACCCTCCGACGTCCTTGTCTGTAATCTGAATGATTAAGCAAGAACTTAAACTGGAAAAGTATTGATTACCTCTTAATGGTGGTGGATGGGGGTTATTTATAGTTGCCTTAGGGATCCGTTTCAAGATATTAATATATCTCTACTTCCCGGTGTGAATGGATAGAAGCGGTTAACATCACTTCTTAGGGATAATTATGAATCTGAATTCTTCTTTATCCTTCTGAACTGGTTTGTAACGGGTTGGGACCCGTACCCAGTAAGATAAATCCGTTCATGGGTTATTGGGATTTGGGAAAAGACCCAGTTCCCATTTCAGACCCGTTTGTAGGTGAAATTGCCGTTTTACCCATGAGCTTTAAGATTCGTGTCCGATTTGAACGGTCCCGATTTAATCCCAGTTTTAGCCATATCACGAGCCCCCCACTCCTGGAGACTGAGTTTTACAGTCTTTGAGGAGTAGTTTCGTTGTTCTAATGGCGTACGGGATTTTATCGGTGTTCTTAAGGGAGTTTGGATCTTGCTCAGGGTGTAACGGTGTTATTCTGGGCTTGTAAAATGCCAAAAAAATATTCTCAATATTTTCTGGATTTTTTGTGATTTTCCTAGATTTTTCTGAATTTTTTATTCATTTTCTGAATTAAATAATTAATTATCGAAAATATTAATTAATTATTCTAATTTAATAATTATTTTTTCAGAATTTTTAAAATTATTTTCTGAATTAATAATTATTTTTAGAATTTTTTAATTAATTTTTTTCGATTTTTAAATATTTTTTTCGGATTTTTTAAATTATTAAAACAAATAAATTAATTAATTAATTAATTAAATATTACCTGGACACGTGGTGCATTTTTGAACGTCGATCATGATCAGATGTGCGCGAATCGCAAAGTAGATCACGTTCTGGACACATGGCGCATTTCTGGACGTCGATCGTGTCGTGACGCGAATTTGAGAAGATCGAACGGATTGTATAGCTCGACCGCATTTTTCTCTACATTTGCAGTTCGGATCGCATGTTGCTCGGAATCCGATCTACTTCACGCAGCTTTCACGCAGCCATGTGGCTCGGACAATGCTCGAGCGTTGACCGCCACGTGGCATAGTTTTTTCTTTTTTTCTTTTTTTTTCTTTTTCTTTCTCTCTGTGTCCACTTCCGCCTTCTTTCTCCCCCGTCTTCTCTGTTCTTCTTTCTTCTCCTGTTCTTTCACGCCCTCTTCTTCTTCGACCATCGCCTTGCCCCTGACCTCATCTCGTCATGAAGCTCGACAAAAGAGCTCGGCGATGGAGTCGAGAGGAGGCGTCGAGCTCGGCGAGGAGGAGAGTACGCTCGAGGTTGAAGGAGGAGACATTGGGTTCTTTGTCGGAGCTCGACGCGGGGGTGCTCGGAGATGGAGGAGCCAGGCGGAGTCGGAGCTCGGTGTCGAAGAAGAGTTTGGGTTTCTCTTCTTCTGGTTTCTTTGGTTTTTGTTTAGGCGGGAGAGTGGAGAAGAAGAACTGAAGAAGGTGACATGGGAGGGTTGGTATGGAGTTCAGGTTTGGATCCCTAACGGGTCCGAACCCTACCCACCGAGCCCCTCGCTAATTCGAAGAAGAGGAGGAAGGGAGAGAGCTGTGGGTTGTAGAATGGGATCGGATTTATAGAGGGTTCAGATCCGACCCGTTAACCCATCCGCTTCAGTAGCTCGGATTGTAGATCCTAGCTACGTGGCTCGATCTAGACGATTGATCACGATCGCGGCGCGAATCACAAGACAAGAGACTCAAATTTCGAGAAAATGTTATCTTGTCGTTTTGTGGTCGTGGCACAATCTGAGACGTTTGATCGAGATCTTCCACGAATTTTGGGGAGAAAGTTGTTTCTCTCTAATTCGCAGCTCGGATGGCTAGTTGCTCTGAATCCGAGTGATGAGAGAAACTTGTTCATGTGATCAGATCGGATTGCTAGTCGCTCGGTGCAGCTGTATCGCGATCCACTTTCCTGGTGCTACGGAGGTCCGATCGGGGCATGCGACCCCTCATTTCGAAGCTAACTCGAAGATCTACAACTTCTCTTTAGGAGTGGGATGGAGATTCACCTTCCTTCATGGTCAAAATAGCCCCGCAACATCCTTGTATTCATGAAGTTGAGGAGTGTTTTGGTCTTGGGGATTTTTGAAGAGGAGCTCCACTCCTAGGGGCGGAGAAGATGTGCTAGGAAAACCCTCATAAGAGCCATGGGAAGACCCATTCTTTGAGGTGAGTGCAAGGAGCAACTCTTGGGGGGAGTTCTAGCTCGGAGCCCATCGAGAGGAAGGGCACTCGTGAGGCGAACGGAGTGAAGAGCTTGGTTCTAGGAGAGAGCCATTTGGAAGGCGAGTGTGAGGAGGAACTCTGGGAGCGAGTTGTGAGCTCCGAACTCGTTGAGAAGATGTCTGCCTTGGGGGTGAGCGGAGTGGAGAGCTTGGCTCTAGGAGTGAGCCATTTGGGAGACGAGTTTGAGGAGCAACTCTAGGAGAGAGTTGTGAGCTCCGAACTCGTTGAAAAGAGGTCCGCCTTGGAGTTGAACGGAGCGAAGAGAGCCATTTGGGAGACGAGTTTGAGGAGCAACTCTAGGAGAGAGTTGTGAGCTCCGAACTCGTTGAGAAGAGGTCTGCCTTGGAGTTGAGCGGAGTGAATAGCTCGGCTTTAGGAGAAAGCCATTTGGGAGACGAGTTTGAGGAGCAACTCTAGGAGAGAGTTGTGAGCTCCGAACTCGTTGAGAAGAGGTCCGCCTTGGAGTTGAACGGAATGAATAGCTCGGCTTTATGAGAGAGCCATTTGGGAGACGAGTTTGAGGAGCAACTGTAGGAGAGAGTTGTGAGCTCCGAACTCGCTGTTTAAGTGAGAGAATCAATGGTTGTGGGAGCAGTTCCGAATGGCGAACCACTTCTTACCCGCTTATGAGCGAGTAATTTGAAGCAGAATCGAGCCAAGTGTTGGACTCCGAACTCGTTGTTTGAGAGACTATCAGCGGTTGTGGAAGCAGTTTCGAATGGCGAACCACTTCTTACCCGCTTATAAGTGAGTAATTTGAAGCAGAATCAAGTCAAGTGTTGCACTCCGAACTCGTTGTTAGAGGGGGTTAACGAGGTGTAGGAGCAATTTCGAATGACGAACCACTTTTTACCCTCTTATGAGCGAGTAATTTGAAGCGGAATCGAGCCAAGTGTTAGACTCCAAACTTGTTGTTAGAGGGGGTTAACGAGGTGTAGGAGCAATTCCATATGGCGAACCACTTCTTATCCTCTTATGAGTGAGTAATTTGAAGCAGAATCGAGCCAAGTGTTGGACTCCAAACTCGTTGTTAGAGGTTAGTAAGTTGCGGGAGCAGCCATGTAGAAGAAGCTGGACTCTGAACTCACCATTTAGCGAGTCGTGACTCGGAGAGATAGAGATGAAGCAAGAGCAATAATTTTCAATGAAAAAAGGTAAAGTTTTATTAAGATAAACTAAATGGCCGCTTCAATAGGGCGAGCCATTATTACATTCAATTGGCCGAGTTAAAAGCATCGGCCTTATTGAAAATCAAGATCCTACTTCTACGATAAGGTGAAGACCTCTTGGGAGGAGCTGAGTCTTGAAGCTCGGCAGGCCTTTCTGTTCGTTTGTTAGCTCCTTAGGGGGGAAGCTCGGCCCCCTCTTTTTGGACGAACTTGGTCAGGTGTCCCCGTTGTATGAGTTCTTCGATCTCCTCCTTAAGAGCCCGACAATCATCCGTGTCGTGGCCGTGGTCCCTGTGAAAGCGGCACCACTTATCCTTGTTCCTCTTCTTGCCATGGGTATTCATTTTATGGGGAGCATGGAGTAGCCCTTCCTTGTCCACTTCCATAAGAACTTCTGATATATTGGCAATGAGGGGGTTGAACTTCTCAAAATGAGGAGTCGGACGATGCTGGCCATTGTCGTCCCTCTAGGATTTTTGGGACCCCTCTTCACTCGTATTCTTCCGTTTGTTCCCGGAAGATGGTTCCTCAAGAGTAGGGGGGTTGAGAGCTTCTTCCGCTCGTATGTACTTCTCCACCCTAAATAGGAGTTCTGAGAAGTCCCGAGGAGGCTTCTTATCAAGGGACGCCCTGAGGTTGGCATTAGTAATGCTACGCTCGAATGCAGCTGAGGCTACTGATTGGTTGAGGGAGGGAATGGACCGGGCTTCGGCGGTGAAGCGCCGAACGTAATCCCTTAGGCGTTCACCCTTTTCTTGGTTGAGGGTCACCAGAGATACACTTGTTTTTTCAGCCCGGCGGCTACTCACGAAATGAGTAAGGAAGAGCCCTTCGAACTGATCGAATGAGAAGATGGAGGCCGGGGCGAGGCGAGAGTACCATTCTCTTGCAGATCCCTTCAGCGTGGTAGGGAAGATCTTGCAGAGGAGGGCGTCTGAAGCATGGTGGATCATCATGAGAGTTTTGAAACTCTTTATGTGATCCGCGGGGTCTGACTCCCCTGTATACGACTCGAAGTGAGGCGGCTTGAAGTTCTCAGGGATGGGGGCCTCCATGATGGTTCGGGAGAAGGGAGGTCTACTCGAGCGGAGGGTCCTTCCTCTTCGCTCTTCATCCTTGTCCATTCGGCCGAGGCGCCTCTCCATCTCGTGGAGACGGCGATAGAGAGCATCGTCCCTCCGACGGTAGTCAAACAAGCCTCTGGACTCGTCTTCATAAGAAGGAGAGCGGGGACTACGACGGCGGTAGCTCCAGGAGTGGCGAGGGCTAGGAATGTGCCGTTGGTTGCTAGGAGCCGGGGGAGGAGTGAGGGACCGATGGCGGGGACTTTGGAATAGAGGAGGAGTGGGGACCCTTTGAGTATTGTTGTTGTTGGGTCGAAGATTGAGGGCTTGCAAAACAGTTGCTTGGAATTGCTGGAACTCGGCACGGGTGATGGGTGCCTCATCGTTCCTCAGAGGTTGCCTATCATTAGGAGAATGGGGTCTTCTTCTTTGGTGCTGAGGGGACTCTCTCCGCCCTCTTCGAGAAGGGGACCTTCTGTAGTCTCATCGATGAGGAGATCGCTCATTTGGACGTGGTTGGCGGGAGGCTCCCTCTCGGGCCCGCCTTTCATCCACACGGCGGTGAAGATCCTCTTCCTTCTGCCAATTGAGGATGGTATTGTGAAGGTCATCGGAAGCTCGGGGATTGTGGGATGCCAAAAAATCGGAAGAGGAGTTGTGTATTGAGACGCGGTCCTGATGGAGAGGTTGCTTCTGAGGATTGACTCGGGAGCCCCCCTGGGTAGCCCCCCAAGACCCTGGAGGGGCCTGTTTGGGAGGAGCACCTTGAGATGGAGGAGGGAGAGAAGTGGTTTTTCGGCTGGAGAACACTGCCTTCCCATTATGTTTTGGATGCATGGCTTGAAGCTAGTCTCACTGAAGAAGTTAGGTGTAGTTGCTTTTTCGGTTCCCACAGACGGTGCCAATCTGTTGCTGCTGATTTCGGTGTGGGAGCAAACAGATAGAATTTGTGGATTCTTGAGAAAATGAACAAGTCAAAACTGTTGACCTGTTGACCTTCACCAATGTGTTGACTTGGTCTCTTGCCACTGCTGCGAACCTGCAAAAATTGCGAGACACCAGGATGGATCCCGACGATGCACCCTCCAACGCCCTTGTCAGTAATCTGAATGATTAAGCAAGAACTTAAACTGGAAAAGTATTGATTACCTATTAATGGTGGTGGATGGGGGGTATTTATAGTTGCCTTAGGGATCCGTTTCAAGATATGAATATATCTCTACTTCAGAAGCGGTTAAGATCACTTCTTAGGGATAATTATGAATCTGAATTCTTCTTTATCCTTCTGAACTGGTTTGTAACGGGTTGGGACCCGTACCCAGTAAGATAGATCCGTTCATGGGTTATTGGGCTTTGGGAAAAGACCCAGTTCCCATTTCAGACTCGTTTGTAGGTGAAATTACCGTTTTACCCCTGAGCTTTAAGATTCGTGTCCGATTTGAACGGTCCCGATTTAATCCCATTTTTAGCCATATCAACAGGAAAATATAATGTCCGTTAGATGCAAGTTCTGGGCCGCAAGCAGTAAAAGAAAATAAAAAGGAAAGGGAAAAACTAAAGCAAAGTAGGAAGTACTGACATGGAGATAAGCAACAAAGGATGACAGTCTATGAATAACAGAGATAGTAGGATAACGGTAAAGAGTGTAGCAGTAACAGTAACAATAATGGGTCATCAGTAACGGTGAAATCAACAGTAACAGTGACAGGATGTGACAGTGAAACAGTTATTCTTATGGCTAATGTTCATTACTATCTAGGTAGCACTTCATGCGTCACAAATTATACCACATGGTTGCTATATCAAACAGTTTCGTTTTAAGATTTCGTAGTGAAACCTATAGGGCAATATATTCAGACAAACAGTAACAGTAATAACAAATAGTACAGTGTCATGGATCATGCGCTCATGCATCCATAGATAAATAGTGGGTACCACAGTAAACAGTGGGGAAAACGAGTTCCCTTCTGAATACGCATTTCTATATTATCCACTACTAGATCTTACCCTTAAACCCCCGCTTGATTAGTTTTCATTATTATTAAATAGATGTGAACACAAACAGGGCTTAAGACATGGCAAGATCAAAGGATAAGTCTAAGATGAATAGGAAACACAAACGGGTGACAAAATAACTTCTACTGGTCAAAATAACGACACTTTCAGTTCTAGACAGTAAGACACTACTGTACCAAATCTGATAATCCTGTTGCTACAGAACTGCAAATCTAGATCCGTTAGAAAATCTGAAAACTAGACTCTCTGCCAAATCCAGCGCATATATACAAGTCATACATTAGCAACGGAAACAGGGTTGAAAACAACATTTAATAGAGAAGTTATGTTCAGCCAGAAAATGCAAAATCTTGTTTATAAGCATGAAAAGGATTTGAAACAACATAATTAAATATGAGAAAAAACTGGAAGATTCCCTAACATATCTAGTCTCAAGATATAAAATATTATGAATTTATATTACAGATAGTATAGTCAATAAAATTGGGAAAATAGAGTAATGCAACAAAATCTCAATTCTGAAAGTTCAGACACAGCAGTACCAAAACAAAGATAATTCACAAGATATAATTCAAAATCCAGATCCATCAAAAGGGTAGTAAAATACACAAATCAGGCTATTGTTCATATTCACAAAGTTTTCACCAAAAACGAATAGAATCAGGTTGAAAACATAATTCTTTAATGAACAGCATGCAGTTTGGAAATATATCGATTGGTATCATAAGTATGAAATGAGATACAAAAGTCATTAATTAATTCCACAAAAATTATGGATTGATCCCAGCCATGTCTAAACATACTCAGCAAAACATAGAGTTCAAATTCTACATTTAATAACAGTTTTAAAATAATATTTCATTGAGAATACATATAATTCAGAATCTGGAATAAACGATATGACTGCAGTAAAACAGAAATGACTCATGCATCGCAAATTGGAATTAAGATCCGTCAAAAGTTCTGAAAACTAGAAAATAGAGCCTACAAATCATGTTCACAAATTTATTTATTTTACAGATGTTAACATGGTCGAAATTGGTGTACAAAGATAGGGCAGCAGTAATTCAAAAGTTATTTTATGCATTTTATCGAATAGTTTAATTGCAAACGATCCAAACTAAGATGGCATACAAAGCATGGCATATGGGAAGCTCAAATCAGCATGGTATGTGAATAAATAGTCTATAATAAGATAATACATCATACAAAAATTCCTGTATCAATCATCTACAATATATGATATGTCACAACAAGCATGCAACCAAGATATCCATCTAATCTCATTGTTTTCATGCAACGGGTGTAAACTACTGTGTACTACTCATGATCAAGAGATGAAGGAACGGATCAACTAACAAATATGGTCATCATGAGGGTACTAAACAATTTCATGCGAGATTACTTACTGTATTTAACTTGTATGACAATGAAAATTATATACAAGCAACTTACCTGAAAACGACAATGAAGATGAAGAACAGAATAACGGGAACGAATCCCGACACACGAACACGAACACACAAATGAGAGACGGCACGAACAAACACCAACACAAAACACGACGGTGCACGTGCTTTCACATGCAACCATAAGGGCAGCAACAAACAGCGGCAGCAGCAACAATAGCATCGACAACGGCTAGCGGTAGCCGACAGCAATGCATCAACGGGCGGTGGGGGTGCGCTGCGACAGGGACAACTGCAAGGGCTTGGGCATTGGGGGTTGCGGATAAGGGGTTTGCGGTGGTCAGGGTACATGGGGGTGCAGTGGAGAAGGGAAGAGGAGAGGGGTGGTTGCCGGCGTCGGGTGTACGACGACGACAACAGCGAAGGGAGGAGGTCAGGAGAGAGAGTGATCGGGATAGGGTAGAGCAGATGACGGCTATATGTGAGAAAGATAATTAGGGTTTGGTAATTAGGGTTAGGGTGTTTAGGAGGGTTATATAGAGTCAATATGGGTTTGGGTGAACTGGGAGTATCCAATAGGAAGAAAAGAGTCCAATAAAAGACAATAGGCCATGAAATCGGTTTAAACAATGACAAAGACAAGAACCAATTTATAGATCAAATAAATGAGAATATAAAAGCTGAATCAACAGAAATGAATCAAGGAGAACAACAACATACAATTCAAAGGGATAAAAATCAATAAAATCAGAAATAAAATAAAATACCCATGAATTTAATTAAATACAAATAAAAATACAAAAATGAGGGTTACAATTATTGTGAGAACTCTAGATGGAAGCTTGAGACGTTTAGTTGTGAGCACTAGAGACTGAGCGAACCCTAGAGTACCGGCAGTGGACATTTGATTATCTAAAAGTTTCCTGAGGGGCTAGTGTTCCTGGTTTGGCAAGTGATGTCTGGTTGGGTGGAGCTTGTTCTTTGTGGCTCAGGTTATCACTAATACAAATCTAAGGACAGACACTAGTTGGTGTGTGATGAAACAAGGGCAAACATGAGTAGGAGGCCTCTATATGGTCTGCTGTGTGAGATGGTCCACAGAATTATCGAGATGTTAATGAATGCGTCTCCAAGTCATTTGCGATGTGGGATTGATCTCCGAAATTATCGGGATCAAGGCGACGCTCATAAGATATTTGTGGGTGGTGAGGCGTCACGGCTTGTTGTGTGAGATTGAATCCCCAGAATTATTAAGATGTGAATGGAAGTGTCTCCAGCTCATTTGTTGTGTGGGATTGATCTCCGGAATTATCGGGCCGTGGGCTAGGTATTCAAAAATTGTCTAAACCTTGTAGTAGCCACAAGTGTAGATTTGCATGGCGAGGGATTGAACCGTAAATAATGTGAACGTAAGGGATTGCCCCCGTCCTATGTAGTATGGGATACATAAAATCCGAACAAGTGTGCATTAGGGTGCATAATGAGCATTGTGTTTTCTTGAACCTTGTTTTCAGCATTTTTCTTTGTTTTCTTGACACACTTATTCTCTTAAGTTTAGTAGCACTTGTTGATTTATGAATCTTTTATTTTTGTTTTATTTTATGTTGTGTAACAAGTTTGTGATTTTGAAACCATGGAGGGTTGCTATTATTATAGTATTGCTTTGGTTGCATTCAACTGACGTGCCCACTTTTCAATAGTTTGGCAGGATTTGCGAGTAAGTAGTTTGAGGAAAGTTAAACCTTGGACTTTGAGATGACTGAAGTTTATGTGTTGAAATGTGTTGTAATAAATATATTTAATTTTCTGTTCTGCATTGTAATAAGGAACTGTTGTAAAGAAAAGTTGTATTTTCCCTCTGTTTTATACCGTGTTTGGATTACATTGAAGTAAAAAATCTGGAGTTGTGTCTCTTATTTCTCTTATTGAAATTCAAGGCATTACACTAGCCTCCAACATCTTTTGAAAGACCGAGAACCCCTCACTCACATGAAGAGCACCCCACACCCCTCTACCACGTGGAGGGCACAAACACCCTTCAAAGACTCATGAAGGACGTACCCCACCATCTATCGCATAGGGCATAAATAATGGAGAAACACTCTCTCTTTTTCAATGAGTTTGATTCTTTGTTACTAAACTCCCCAATTCGCAGAATCTTTGCCAACATCAGACATGGTACAAAACCAATCAAGGCCAAGGCACCCTCTATACTTGAAGCCTCCATATACGATACCTCCATAATATTTGCAAACTGCAAAACATCACTTACAGCCTCACTGTGACTAACTCGGATATACTCATCGACATCACCTCATATCGATACCACGGGTCTCAACATATGTAATATCCCGTTCGGATATTATATCTGTATTATAATTATTTTAAAAATTAAAATATTTTTATGGAAATTTCTTGGTTTTACTAATAAAAAGTTATATATATATATATATATATATATATATATATATATATATATATATATATATATATATATATATATATATATATACAAGTAAACATATATATGTATTGTATCGGTTTTGTGCACTTGTACAAAATCCTATAAAATGCATTTTGAAAAAAAGTCTGAAATATTTGGGTCTGATATTAAAAATTATTATTTTATTATTATTTTACTTTTATTTTTAGAATTGAAATGTTTTGATGGATATTACTCGGTCTATATATATATACCAGTCTTTATACATCTGCATTGTATCAAATTGGTACTGAAATCTTCCGAGTCGGTGATAAAATTATTTTTATTATTATTTCAAACAAAAATATTTTTGGTAGAGATTATTCGTTTTAACGAATGAAAATTATCTGTATAGACAGATATATGTACGTAAATGTACTGTATCGATTTCGTACGTTTGTACGAAAACATGTAGTATGTGATTTTGGGAAAATACCTCTTATTATTGATCAATCAATATCATAAGAAGGGTTAGGATTGGATTAGGGTGTTGATTGCAATTTAAATTTGCAAATTGATTTCCAATTGTTTTAACCATGAGAATGAGAATACTTGGGTTCTTCTCATCCACAAAAACTCACCCTACTTTCGTATAACCCCCCCTCCCCCGGCCGGCCAACCATCAAGGAAAGCCCCAATTTTCATCCATTGTTCCTCCATCTCATCTCACTCCATCTCTTCTTTTCATACTTCTTCAACTTCCTCTCTTACTTGTTTTATTTTTAGGAAAAATTGAGAACAAAAGAACAAAAAGAGAGAATCAAAAGATGGGTTAGGGTTTCATGGGATAAGTGTTCTTGAGGTTTTTCTTGAAGAGGAGCAAGAACAAGGAAGGAGAAGGATCAAGCTAGCAAGTTCTTCCTACAAATTGTTGGGTGGGGGTTCTCAACTTTTGATTGTTATTATTATTGTTATTTGCTTGTTATGTGAAGAACATGGACTAATTTCATATGCACAATCATGTTTATGGACTAGAATAAAAGGCATATAAAGATTGAAGTGGTAGAACTCAAATAGAACACTAAAGAATCGATCTTGAACTAGTATATAGTTAGAATTATTTACTTGAGTTAAAGTTTGAATTTTGACTCCAAATTAATTTAAGAGCTTCTTGTATGTGTTACTACCATGATCTAATTTTATAAATTTTTTGGGGTTAATTTGATGGGTGAAACAAATCGTTTTCCCAAAACAGCGAGCATAAAAAAAGAAACTGCTATTTTGGTTGATTCGACTTGTATTCAAGGGGCTGGATTTTGAGTTCCTTACGAAATCTGAAAAGTGTTCAACTAGAGAGTTGTATAGATGTCCTCTCCTTTCCAAAATGGCCAATTTTTCTAGATTCCAATAAAGTATAGCAAAAGTTACAACCTTTACAAGTTTCAGTTTTTGTTGTCCTTTTGTTGTTCTTGAATTTTGTTCAAAGGGCTAGATTTTGAGCTCTATAAGGAATCTGTAAAAGTGGTTAACTAGAAAGTTGTAGTAGATGTTCCCACCTTTCCAGAATATCCAATTTTGTTAGAATACGATAAGTATAGCAAAAGTTACGACTTTTACAAGTTTCAGCTGTTGTTGTAACTTTTGCTGTGCTTTTGTTGTTTTGAATTGTGTTCAAAGGACTGGATTTTGAGTTCCAAGCAGAATCTGAGAAAGTGTTCAAATAGAGAGTTATAGTATATATTCCCAACTTTCCAAAATGTCATATTTTGTTAAATTCCGATAAGTATCGAAAAGGTTATGAGCCGTGGAAGTTTCAGCTTTTGGTCTGTCTTTGTTGCTTTTGTATTGTGTTTAAGGAGTTGGATTCTGAGTTCCTTGCAGAATCTGAAAAAGTGTTCAACTAGAAAGTTGTAGTAGATATTATTAGCTTTCCAAAATGTCCAATTTTGTTAGATTTTGACAAGTATAGCAAAACTTGTGAGCTTTACAAGTTTCGGCTTTTGCTGTTCTTTTCGTTGTTCTTGAATTTGGTTTAAAGAGTTGGATTTTGAGCTCTATAAGGAATCAAAAAAAGGGGTCAACTAGGAAGTTGTAGTAGATGTTCTCCCCTTTCCAGAAAGCCCAATTTTGTTAGATTCCGATAAGTATAGCAAAAATTGTGAGCTTTACAAGTTTAGCTTTTGCTGTTCTTTTTTTTGTTCTTGAATTTTGTTCAAAGAGCTGGATTTTGAGCTCTACAAGGAATCTGAAAAAGTGTTCAACTAGAAAGTTGTAGTAGATGTTCTCCCCTTTCCAAAAAGCCCAATTTTGTTGGATTCTGACAAGTATAGCAAAAGTTGTGTGCTTTACAAGTTTCAGCTTTTGCTGTCCTTTTTGTTGTTTTTGAATTTTGTTCAAAGAGCTGGATTTTGAGCTCTATAAAGGAATCTGAAAAAGTGGTCAAATAGGAAGTTGTAGTAATTGTCCCCCATTTTCCAGAAAGCACAATTTTCTTAGATTCCGATAAGTATAGCAAAAGTTGTGAGCTTTACAAGTTTCAGCTTTTGCTGTTCTTTTTGTTGTTCTTGAATTTTGTTCAAAGAGATAGATTTTGAGCTCTATAAGGAATATGAAAAAGTGGTCAACTAGGAAGTTGTATTAGATGTTCTCCCCTTTCCGGAAAGCCCAATTTTGTTAGATTCCGATAAGTATAGCAAAAGTTATGAGCTTTACAATTTCAGCTTTTGCTGTTATTTTTGTTGTTCATGAATTTTGTTCAAAGGGCTAGATTTTGAGCTCTATAAGGAATCTGAGAAAGTTGTTAACCAGGAGAGTTGTAGTGGAGGATCTCACCTTTCCAAAATGCCTTATTTTGTTAGATTCCGATAAGAGGAGTAGGAGTTATGACCTTTACAAGTCACAGCAGCTAGCCTTTTTGGCTGAAGCTCGCAGTTTAGGTTGTTGGAAGTTTTTGTACCTCTTATTGACTGAATCTGAGAAGGTTGTCAACTAGAGAGTTGTAGTATAGGTTCTCACCTTTCCAAAATACCATATTTTGTTAGATTTTGATAAGTGGCGTAGGAGTTACGATCTTTACAAGTCATAGCAGCTAGCGTTTGGCTAAAGCTCGCTGTTTAGATTGTTCGAGGTTTTTCTACCTCTTATTGACTCAATCTGAGAAGGTTGTCAACTAGAGAGTTGTAGTATAGGTTCTCACCTTTCCAAAATGCCATATTTTGTTAGATTCTGATAAGCGGAGTACGAGTTATGATCTTTACAAGTCATAGCAGCTAGCCTTTTGGCCAAAGCTCGCTGTTTAGATTGTTCGAGGTTTTTCTACCTCTTATTGACTGAAATTGAAAAGGTTATCAACTAGAAAGTTGTAGAAGATATTCTCACCTTTCCAAAAAGTAATTTTGTTGAATTCCGATAAGAGTAGCATGTTTAATTGCTTCTAGGTTGTTAGAAGGCTTTTTATGTTGCTTTTGTGTATAAAAGATCATGTTTTGTTAGTAAGCTTATACACGAAATTCTAGTTCATATTAACTAGAGTTGTCGTGAATCGTTAGTAGTTTGAATCATATACTTGATTATAACTAATAGGTATTCCTTGTTCTCATAAGTCATGTAATAAGTATTGGTCCGTCTCATACGTTGCTCACCTGGCTCGTATGTAGTTGTTTTTTCATGCGTAGCTCATTGCGCTTGTATGTAGTAATTATCTTGAATAGATAGGCGATGAGTGGATCCGAGGAGTTCTTCTGAAGTCTAGGTAGAGACTTGGTAGATTGTGTAAACAATTGTTACACTCTCTTGAAGATGGACACGTGCGGTGCTTTTTCATGATAAGTTAGAAGCACAGTGGCATGTCTCGCTTGTTTGAATCTTTTTGTGTCGTCTCATGGCATGTTGAGAGTACGACTCTAGGTTGAGATTACCTTGTAGCTCGTATGGCCCCATTTGGTTGGTTAGAGTTAGTGATATCGTTAGGGTAGTAACTGTTAACCATTTTTATCTATGAATTGCCGAAGGGTGAGAGTTGGTGTTAGGGGTGATACCTTATAATCCGACTTCTCCTATAATCCGACACTAGGTGGTGATATTGGGATGTATCCCCCTATCAATGGGATACGGACGGTGCTTTTTCATGATTAGTTGGGAGCACGGGATCCGTATCTCAGCTGTTAATTCCTAAAGTGCCATGATAAGAACGAGAGGTTTTTCTAGGGAAATAGACCCTCTGATTCCGTCAGGTTCTATGCCTTCTCATGATGAGTTGAGGGCATGGCTCAATGTTGGCTTTTGAGTGAAGTCCGGTTCGCCGAGTAAATAGTGGCAAACATAGACACCACTATTGTTCTGCAGTAGCGGAACTAGACTGTATCTACAACCTCATCAGTCATGTAGTATTCTGTCAGGAACGGGATGAGTACCAGAGTAGAATTCATGACGCGGGTTCAAATCCCCAAATATGGAGAAACGGCTTGATATGGACGTATGCTGGACTGCATATCGTTCCAAAGTCATGCTAGCATTAGAATAAGTGCATCCATGCATTAGTTAATCTTGCAATAGAGTCTAAGTCCTAGCATATAGTCACATCAATAATATATATACACTTTTCTATTGTCATCAATCTGTTTGTTTAAAGTTGAGAATCACTGCTTGTCATCAGACTTAAAGCGTCAGTATATATACTGACATCCCCACTTCAATAGGTAGTGGATTGCAAAATTACAAGTACAGAATTCATGAGGACTCAATGCAAGAGAAGCAAAGTGTTAATTTTGTTTCAATTGTAATATATGTCGGTTACCATTATTTCTGTTGTAAATTTATTTATGTTGAGAAGCATCCAAGTGAAAGTACCAAGTGTTATTTTATTCATTGTACTCTGATGTAATTTTTATTGAAACTTTGTAATACTCGGGCTTGTATGGCATTATTGTAACACTGATGTAATGTATTGCAGTTTTATAACATTCGGACTTATAATACATTTGTGTTGAATAAAAAGTTTTAAATTTTTTTGTTTTTCTGTGTATTATGGCTAATTGAAGGAAAAGATTCTGGCTTATGTCATGGTTTCCCAGTGTATGGAAATTGGGGCGTTACAGAGTGGTATCAGAGCCGACTTCAATTTACAGTCCAACACAGTAGGAAAATTAAACTTGGATGCCTTATAGGAGTCGGGTTTTAGCTAGTTGTAGACAATTATAATTCATATTGTTGTTTCTTTCAACTTATATTTTATAGTTTTTCTATATCTGGGTTAATACCCATGTTTATTGCTTTCTATCAGATGTCTCGCAAAACAAGAAGCGGTAGAATCGATCGGAATGAGGGTGAGGGTAGTGGAGGCAATGGCACAGGTCTGGATATAGGGGCAGAATTTGCCTGTATGTACTAGGCATTCGGAGACCTGGCAGAGGCTAGCCGAAACAATGTGCAGCAACAAGGAGCACTCGCAGGTAACCAGGGAGTAGCAGCTACCGACCCTTGTCAAGATAGTCGAATCTTTCCGAAGGATACGGCCGCCTATTTTTTAGGGCAAGGCAGACCTGACGGCAGCTGACGACTGGATTCGTCAAGTCGAGATATTGTTTGAGGTGATGCTAACACCGGATGACAGCAAGGTCAGATTGGCAAGCATTCTAATAGAGAAAGACACCGGGGTCTGGTGGCAGTCGGTGAAGAGGGGCATGGGCGAAGGACCCATTACCTGGGAAGATTTCTTAGGGGAGTTTAGGCAGCACTACTTTTCTTTGGATGTGCAAGAAGACAAGGCCATGAAGTTCTTCAACCTTAAACAGGGAAAGCCTGACAGTTCGTGAGTACGATACCAAGTTCACGCAACTGTCGCGATATGCTCCATAGATGGTAGAAGATGCGGTCAAGAAGGCCAAGAAATTTGAGCAAGGGCTCAGACCTGCACTCAGAACCAGGATGGTACCTTTGTGCATTCGGAGGTTCGAGAAGTTGGTCCGCCATGCGGCAATGACGGAGCTTGATATGAACCGAGGACCAGATTCGCAAGCGAACGCTGGAGGGTGGAACAAGGGAAAGAGATCTGCACTAGCATCAGGATTCGAGAACTAAGGTCAGAAGCAGAAGATTCAGAAACCAGACGGCAAACTCAGAGGTACCAAGCAAGGGAGCTATTTCCTGTGTGGTGAGCAAAGTCATTTCATGAGCCAGTGCCCAAGGAAGGACCCTCAGATGATACCCGTGTCCGTTACAAATGTGGGAAGATTGGTCATATCCGACCAGATTGTCCCTAGTTTCAGAAGAATAGCAACAAATCAGCCCCAGATATGAACCACAAAGGAAAGGAGCCGCGTCGCCGAGGGCGAGTGTTTGCACTTACAGAAGATGATGACAATGAAGGCGAGAAAGTCATCACTGGTGTGCAAAGAAGGGGTTACAACTAATTTGAAGTTGCATTCTGAATTTTATTGTGGACTTTAAGTAATGTATGATATAACACTTTTTGTAACCGGATGGATTTATATATATGTGTGTGTGTGTGTGTGTGTGTGTGTGTGTGTGTGTGTGTGTGTGTGGAATCCATGCAACGGTTTGTTCATTAATAGTTCATCACATTCCCTATGTCTGTGTTATTTTGTGTTTGTTGTTTTCATTTCTCCTGACTAAACGTAATTCTGAGGACAAAACTATTCTAAGGAGGGAGTATTGTAATATTCCGGTCGGATATTATATTTGTATTATAATTATTTTAAAAATTAAAATATTTTAATGGAAATTTCTTGGTTTTACTAATAAAAAGTTATCTATATACTAGGTTTGCCTGTTGATACGTGCCTACGGCACTTCTTCGGAACAGTGCACCTGGTTTGATTATATAAAATAGTTTTGGAGGTCCAAAAAATTAATTGAAGTAGCAAACATATTATATGAGGAAGCAGTATATCTACCTTTAAACTCAACCATCGCCTTTCTGATCATTAGCTTGAACATACTTGGAATGCATATAGTTTGTTAGAAACACTGCATAGAGTTTTTTTTTCACTTCAGCATCACTTTTAGATTCTTGTAATCGTTATGCAATGACATTATCATATCGATTTTATAGAGCTTACTCTAAACCCATAACCACTATGAGCATGTCTAAATACAATGATAACGCAAGTGCAGGTGTGAAGGTATCTACAATACCAATAATCTAAATATTTGTTTGTCTGAGACTCAGTTTGAAATTAAAATATCTCTTATTATTATTTCAACCAAAATGAAATACATGAAGTTCTCAAAACTCTAATCCAAGCTAATCATTTCTTTTATCTCCACTTTGTCTCCCCATTGCACCTTTATAAAAAAAAAAAATCAAAATGGATAAATAATAAATTTACTTTAGCTGTCTTTCTTGAATGGAGAGTTTGCACCCTTCACTGGTAAACTACAGTCATCCCAATCCTATAAATCTAAACATACACTAAAAGTTCTTATATGTTATATTATCCATGGTTTCTAATAACCAGTGAAGGGAACACTTCACGATAGTATTTTCTCTTGTAGTAAAGAAATTAATTTTGCACATTTGCCAAGTTATTTTAGGTTGCTGGTCAGCTTACCTGTCCTGCTATAGTTTGGAAGCCCAAATTGAGGCCACCAAATAATCCATCTCTCACTTGCGTACACCTTAATCAAAACCAATAAAAAACTCATCAAATAAATAACCAAATTAAAAAAATTTCGACCCAAAAATAAAATAATCATACCTCTCCGAACTTAGATCCCATGCACACACAAAATTCGAGTAAGCAAGAAACTGAGTAATCTCCTGCACACACAAAATTATAAATTAGAATGAGAATTCTGTTAATGAGATAAAATTAGAGTCTTCGCATCGCATATAGAGGCTCTCGATTCGGTGGAGGGGAGTCGTCGATTTGGAGTCGTTTGATATTCGCACTCGATTTTGTGGAAGGGAGTCACCGATACGGAATCAGCAGCGGATCAGATATCAGCGACGACCTCTTGATTGGGGTTCGACATTGGATTTGGATATGCTTTACGATTTTCAAATTTTCAAAATTTCAAATTTCAAATTTTAAATTTTAAAATTTTTAAAAATTTTTGATTTTTTTAAATTTTTTATTTTTTAATTTTTTAAATTTTTTAATTTTTTTACGATTTTCAAGTTTTCAAATTTTCAAATTTCAAATTTTAAAAATTTTTTAATTTTTGGATTTTTTTAAAATTTTTCATTTTTTAGATTTTTTAAAATTTTAAAATTTTTTAAAATTTTAAAATTTTTAAAATTTAAAATTTTTTAAAATTTTAAAATTTTTAAAATTTCTTAAATTTTTTAAATTTAAAAATATTAAAATTTTTAAAATATTTATTCTTTTAAAAACTTTTTAAATATTTTTAATTTTTTTATAATTTTTTGATATTTTTGACTTTTTTGAATTATTTTTAAAGATTTTTAATTTTTAATTTTTTTAGTTTTTAATGTTTTTAGTTCTTTTATTTTCTATTTTTTAAAATTTTTATTTTCTTAATTTTTTGAATAGGAGAGAGAGAAAGGGAGAAAGAGAAAGAGAAATGATTAAATAAATAAAGGAGTTGTTTTGAGTAGGGGTGGGGGGGATTTGAATTTGAGTTTTGGGGGAAAACTTTTGTGAGGGAACATGTGTTTTGTGAGGTTAGATCTGGGGCCTTCGATTTTGGGGGGATTGATGGAGAGACACTTGATAGCTTTCTTTGTGTTTTATTATATAGGTTTTTAAAGTTTTTTTATTTTTAATTTTTTAATTTTTTTAGTTTTTTAGTTTTTTTTTTTTATTTTTTAAAAAAAAATTATTTTCTTAAATTTTTGAGAGAGAGAGAGAGAAAGAAATAATTAAATAAATAAAGGAGTTTTTTGAGTGGGGGATTTGATTTTTGAGTTTTGGGAGAAAATGTGTTTAGTGAGGATAGATCTAGGCCTTTGATTTTGGGGGTTTGAAGGAAAGCCACTTGAAAGCTTTCTTTGTGTTTTATTATATAGATATATACAAGTAAGTATATGTATGTATTGTATCGGTTTTGTGTACTTATACAAAATCCTAAAAATGCGTTTTGAGAAAATGTCTGAAATATCCGGGTCTGATATTAAAAATTACTATTTTATTATTATTTTATTTTTATTTTCAGAATTGAAATTTCTTGATGGATATTACCCAGTTTTGTTAATAAACATTATATATATATATATATATATATATATATATATATATATATATATATATATGGGCTATCTTCCATTGCAAACGCAAATATTGTGCGAACTCGTGCAAACCACTTAACCCGTCATCCACAATGACAGGTTAAGGCAAAACACATAACCCGTCATCACCGATGACGGGTTATGTGTTTTGCCTTAACCCGTCATTGTGGATGACGGGTTAAGTGGTTTGCACGTTTGCAACTGCTACAGTAGCGTTTGCAATGGAAGAAGCCTCTATATATATATATATATATATATATATATATATATATATATATATATATATGGGTAAAAGGGATATGAGCAACTTGCTCATTTAGTAAATGAGCAATTGATTATGTGACATGCATGTGATACATTGGACAACTAACCCTTTTAAAGCTTTTCCAATCATATGTATGCCACATCATCAATTGCTTATTTACTAAATAAGCAAGTTGCTTATACCCCTTTTTTTCTATATATATAAACAGTCTGTATACATCTGTATTGTATCAAATTGGTAATGAAATCTTCCGATCCGATAATAATTTATTATTATTATTATTTCTAAATTAAAATATTTTTGGTAGAGATTATTCGTTTTAACGAATGAAAATTATTTGTATAGACAGATATATGTACGTATATGTACTGTATCGATTTCGTACGTTTGTACGAAATCATGTAGTATGTGATTTGGAGAAAATACCTCTTATTGATCAATTATGATCAAATGAAGATTTAGGATTGGATTAGGGTGTTGATGGCAATTTAAATTTGCAAAATGATTTCCAATTGTTTTAACCATGAGAATGAGAACACTTGGGTTCTCCTCATTCACAACAACTCACCCTCCTCTCCTATAAACCATCCCCCCCCCACCCCTTGGCCAGCCAACCATGAAGGGAAGCCCCAATTTTCATCCCTTGTTCCTCCATCTCATCTCACTCCATCTCTTCTTCTCATACTTCTTCTACTTCCTCTCTTATTTGTTTTATTTTTAGAAAAAATTAAGAAGAAAAGATAAGGAAGAGAGAATCAAAAGATGGGTTAGGGTTTTATGGGTTAAGTGTTCTTGAGGTTGTTTTTGAAGAGGAGCAAGAACAAGGAAGGAGAAGGATCAAGCTAGCAAGTCCTTCCTACAAATTGTTGGTGGGGGTTCTCAACTTTTTGATTGGTATTATTATTGTTATTTGCTTGTTATGTGAAAATATAGACTAATTTCATTTGCACAATCATTTTTATGGACTAGAATAAAAGGCATATAAAGATTGAAGTGGTAGAACTCAAATAGAACACTAAAGAATCGATCATGAACTAGTATGTAATTAGAATTAATTACTTGAGTTAAAGTTGGAATTTTGACTCAAATTTAATTTGAGAGCTTCTTGTATGTGTTAATACCATGCGCTAATTTTTATAGTTTTTTTTGGGTTAATTTGATGGGTAAAACAAATCGTTTTCCCAAAACACCGAACATAAAAAAAGAAACTGCTGTTTTGGTTGATTCGACTTGTATTCAAGGGGCTGGATTTTGAGTTCCTTACGGAATCTGAAAAAGTGTTCAAATAGAGAGTTGTAGTAGATGTTCTCCTCTTTCCAAAATGGCCAATTTTCTAGATTCCGATAAGCATAGCAAAAGTTACAACCTTTACAAGTTTCAGCTTTTGTTGTCCTTTTGTTGTTCTTGAATTTTGTTCAAAGGGCTGGATTTTGTGCTCTATAAGGAATCTGTAAAAGTGGTCAATTAGAACGTTGTAGTAGATGTTCCCACCTTTCTAAAATATCCAATTTTGTTAACATCCAATAAGTATGATAAAGTGGTCAACTATAGAGTTGTAGTATATGTTCCCACCTTTCCAAAATGTCCTATTTTCTTAAATTCTGACATGTATAGAAAAAGTTATGAGCTTTGGATGTTTCAGTTTTGGGCTGTCTTTGTTGCTTTTTGTATTGTATTTAAGGAGTTGGATTTTGAGTTTCTTATAGAACGTGAAAAAGTGTTCAACTAGAAAGTTGTAGTAGATGTTATTTGATTTCCAAAATGTCCAATTTTGTTAGATTCGTACAAGTATAGCTAAAGTTGAGAGCTTTACAAGTTATCCGCTTTTGCTGCTCTTTTTGTTGTTCTTAAATTTTGTTCAAAGAGCTGGATTTTGAGCTCTATAAGGAATCTGAAAAGGCAGTCAACTAGGAAGTTGAAGTAGATGTTCTCTTATTTCTAGAAAGCCAATTTTGTTAGATTTCGATAAGTATAGCAAAACTTGTGAGCTTTACAAGTCTCAGCTTTTGCTGTTCTTTTTGTTGTTCTTGAATTTTGTTGAAAGAGCTGGATTTTGAGCTGTATAAGAAATCTGAAAAAGTGGTCAACTAGAAAGTTGCAGTAGTTGTTCTCCCCTTTCGAAAAAGCCCAATTTTGTTTGATTTCGACGAGTATAACAAAAGTTGTGAGCTTTACAAGTTTCAGCTTTTGCTGTCCTTATTGTTGTTCTAGAATTTTGTTCAAAGAGCTGGATTTTGAGCTCTATAAGGAATCTGAAAATGTGGTCAACTAGAAAGTTGTAGTAGATGTTATCCCCTTTCCAGAAAGCCCAACATTGTTAGATTCCGATAAGTATAGCAAAGTTGTGAGCTTTACAAGTTTTAGCTTTTGCTGTTCTTTTTGTGGTTCTTGAATTTTGTTCAAAGTGCTGGATTTTGAACTCTATAAGAAATCTGAGAAAGTTGTTAACTAGAGAGTTGTAGTAAGGTTCTCACCTTTCCAAAATGTCCAATTTTGTTAGATTCCGATAAAAGGAGTATGAGTTATGACCTTTACAAGTCACATAGCTAGCCTTTTTGGCTGAAGCTCGCTGTTTAGGTTGTTCAAAGTTTTTGTACCTTTTATTAACTGAATCTGAGAAGGTTGTCAACTAGAAAGTTGTATTATAGGTTCTCACCTTTCCAAAATGCCCTATTTTGTTAGATTCTAATAAGCGGGGTAGGAGTTACGACCTTTACAAGTCACAACAACTAGCCTTTTGGTTGAAGCTCGCTATTTTGGTTGTTCGAGATTTTCTACCTCTTATTGACTGAATTTGAGAAGATTGGCAACGGGAGAGTTGTAGTAGATATTCTCACCTTTCTAAAAAGTCTAATTTTGTTGAATTCCGATAAGAGTAGCATGTTTAATTGCTTCAAGGTTGTTAGAAGGCTTTTATGTTGCTTTTGTGTATAAAAGATCAAGTTTTTGTAGTAAGCTTATACACGAAATTATAGTTCATGTTAACTAGAGTTATTGTGAATTGTTAGTAGTTTGAATCTTACACTTGATTATGAGTAATAGGTATTCCTTGTGCTCATAAGTCATGTAATACGTATTAGTCCATCTCCTACGTAGCTCACATGGCTCGTATGTAGTTTTTTGTTCATGCGTAGCTCATTGGGCTCATATGTAGTAATTATCTTGAAAAGTTAGGCGATAAGTGGATCCGAGGAGATCTTGTGAAGTCTAAGTTGAGACTTGGAAGATTGTGTCAACAATTGTTACACTCTCTTGAAGAGGGACACGTGCAGTGCTTTTTCATGATAAGTTGGAAGCACAATGGCATGTCTCGCTTGTTTGATTCTTTTGGTACCATCTCATGGCAAGTTAAGAGTATGACTCTAGGTTGAGAGTACCTTGTAGCTCGTACGACCCCATCTGATTGGTTAGGGTAATAACTGTTACTTAACTATTTTTATCTATGAATTGCCGAAGGGTGAGAATTGGTGTTAGGAGTGATACTTTATCATCCAACTTCTCTTATAGGCCGACAATAGGTTGTTATATTGGGATGTATCCCCCTGTCAAAGGGATATGGGCGGTGCTTTTCCATTATTAGTTGGGAGCACGGGATCCGTATCTCAGCTGTTAATTCCTAAAGTGCCATGATAAGAACGGGAGGTTATTCTAGGGAAATAGACCCTACGATTCCGTCAGATTCTATGGCTTCTCATGATGAGTTGAGGGCATGGCTCAAGGTTGGCTAGTATCTTGTGGTTCGTGTTGGCTTTTGGGTGAGGTCCGATTCGCCGGATAAATAGTGGCAAACATAGAAACCACTATTATACCGCAATAGTGGAACTAGACCGTATCTGTAACCTCATCAGTCTGTAGTATTCTATCAGGGACAAAATGAGTACAAGAGTAGAATTCATGATGCGGGCTCAAATCCCTAAATATGGAGAAATGACTTGATATGGACATATGTAGTATTGGCTACATACCGTTCCAGATTCTTGCTAGCATTAGAATAAGTACATCCTTGCATTAGTTAATCTTACATTAGAGTCTAATTTATAGCATACACACACACATCAATAATATATATACTTTTCTATTGTCATTAATCTGTTTGTTTAAAGTTGAGAATCACTGCTTGTCATCAGCCTTAAAGCGTCAGTATATGTACTGACGTCCACACTTCAATAGGTACTGGATTGCAAAATTATAGGTACAGGATTCAGGAGGACTCAAGGCAAGAGAGCAAAGTGTTGATTTTGTTTCAATTGTAATATATGTTGGTTACCTTTATTTTTGTTGTAAATTTATTTACGTTGAGAAGCATCCAAGTGAAAGTGCCAAGTGTTATATATTATTCATTGTACTCTGATATAATTTTTATTGAAAGTTTGTAACACTTGGGCTTGTATAGCATTATTGTAACACTGATGTAATGTATTGCAGTTTTATAACATTCGGACTTGTAATACATTTTTGTTGAATAAAAAGTTTTAAATTTACCTGTTTTTCTGTGTATTGTGGCTAATTGAAGAAAAAGATTCTGGCTTATGTCACGGTTTCCCAGTGTATGAAAATTGGGGCGTTACAACATCACAAGATCAACTCAAAGTTTCCACCAAATCACAAAGAACCCTTGCTGCTGTAACACCCGACGGAAATATTCCACCTATTGTGGCATGTGCAATGCACGTGCATGAAAATTTTAATTTGCATTATTCACTTTATCAAATATTTATTTATAATTCATCATTATTTATTTTTTTAAGTGAACTTTTATTCTTGGTCCATGATATTTTATTGATTTTGATTTTTTAAGTAAAAGAATATATTTTTATTTTTGGATTGGGCCCAACCCAAGTTGAGCCCAAACCCATGTGGGAAGCCACTTTTGGCCGGCTACCATAATGAGGAGGTTAGTGGTTTTTGACATTCAATTTGGTGATTTAAAGGCTTTTGAATGAGGTACTGTGTTTAGGGTAGGTTATGGGAATTTAATAATTTAATTGAAACCTCCCAAATCTAGTTATTATAGGGATTAGTTCTTGAATTGAAAATTTCCCACTTACCCACTCTTTGGCCGGGACAAACACAAGAAAAAGGGAAAGAATGTTTTTTTTTATTGTTTAATTGAAAGCAATCTTGCTTTGGAGTTCTAGTGGTCAGTTTTCTTTTTTGGAGGCCAGAATCTAGGAGGAGGCAAACCTAGGAGCTTTTTCCACATCAATCAAGGTGGGTGGTCTCATCAACTTTCTTGTATGATTGTAGGATTAATTTGGTTCATGTTGAAATTTTAATCTAGGAATATTGTATGTGATTGACTCTTGTTAGATTTTAGAACTAAATTTATTGGAATGGATAAATATTTTTTGATATGGTTTCATGTTAGACTTTATAACTAAATTTATTGAAATTGATGAATATTATTTGATATGGTTTCATGTTAGTGTTTGGAACATGATTTATTAAAATGGATAAATATTGTTTGAATGATTTCATGCTAAATTCTAGTACTAGTTTATTTAAATGGATGAATAATGTTTATTATGATTTCATGTTGAACTTCAGATCTAATTTATTTAAATTGATGAACCTCGCATAATATTTATTAATATGAATTGTTGACCTATGTTTATTTACATCTATGAATATTGATTCATGTTAAATCTTAGCTTTAGATTTAATTACATAGTGTCTAGTGCATGGTATAGATTCGTATTGTGATGTTTTAATCAAGTCTGTCTTAAGATTTATTGATTCCCTGGAATCAAGGGAACGTAAGTTGAGGCATGAGAGCCTGGTTAGTGTATGCGACTTAAGTGCTTGGAGGTTGCGGGTTCGAGTCTGGGTAAACTCAGATTCGTATTTAAATTCAGATTTTTCCCTTTTTCATAAGATTCAGGTTCATGTAGCTTTGCAAAAACAAGAGCGACACATTCAGAGGCTTGAGAGCCTGGTTTGGTTTCAGTGTGTGATGTTGGGAGCTCCAAGGTCACGGGTTTGAGGATTAGTGAGCTCGGGCTTTTGGACTTAATATTCTTTTGGGATTCAATTAAATTAAAATTATAATGTAATTAGATTTTAATCTAGAGTTATTTTTTTAGTATAAATGAGATTAGTCTCTGGAACTAACTTTCAAAGAATTCATAAAAAAATTTAATCTAGATTAAATCTTTAGAAGTTCTAATTTTTCTAGATGGGCCTGGGTTCATTTTAGGTTATACTATACTTCGATATTAACAAATCAGATAGTGAGGCTTGGAAGCCTGGTTAGCACGTGCAACTTTGGGTGTGGGCTCTATGCTGGGTCGCGGGATCGAACCAGGGAGAGGTCATTTTCGGGTTATTTTCCTAATAAGAGTCGGATCGAAAAAAAGAGGGATTCTAGTTGTAAAATAGCTAATGAAACCATAGCTGGAATTGAGATCTCATTTAAAGAGAAATATAGCAAATATCTGGAGTTTCGTTTTTTTATCCTATATGGATGATCCGATCCAGCAAGGACGTGATCGGGAACTGTTTGACCGTCTTTCTCCGAGGAAGAAACGAAACATAACCAACTCGAATTCGGGACAATAATTCGAAACCTTACGGAAAGACTTGATTTGTTATCTAATATTTGCTTTTCGGGAAAAAAAACCAATGGAACGGGAGAGTTCCTTCAAACAACAAGGAGCTGAGGCAACTATTCAATCAAATGATATTGAACATGTTTTCCATATCTTCTCTAGAAGAAAAGTGGATTATTTCTTTGCAAAATTGTGCTCAATTTCATATGTTGAAATTCCGCCAAGATCTCTTCGTTAGTTGGGGGAAGAATCAGCATGAATCAGATTATATTAGGAACGTATCGAGAGAGAATTTGATTTTGATTTGGTTATACTGAGTTTTCTATAAAAAAAAAAAATTTTTGTTTCTTTTAAAAAGGTTGTTGAGCACAGTTGTTTAATTATAAATTAAAGAAATTTTATCTATAATTTTATTATAAATCTAAGAGTTATTTTTAGATTAATTTCAGATTTGGGACTAAATAAAAAAAATTAAAGAAATGGATGTTTTGGATTTTTGGAACCTAATTCATTTCATATTATATTGAATAAAAGATGGTAAATTTATGAATGAATTGTTTTGTGAATATTCTAAAAATTAGGGTAAATGTAGAAAACCCTAGGGAATGAATTTGTTGATGTTTTAGTTGTGAGGGCTCTAGAGGCTGAACAGGACCCTAAATACCGGCATATTGAGATTATTGAAATGTGGAAGTTAACCAGGTTGGGCTAGAATCCCTAGTGGATGTTGATTTTGTTGATTCTTGATTTTGATGACTACAACACAATGCAAAGTTGTGCTACTTCTTATATATTGTAGGACGTATCATTGTCAATAACATGTGAAGCTCTCAAAGAAAATTTGATCAAGCTACAAAATTCTAAGTTCAAGACAAGAATGATCAAGCAAGCTTCAACAACTAAAGATAATGGCTGAAGCTCAAATTCAAGACTCAAGATCAAGACAAGATTCAGTGCTTCAATGTATTTTATTAAATGTCTTGTAAACAATTGTAATTTTATTTCTTTTAGTCTTAGAATGATGTAATAGTCTTGTCACACACACACTCTCACACATATCTTTATAATTGAGTGTTTTTCACAAGTTTAAAGGTCGAAACAAGCTTGATTAAGATCAGTTGTTGAGTACTAGTCAACTACCGTTTGGCACCAGTCGACTGTACTAGTACGAAACTGTCTGAACTTTTTCAAACTCTGGCCAGTTGACTTATCATGGCAACCCAGTCGACTGTTCAAGTCGTTTCGACAGTTTTTAGAATTTAAAACTTGTTTTTCGAATTTAAAAGTTTTATATCCATTTTAAATCAGTTTTATTAACTGTTTTGCAACGTCCTAGTGATTCCTCTTTATAAATAGAGCCTAGGAATCACCATGAAAAGGTTCCAAGCATTTTTGAAAAAATTTTAAGTTTTACTTTTGAAAAAGAACAAGTATTCAAACAAGCATTCATAATCTTCTAAGTCGTGGCTTCTCTGAAATCAGTCTAACATTGAATTCGATTTAGACTAATTTCGGAATTTGACCTATTAGCCTCCATACAAAAATCACAATCACAACAAGGTTATAGGTTGTTGTAACTCTTTTATTGTTTTCTTTCACTCTCGGGTTGTGGGAGTGGTCCTCTCGGTTAGAGAGTAGAGCTCTAGGTTGTAGAGTCAGGTTTTCACTCTTAGTTGAAGAGTGGGTTTGCTCTCTCTAGTGGTGAGAGAGGTCTACGGGTTGGACAAAGTTGTTGTCTAACACCATAGGGTGTTCTTGTATTTTTCAAAAATAGTGGAAAATCTCAAGTGGGTTGCTTGGGGACTGGATGTAGGTCGGGAGGACCGAACCAGGATACATCGATGTGTACTCTGTGGTTGATTCTCTCTGTAGTTGTATTTTCTTTACTTGCATTTTAATATCTCTGTGAAACTTGTCTGGCAAGTCGACTGTCCCTCTTCTATAAGTCGACTGATCAGACTGGTATAACATAATCTTCAGAAACTTTTCTGACAAGTCGACTGAGTTCCGCTATAGGTCGACTGATCAGACTTGTATAAAATACTCTTCTATTCTATCGCCCCAGTCGATTGTATTCCCTTTTCAAGTCGACTGTTCAATTTTGTTATTATTTTTTATACAACACTATTCACCACCCCTTTATTGTTTCTTGCCTAGCCTACGGGATCCAACACTTGGTATCAGAGCCTGGTTATGTGCAATGGCAACTACTTCTAATGCAAGCCAATACCATGAAGGCCAATCCACACAAAGGCCACCCCCTATTCGATGGAACCAATTACAACTATTGGAACATGACAGAGGCCATGTACACTGTTCCTACCATTCCATATGCACAATGGAACAACGACATGAAGTGCGAAAAATGAACAATGCAAAGGCGATGAACGCTCTATTTTGTGCCCTTACCAAGGAGGAGTTCAATCGTGTGTCCAATGCAACAACAGCGCATAATATTTGGCAAACACTCGAGGTAACTCATGAAGGAACTAATAAAGTTAAAGAGTCTAAAATATCTGTTCTTGTTCACAGGTTTGAAATATTCCGCATGAAAGAGAACGAGAATGTATCTGAAATGATCACAAGGTTCACGAATATTACAAACTCTCTTGTGGCGCTTGGAAAGACGTACACTCAAGCTGAAATGGTGAGGAAAGTACTTCGTGCACTAACACCTGAATGGGAGAAGAAGACCACTGCCATACAAGAGGCCAACGATTTAACATAACTTTCTCTTGAGAATCTTGTAGGAAATCTCATGGCATATGCGGTACAACTTGAAGAATGCAAGAAGGATCTAGAACCTCAATAATCAAAGAAAAAGACTAGCATTCAAGGCCATGTCGAACTCCGAGGATGAAGAAGAAGATGAGGAAGAGATAGCCATGTTCATGAGAAAGTTCAAAAAGTTTCTAAGGAAAGGTAAATTTAATTCAAAATCTAACGATACTAATGAACTTCCAACTTGTTTCAAGTGTAACAAGACAGGACATATGAAGAAGGATTGCCCACTAGAGAATGCGAAATCTAAAGAAAAGGTTTTCAACTTCAAGAAGGAGAAGTACTCCAAGAACAAGAACATGAAGAACAGAAAGGCGTATCAAGCAGCTTGGGACGATAGCGACTCTTCATCGGAAGAAGAAAGTGAAGAGACAAACGAGGTTGCTAATGTATGCTCTATGGCCTCACAAAATTAAGTGATGATTATGATTTGAACGATTTATTAGATGCTTTCAATGAGATTTTTCAAGAGCTTAAAAAAGAAAAAATTAGAGCTAAAAACTTGGAGAAAGTAAATCAAACACTTTCCCAAGAGAATCTTGAGTTAGATAAAGAAGTCAAGTCTTTAAATTCTCGACTTTCTAGTTTGGATATAGATCTTGTATCTTTTAAGAAAAATTATGAAGAGATATTCAAGAATGTATCTATATTTAATAAAGGAAAGGAGAATTTAAATGATGTTCTCCAAAATCAAGTTCATCTAATAAGAGATTTGGACTTGGTTTTCAAAAGTTTCTTGAAAAACCTCATGTTACTAAGAACACTATTGTAAATAAGCCTGAATCTATTTCTAGTGTTAAGAATAAATTATATGATTTTTTTGAAAAACCTATAACTGAAGTTTTTAATGAAAAAAGCAATTCTGTAGTTCAGACCAGTCGACTGAACCCAAATTTCAGTCGCCTGTCCAGATGTTCTGAGTCTTATTCAACAAGACAAAAATCTCAGATAAGTCAACCTATTACACCTCCCAGTCGACTGAATTTCAGTAACAGTCGACTGAAAGGTTTGATAAAGTGGACTGGAAAGATAAAAAATATATGGGTTCTAGTCAATCTGAGTCAGAAAGATAGGGTTACTTATATAAAATCATATATTCTTGCTGTATGTAATTCTGTAGATTATATTCCTGCATTTGGTGAAAAATCAAACTCGCTTTGGGTTTGGTTGAAAAATTGTGAAAAATATCTTTTGGACCCAATGAAAAGGGTACCATATTCACATTGAAAATTTTATAGGTACCTAAAAGAGAACGTTGGATACTTGACAGCGGATACTCAAAGCACATGTCTGGTCATGTCAACCTCCTATCTTCCATTCAAGATATTGATGGGGGAACAGTCACATTCGGTGACAACAACAAAGAGAAGGTTATTGGAATAGGCATGGTCGGTAAGCACACTAACCCTTCAATAGAAGATGTTTTTCTTGTTAGTGGTCTTAAGCATAATTTATTAAGTATTAGCCAATTGTGTGATAAGGGATATAAAATTATTTTTGAAAAAGATGCATGTTTAATTTATGACTCTACCATGCGAAATATAATTTTTCAAGGATTTAGGAAGAATAACATTTATGAATTGTGTTAAAATCAAATGAATTTTCGAATGATTTTTGCTTAGTAGTTTCGAATGATGATTCTTGGCTTTGGCATAAGCGATTTGGCTATGTGAACATGAAAAATATTGCTAAATTGTCTAAATACAACCTAGTTAAAGGGCTGCCAAGACTATCCTATAAAAAGGATAAGATATGTGATGCATGTCAACTAGGTAAACAAATCAAATCTACATTTAAGACAAAAGAAGTAATTTCTATTAGTAGGCCTCTCGAATTAATCCACATGGATTTATTTGGCCCTACTAGAATTGCTTCTTTAAATAAAAGTAGGTATGTATTTGTTTTAGTAGATGATTTTTCACAATTTACTTGGGTTTTCTTTTTAAAACATAAGAATGATGCTTTTGATGAATTTGCAAATTTTTGTAAACGGATTTAAAATCAAAAGTCTCTAACTATAGTCACTATTAAAAGTGATCATGGTGGAGAATTTGAAAATGAAACGTTTTCAGAATATTCCAACAAGAATGGTATAACACATTCATTTGCATTTCCTAGAGCTTCACCACAAAATGGAGTGGTCGAAAGAAAGAATAGGGCTTTGCAAGAGTGTGCACGTACCATGCTTGTTGAAAGCAATTTACCTAAGTATTTTTGGGCTGAAGCTGTTGCTACAGCTTGTTATGTTTTAAATAGAATTTTGATTAGGCCTAAGCTTAAAAAAACATGTTATGAACTATTTTTTGATAAAATTCCTAAAGTATCTTATTTCAAAATATTTAGATGTAAGTGTTTCATTTTAAACACTAAAGATAATTTAGATAAGTTTGATCCTAGATCTAATGAAGGTATCTTCATTGGATACTCAAATAGGAGTAAAGCATATAGAATCTTCAATAAGTCAACTTTGACTATTGAAGAATCCATGCATGTTTCATTTGATGAATCTCTGACTTCATCTACTGTTATTATAGATGATGAAACTAATTCATCACCTTTAAATAATGTCATTAAATCTTTAGAGCAGACTACCCTAGCGGATAAGTCAACCGATAAGGAAATCAAGTCCACTGATGTGAATCAGTCGACTGATGGACAAGTTAAGTCGACTGATCCTGTTGTGATAACTCAAACTTTATCAAAATCTTTTGTTGAAGTTAGAGATCATCCTCATAACTTAATAATTGGTGACATCTCACGTGGTTTTCAAACCATATCTCATGTTAACATGATTTCTCATACGACTTTCTTGACAGATTTTGAACCAAAAAATATACAAGAAGCCTATGATAATGAGTTTTGGATGAATGACATGCAAGATGAATTAAAACAATTTATAAGAAATGATGTGTGGGATTTAGTTCCACGACCTCCTGACCATACTATAATTGGTACCAAATGGGTATTCACGAATAAATTAGATGAATCAGGACAAGTCGTTAGGAACAAAGCTAGATTAGTTGCTCAAGTGTATAATCAAGAAGAAGGCATAGATTTTGATGAAACATATGCTCCTGTTACTAGACTAGAATCAATTAGGATTTTGTTATATTTTGCTTGTTTTATGAACTTTATACTTTTCCAAATGGATGTTAAAAGTGCTTTTCTTAATGGTTTTATAAAGGAAGATATTTATGTTAAGCAACCATCTGGTTTCGAACATGAACAATTCCCAAAACATGTTTTTAAATTGAAAAAGGCTTTATATGGTCTTAAACAAGCACCTCGTACTTGGTATGATCAATTGAAGATTTTTCTTTTAGAAACTGGTTTTGAAATAGGTGAAGTACATACTACGTTGTTTATTAGGAGAAAAGAGACAGATATTTTGATCATACAAATATATGTAGATGACATAATCTTTGGTTTTATGTTGTGCAAATCTAGCTACCTAAATATATAGATAAACTAGACACAAATTAAAAACCTCGCAAGTGCACGAATCGTTTGAAGACACAAATTATGCTGTGTATTATCCTTGACGTCTTGAATCTGCTTCGTTTTGCTGTTATAAGCTGTTTCCTATGGAAAAGAGAAAATAAGAGTTAAATACCACATATAGAGCTTTTAAATGTGAATTTGCAATAAGATTATTGCTTCTAAATGTGAATAATAATGTGTTCATCAAATACCCCCCAAACTTAGCTTTTTGCTTGTCCTCAAGCAAACTAGAATTATGAATAAGGAGAATAATAATAACAATAGACTCAACCACCAAGATTTCTTATTATGTGGACATCAACATATATAAAACTACAAACACTTTCAGATAAAGTAAAAACAAGCATACTCACTTTCTCCAGTGCAATTGTCTATTCATAACTCCAAACTTAACCATGATTGTCATGCAATTAATGTAGTTCTAGTACGCAACTTCTCAGTCTGTGATTATCCTTTTTCTCTACTACAAACCGAGTAGCAAACTAGAGTTTTTTTTTTTTTTTTTTTTTTTTTTTTTTTTTTTTTTTTTTTTATAGCCTCTTCTCTAAAGATGTCACTTGCCTTTTGACGCGAATGCGAAACATTTGTGATGTATCCACCCGGTTACTCAACAAGTCACAAACTCTAAAGTGCTTTGCATACTCGTATTTTAAGTTGTCGTTTGACGTAAAGGTAAACATTGGTGATGAATACCCCTAGTTACTACGCACTCAAAACATTGGAGTAGATTGACTTTATTCACATATATATATATATATTTTATCACCCTATTTACTTAAACTCGATTTAGGACTAGATCTAAAGGGACTAATCACCAGAAAAAGATGTCACATTTGTTTATTATGTATAATCGCATGACTCTCATAATTTTTGTAAGGCATTCTGAAACTCAACAATCCTAAAGTAAATAAGTATCCTTCTTCTTACTTTATAAGAAATTGTTTATCTAAAAATCGAAAGACTCCATATAACTAACTACCCCTAATACCCCCAAACTTAGATGGAACATTGTCCTCAATGTTCGAAAGAAAATTTAAAATAGGCATGTGTCACCATCTAGTAAGGAGAGACTAGAAATAAAATAACTAAAACAAAAATAATAATGAATAACTGAAAGGAAATAAAGGGAAAGTGTAAATACTCCCCTAAAAAATTGGGTTGCCTCCCAATAAGCGCTGTGTTTCGTGTCTTCAGCTAGACTCGACTGATCTGGTTCTTGTGAAAAGTTTAACCTGAAAGAAAGTTCAAGAAAAAGAAAAGGAAGAAATAAAATAGAATAAAAAAGAAAAAGATTTTACTGATTTGTAAGTCAAAATACTAAACAATCCCCGGCAACGGCGCCAAAAACTTGTTGTGCAAATCTAGCTACCTAAATATATAGATAAACTAGACACAAATTAAAAACCTCGCAAGTGCACGAATCATTTGAAGAAGCGTAGCGGCAAGCAAGGGTCGATCCCACAGAGATTGTAGATTTCAACTTACTAATCAATAAAAAGACTAAAAATCATAAAGAGTTGTTTTGAAGGTCTAAAAGAAACGAAAAGATTAAAACTAAATTAAGAAGTGTTTGAATCACAAATATCTCTTGAATAGTTGGGCTGTTGGTCTCCACCAATAGTTAGTAATGCTAAGTTACCTTCTGAACTTACTTCTAATTACTCATGTTTGTTCACTTCAAGGGCATGGTATCTACTCCTTGAAGTAATGTTTCCCTAGGCCAAGAATTAGGCATGGTATCTACTCTAATTCGTTTCTTCCCCTAAGTATTTTAGCATAGTATCTACTAAGTTATACTTAATGAAAACATAAGAACAGTGGAAACGAACAAACACTTGAAGTTCTAGAAATTGGTATCAGATCTAGATCCTTTAAGTTGATTGAACCAAGAATCCTAAAGATTCCCTTGTTACAAATTACGAGCACGAGATACGGATCGTCTCAATATGCTCATATAACAGATTCAGATTCCTAACTCACAAACTTGATAATATCAGATTCTGTATGGCAGTCGACTGGCTCTCACCTTCAGTCGACTGCTCTTATAACTCCTGAACAAATTTGTCTGTTATAAATCTATGTCAATTCAACTAGATTCAATCAATAAGTAACATAGAAGGATTCAGAAGAATATAGCACTACATAACTACGGCTTCGATCTACCCAACTATGAAATTAGTTCCACATAATAATACTTTTATTGCTTAACAAGTTCAAATACATGATCAACATCACAGAATAAGGAGAGAAGAAATAAACTAATGGATTCCGGCAATAAGGTCGACTGGCTGTCACACAGTCGACTGCCTTCTGGTTGCTGGATCTTCTTTCTCCTTCTTCGATGTTGATGGAATGAAGCACTGGTTGCTTGTTCAGGAACTTGGTGATTTAGTCGCTTCCAAGAGATGTTGGATCCTCCCGAATAATGCTTCTTTTCTGATATTTATAGAACGCGGCTGAGAATTAGGGTTTTGCACTTTTTCAGGAAAGTCCTTCTTTATTTGATTTGATGATTTATATCTTTCTCTTTTCTTCTTTCCTTCCTTATCTGTTCACCACGTGCTCTTGGAAATCCCCAGTCTCTAGATTTGATTCGTTGCCTAAGATCTGGGTTCAAATACATTTGAAATTAGATTTGGGTGAATCTTCGAATATCTTATCTGTTTACTCCGCCGCAGACCAGTCGACTTGTCTTCGAACCAGTCGACTGAGTCGAGACTTCTGAAGATTTCCTATTTGATCATACCAGTCGACTGGTTTTGGGAGTAAGTCGACTGTGACGAGAGTTGTGGAAAATCAGCTTCTCCTGTCCAGTCGCCTGTGTTGGGTCATCAGTCGACTGATCCTCTGCAGTTTGCTGTGTATTATCCTTGACGTCTTGAATCTGCTTCGTTTTGCTGTTATAAGCTGTTTCCTATGGAAAAGAGAAAATAAGAGTTAAATACCACATATAGAGCTTTTAAATGTGAATTTGCAATAAGATTATTGCTTCTAAATGTGAATAATAATGTGTTCATCATTTTACTAATAGTAATCTATGTCAAGAGTTTGCTAATACCATAAAAAATGAGTTCGAGATGAGTCACATGGGTGAACTCAATTATTTCCTTGGACTACAAATTAAGCAGTCACCAAATGGCATATTTATTAATCAAGGAAAATATGCTAAGGAATTACTCAAACGGTTTGGCATGGATAGCATGAGTAGTAAGACCACACCTATGGCTACTACCACTACCCTTGACAAAGATGAATTAGGTAAGAGTGTCGATCAAAAACTCTATCGAGATCTGATTGGCTCACTCTTATATATAACTGCTAGTAGACCAGACATTATGTTTAGTGTATGTTTGTGTGCTAGATATCAGTCAAGTTCTAAAGAGTCTCACTTAAAAGCTGTGAAAAGTATTTTAAGATACATTAAAGGCACGTCTGAGTATGGTCTATTTTATCCATGCATAGATAATTTTCAACTTTTGTCGTATAGTGACGCTGATTTTACTGGCAGAAAAACTGACCGCAAAAGTACTAGTGGAATATGTCACTTTTTGGGACATTCCCTAATCTCTTGGTGCAGAAAGAAGCAAAATTCGGTATCTCTATCTACTACAGAAGCTGAATATATTGCTGCAAGTTTGGCTTATGCCCAAATTTTGTGGATGAAACAAACTCTATTAGATTATGGTATTTCATTTTCAAAACCTGCAATAATGTGTGATAATACTAGTGCCATTAATTTATCTAAAAATCCGATTCAACACTCACATACAAAACACATTGATATTAGACATCATTTTCTACGTGATCATGTTTTAAAGGGAGATATATCTTTAGACTTTATTTCTACTGATAAACAAGTAGCAGATATCTTTACTAAACCACTTAAGGAAGACACATTTATCACCTTAAGAAGAGAACTAGGAATTTGTAGTTTTTATTATATTTCTTGATTTTGTATGGTAAGTCGACTTAGCACTAATTTTCGGTCGACTTCCCAAGTATTTTTCGAGATTTATTTTATCTGAGTTTTTTTTGCTCTGGACAGTCGACTGTGAACAGTACTCAGTCGAATGCCAGAAATATTACTTGTTATTTTCGTTTGATCTATTTTGCTCTCGACTAAGTCGATTGTTATAAAAATATAGTCGACTGTCGCGCTTCAGTCTGTCTTTTGAACAATGTACTTCAAATTTCATATGTATAAATTTGCTTTGGTTTTGACTTGTGTTTGTTCTCTTGCAATATGTTCCTCTTTATTTTTTCTCCTTCTATTTTTTTGTTGATGCCAAAGGGGCAGAAAAAGCTTATGTATGTTATATGTGTATATGTTGTGCATTTGGTGCATGTTTTTGTGGATATTTTCTAAATGTTGTGCATTTGGTGCATATTTTTTTTAACTTATGCATATTGTACATTATTTAGGGGGAGCAATTGTATTTTTATTATTATTTTAAGCTATTGTGTTGTCATCATCAAAAAGGAGGAGAATGTTGATTCTTAGTTTTGATGACTACAACACAATGCAAAGTTGTGCTACTTCTTATATATTGTAGGATGTATCAATGTCAATACCATGTGTGATACCATGTGAAGCTCTCAAAGAAAATTTGATCAAGCTACAAAATTCTAAGTTCAAGACAAGAATGATCAAGCAAGCTTCAACAACTAAAGACAATGGCTCAAGCTCAAATTCAAGACTCAAGATCAAGACAAGATTCAGTGCTTCAATGTGTTTTATTAAATGTCTTGTCAACAATTGTAATTTTATTTCTTTTAGTCTTAGAATGATGTAATAGCCTAGTCACACACACACACTCACACATATCTTTATAATTGAGTGTTTTTCACAAGTTTAAAGGTCGAAACAAGCTTGATTAAGATCAGCTGTTGAGTACCAGTTAACTGCCGTTTGGCACCAGTCGACTGTACTAGTACAAAACTATCTAAACTTTTTTAAACCCTGGCCAGTCGACTTATCATGGCAACCCAGTCGACTGTTCAAGTCGTTTCGACGAATTTCAGAATTTAAAACTTGTTTTTTGAATTCAAAAGTTTTATATCCGTTTTAAATCAGTTTTATTAACTGTTTTACACCATTCTAGTGATTCCTCTTTATAAATAGAGCTTAGGAATCACCATGGAAAGGTTCCAAGCATTTCTGAAAAAAGTTTAAGTTTTTGCTTTTGAAAAAGAACAAGTATTCAAACAAGCATTCATAATCTTCTAAGTCTTGGTTCTCTGAAATCAGTCTAGTATAACATTGAATTCGTTTTAGACTGATTTTGGAAGTTGACCTATTAGCCTCCATACAAAAATCACAATCACAACAAGGCTATAGGTTGTTGTAACTCTTTTATTGTTTTCTTTCACTCTCGGGTTGTGAGAGTGGTTCTCTCAGTTGGAGAGTAGGGCTCTAGGTTGTAGAGTCAGATTTTCACTCTTGGTTGAAGAGTGGGTTTGCTCTCTCTAATGGTGAGAGAGGTCTACGGGTTGGACAAGGTTGTTGTCTAATGTCGTAGGGTATTCTTGTATTTTTTTCAAGAATAGTGGAAAATCTCAAGTGGGTTACTTGGGGACTGGATGTAGGTCATGAGGATCGAACCAGGATACATCGTTGTGTACTCTGTGGTTGATTCTCTCTGTGGTTGTATTTTCTTTACTTGCATTTTAATATCTCTGTGAAACTTGTCTGGCAAGTCGATTGTCCCTCTTCTATAAGTCGACTGATCAGACTGGTATAACATAATCTTCAAAAACTTTTCTGACAAGTCGACTGAGTTCCACTATAAGTCGACTGATCAGACTTGTATAAAATACTCTTCTATTCTGACGCCTCAGTCGACTGTATTCCCTTTTCAAGTCGACTGGACAGTAAGAAAAAGTTCAATTTTGTTATTATTTTTTATACAACACTATTCACCCCCCTTTTAGTGTTTCTTGCCTTGCCTACAGGATCCAACAGATTTAAGTCCGGTAGGGTGAGCTAGCTCTAAGTGGCAGTGGTTGTTTATGTTTGAATAAAAGAACATGCACTATATTCAAAATGTGACAGGACAAGAGCAAATGTGAGTATGAGGGCTACAGGATTATTCGCGGAGTGAGATATTCTCCAGTATTCTGGGACGAGGAATGAATAAGGCCCCAAAATCATCTGCGGAGCGAGATTGATCTCCAGTATTCTGGGACGAGAGCCACGCTCATGGGTATTTGTGTGACGAGGGCTCTAGGATGACCTGCAAAGTGAGATATTCTCAAAGATTCCCAGACGAGAGTGAAATAGTCTTCCGGATGATCTGCAGATAGTGATTGACCTCCAATATTCCGGGGTGAGAGCCAATACTTACAGGATGTCTAAATCTTGAAGTGCATCATGGCACTAGGTTGCATAACGAGGGATTGAACCTATAAGGAGGAGAACGCTAAAGGCTTGCCCTGGGATGTAGCTCCCCGATTTTCCAATATGATATCTTAGAAATACGTGGCACAATTCCCAGCAACAACTTCAATTATAATAGTAAACATAGCCAAAAATACAGATAAAATTTTTTCAACTTTTATTACATTAGTTCATTACAAAACACAGCGGAAAGACAAACACCTTGAATTACAATCTTTCTTTTACAATACTTTCTTTTAAAATTTACATAAGCCATAACATCATTCTATCTCAAGCATCCAAATCCAAAGCTATAAGCACCTACATGTAAAACATGAGGCTACAGATAACCCTAACCCCCAAAACTACAAGGGTCAGCCATAACGGTGTGAGTGACATAAAAATAAATAAATGCAACATAAATAAAACATGAAACATAATATCATAAACAACATGTATCACAGCAAGAATGAATGAAGTAAGAAATAAAAGTAAATAAAATATGAAAACATCAAGTGAATCTAGACTAAGTGTCAAGTGTAGAAAAATAGGAAACAATATGTATAAAACCAAGTTAAGAAAACATTAATGCTATATGCTGACTCTCTAATTCAAACTTGTCAGATTCTATGCATCCCACTCAACATAGGTCCGGTGCAATCCCTTAACGTTCTCACTTGATAGGGTTTAATCCCCTGCTTATGCAACTAATCCTACCATGATGACTACTACAAGATATAGATAAACTGTGAATATTAGCCCACGCCCCGATAATTCCGGAGGTCAATCTCTATTCACAGATAATTCTGGAGACTATTTCACTCACACCTGGGAATCTTCGAGAATACCCCACACCGCAAACTATGGCGTCTCATCACACGAATACCACATGAGCATCGCCTCGACCCCGATAATTCCGGAGATCAATCACACACCACAGGTAATTCTGGAGACTATTTCACTCACACCTCGATAATTTCGGGGATTATCTCACACCGCAAAGCATACTGAGGTCCATAACCCATGTTCTCATTTCATCATATCACCATCTAGTGTCTGTCCTTATCTTTTTAATTTAATTAATTAATTACGGATCTCCTAGAGGTGGTGTACCCCACCGGACTTAACTCAACTGATCAACAACAAGCCTCAACAGGCCAAACCACAAACTCTCAACTGCCGGTATACTAGGGTCACACACACCCTCTAGAGACATCAAGGCCAAAATTTTATTACATCTCATACTTCTTTTAAGTTTAGAAAATGTTTCGAAAATACTATAATCTGTAGCAAAATGAAATTTACAACGGTATGTCATAAATCAAAAAATATGAAAGAATCAATCGCGTAAAAGATCATTAGAAAAGTTCAAGAAAACGTCACTTAGAGCAGTGACAGTCGACTTCATACTGTAGTCGGTCGACTGTCCCGCGTAAAAATAGAAAACCTCGAGAAACACTAATTAGAGCAGTGACAGTCGACTGTATAAAGTGGTCAGTCGGCTGTCCCGCATGAAAATCCAAAATTTTAAAAAAAAATACAAATCAGAGCAGTGGCAGTCGACTGTATAAAGTGGTCAGTCGACTGTCCCGCATGAAATCCAAGACTTCAAAAACATAAATCAGAGCAGTGACAGTCGACTGTACAAAGTGGTCAGTCGACTGTCCAACATAAAAATCAAAAACTTCAAGAAAACACTGCAGCTAGGATCGCGACGGTCGACTGTCAAAATTAACCGGTCGACTGTCGTACCTGCAGACTGCAGTTGAGTTTATGCATATTTTAACCGATACGGTATTTTACTTTACAAAAACAAAATCTATAAAAAGTACGTTGCTGAGAAGATCAGATGTGACTTGTAGAGTATATAGGAGTACATAAAAATGAATCATAACCTCTTCGAATTAATAAAATAGCAATCTGACGAATTCCTTCAAAATATGTGCATATATCAGAATAGGGTATATAAGAATCAATTATGTGCCAAAATAACTTTGTAAATAAGGGATACATTGTTCAAACTATCTCAGTGCTAAAATAATCAAAATTAAATCAAATCTCTATAAATTTTACAAAAATTCAATTCCTTCAAAAACAATGAAAAGGAGCGTATGCATATACATGTATGTGGTATATCTAAATCATCAAGAAACCATTGTAAATACGAAATATAAAATTCTAATTCATTTCACTAATTGAAAACAACTTAAATCCAATTGAAGACTTCACATAATCACAAAACCAAATTTTGGGTCATAATGTATCAGTTTCGAAACGAAACCCCTTTTCTCAAAACTTCAAAACTTAATCTTTTAATTCATTTGCCATTCTTATAATTCATTCAACTCATATACCATCATTCACAACAGTTAACCTATGAATATATGTGATTGAAACATGTTATAGTCAAATTTGCACTCATCCAAACTCATCAACAGGGTATTCATACATTTTTGATCTATTTGTGCATAACATTCATCATACTCAATCAAATCAACAATAATCTGAAAGAAATAACCTACTCATGATTTCTATTAGGTTCTCTAACAATCTCAAATCATCCGTGCGTAATCACAAACATAAATAACAGGTTTTCCTAAAAGATCCAATTTTTAACTCATCTACTCATCAAATTCGTTATATCTTTATACGATCCTTAACATGCTTTCTAAATAGATAAAACATCACATACAACATTTAAAGAACAATATAAAAACAAACATATATCACTCACCTCTTTGAAGAATCAACCGAAGAAAATAAAGAATAGGAAAAAGCCCTCCTTCGCAAGAAAACCAACAATCCTTGCTTGAAAACTCTAAGAAATAAGAATAAGAAATCATTTTGTGTTGGGCAGCAAGAAGACGGCTGCACCTCACCCTAATATAGGTCAGGAATAAGGGGATCTAGGGTTTTTGAATAGATTTGTAAAATGCCTTTTTTAAAATATACATTACATATATAAATCCCTATACTTGGAAATTGAATAAAACCAACTTAATTGAGTTTTAAAAACAAAATCAACCAGCCAGCACTGTTTGAAAACCCAGAAACAAATTTGCACGTTTACCCCTCTAAATAGCAATTTTGAAAAAAGACCCTCCTTCATTCAAAACTTGCACAATAAACCAAATGTTAAAACAAAAAGTAAACTCTTTACTTCTGAGTTGACTAGGCATCATGCCCAGCCCAAAAATACAAAAATCTGAAGTTTTCACTCCAAGTGGTAATTTTCCACAAAAGTCCCTCTTTTTTTAATATTTGCAAATTGGTCCAATAATTATTAAAAAATTCCAGAAAATTCACAAATAATATTTAATAATAAATAATGAGTTTCTCCCAAAATAAGTTTTGACTTTGAACTTCCCAAGAAAATATTTGCACGTGTTTCGCACGTGTAAAAGATGAATTTTCAAAAAAATGTTTATTAAATCTCTAAATATCATTTTAATTCATATATAAATCTTCAAAACATTATTAAAAAAAATCTGGGGTATTACATCACTCCCTCCTTAGAATAGATCTGTCATCAGAACTACTACTAATAGGGTCAAAAACAAGCAAAAGAAATAGAAATCTCATAAATGAAAAAAAAAATAGTTTAAGAAATGCAAGTACACAAGAGAATATAATCTGACAAAAGAAATACATCTCAACTCAAAGAGTACCATCATACAAAAGAATACAATTATACAAAAAGCTCAGGAAAATCCTTCTACATGTGATCCTCCGGCTCCCAAGTAGCCTCCTCGAACTGCTGGTTCCTCCACAACACCTTAACCATAGGTATCACCTTGCTCCTCAAAACTTTATCTCTACGATCAACAATCTCTACAGGCTGCTCCTTGTAACTCAAGTTCACCTATAGACCTTCAGGCACTTCCACCAGCTGATGACTGATCCGGCACATACTTCCTCAACAGTGACACATGGAACACATCATGCACTTGCCCCAACTCCTCTGGAAGCTCCAACCTATATGCTGTCTTACCAATCTGCCCCAAAATTCTGTATGGCCCAATATACCTTGGCGCCAACTTGCCTCCCTTACCAAACCTAATCACTCCCTTGGTTGGAGATACCTTGAGGAAAACTACGTTCCCAACCTCAAAATCTAAGTCCCTTCTCCGAGTGTCTGCATAACTCTTCTATCGACTCTGAGCCTCAACCAACCTCTTGCGAATCGACTCAATCTTCTCGATGTTTGCTGCACATGACCTTGGGAATTAGGTTCGGGAGTTTCTAATGGTCTTTAAGTTGGCTTAGCTCCAGGTGTCAGTAATAGAAAAAGAATCTCGGGCCCAAACATCTACCTCTCGCCAACCTCATACCAACAAACAGGCATCCTGCACTTCCTCCCGTACAGAGCTTCATACGGAGCCATTCTGATACTCGCATGGTAACTGTTGTTATAAGCAAACTCAACCAATGCCAAGCACCTCTCCCAACTACCACCAAAATCCATAACACAAGCCTTCAGCATATCTTCCAATAACCGATTCACCCTTTCAGTCTGACCATCAGTCTGCGGATGAAAAGCGGTACTGAAATCAGTTCTGGTACCCACGCCTCTTGCAGACTCTTCCAAAACCTCGAAGAGAACCTCGCATCCCTGTCGAACACAATCAATATAGGAACTCCCTGAAGTCTCATAATCTCATCAATATACAGTTCTGCCAACTTCTCTAGCGAACAAGTAATCTTCATGGATAGAAAGTGAGCTGACTTGGTCAAACGGTCAACAACACCCAAATCGAGTCATTGCCCTTCACACTCCTTGGCAAACCTCTAATGAAATCCATACTGATATTCTCCCACTTCCATTCTGGAATGGGCAAAGGTTGCAACAAACCTCCAGGTCTCTGATTTTTTGCTGACAAGTCAGACACCTTGCCACAAAATCTACCACATCCCTCTTCATACCGGACCACCAAAAGCGTTGTTTGATGTCCATTGTATATCTTTGTGCTTCCAGGATGTACTGACAACAAAGTACTGTGTGCCTCCTGTAAGATACTCTCCCTCAAATCTGCATTCTCCGGAACACACAACCTCTCACCCATCTAAAGCACTCCATCTTAGACACGAAACTCTGACAACTTGCCATCGAAAACCTACTGTAACATCTTCTGGATCTCTGCATCTGATTTCTGACCTTCCACAATCTGCTCTCTTAAAGAAGGATGCAGTCTCAACTGAGCTAAAGACGCTCCCAACCCTGCAGTACCACCTCAATACCTGCCCGATCAATCTCTGTTGCCAACTCACTCCGAGTAGTGATCAAGCTCGCCAAACTGCTCTTCCAACTAAGCCCATCGGCCACCCGGATGATACTTGATCTCACGACGAATGTCTTCCAACACTTCCAACCACCTTCTCAGCCAAAGTTTTAAATCCTTCTGTTGATAAATGTACTTTAGGCTTTTGTGGCCAGTATACATGTTGACCTTCTCACCATATACATAATGCCTCCACTGCTTTAAGGCAAAGATAATAGCTGCTAACTCCAGATCATGCGTCGAATAACTCTTCTCATACGGACGCAACTGTCTCCAACCATAGGCAATAACCTTGCCTTCCTGCATCAAGACACACCCCAAATCTCTGAGAGATGCATCACTGAAGATATCATAATCTTTCCCAGCTTGTGGCAAGGCTAAGATAGGTGCAGTCGTCAACCTCTCCTGTATCTCAAGGAAACTCGCCTCGCACTTATCAGTCCATGTGAATGCCACTTTCTTCTGAGTTAACCCTGTCAAAGGAACTGCAATCTGCGCATAGCCCTGAATAAATCTCCTGTAGTACCCAGCGAAGCCCAAGAAACTCTGGACTTCCTTCACTGACGTTGGCCTGGGCCAATCCCTTAATGCTTCAACCTTCTGAGGATCAGTGACCACTCTCTCCTTAGAAATGATATGACCAAGAAAAGCTACCTCAAACATCCAAAACTCACACTTCGACAGCTTGGCATACAAGTTATGCTCCTGTAACTTCTGTAACACCTCTGTCAAGTGCATAGAATGTTCTTCCTCCGACTTCGAATACACCAAAATATCATCAATGAAAACCACCACGAAAGAATCAATAAATGGCCGTAATATCCGATTCATCATATCCATGAATACTGTCGGTGCATTCGTCACTCCGAATGGCATTACCAAAAACTCATAGAGTCCATGACAAGTCCTGGAAGCTGTTTTACTCACATCTTCCTCCTTGACTCGAACCTGATGACATTCTGACCTCAAATCAATCTTCGAAAACACAGCTACTCCCCGAAGCCTATCGAACAGATCATCAATCTATGGAAACGGATACTTGTTCTGAATAGTCACCCTATTCAACTCCCGATAGTCAATGCACATTTTCATTGACCTGTCCTTCTTCTTGACCAACAACACTGGCGCACCCTACGGTGAAGAACTCGGCCTGATGAAACCTTTACTCAGCACTTCCTCAATCTGCTTCTTGACTTCATCTTACTCTACAGGTGTCATCTTGTATTGAGCCTTAGAAATCGGAGCACTCCCCGGCTGAACATTAATACAAAACTCCACATCTCGTTGCGGCGGCAATCCTGGTAAATCTTCTAAGAACACTGTAGGAAAATCCCTGACAACTGGAATGCCTCTGACTTCATCTGGAATCAGCAACTTGGTTACCACTGCAACCACCTTCGGGCCCTTCATCTTCCCCTAAAAAGTCACTGCGGGACCAACTGGTGCTTTCACCAACACCTCTTTCTTCTTACATTCAACCGTGGCATCATAAATTGCCATCTAATCAATGCCCACAATCACATCCACACCTAGAACTTGTAGCTCAATGCAATGCCGAATAATCTCCCGCCAATCCCGATATCATAGCCCTCGTAATATCGATCAACAATCAATTTCTCTCCTGACGACGTTGCCACCGACAAGACCCTTCCTGGAAAGAACTAGGCTCCACACCAAAAACTTTTGCAAAATTTGGCAACACAAAAGTATGCGAAGAACCAGTATCAAATAAAACTTTTGCTTTTATTCCATTAACCAAAACAAATCATGTTACATGAAGAATGATACTCAAATCTCCAATTTATTCTCAAACAAAGTTTTACTTAATACATTGAATAAAATAAAATTCAAAATTCTTGCATACCCTGATTCAGATCCTCTGAGCTACCCGCATCCTCCTCAGTTAATGCGAACACTCGCCCTTGGCTCTGAAATTTGTCTCTGCCTGAACCACCCTTCCTTAACTGTGGACAGTAAAGCTTAGAATGCCCTACTTGCCCATACTGAAAACAAGTCTGCTTTGCCAACTTAGGACACACGGACCTGTAGTGACCTGCCTCCTTGCAGTAGTAACAAATCACCTCTTGAGATACAGGTGCCCTCTGCTCTAGCCTACTGAACTTGCTCTGCTTCACTGGGAACTTCTTCCCACTCTGACTAGCTGCTGACCTCTTGTTCCTGTTTCAGGTCTCTTGCTTCTTCTAAAACTGATCCATATCCTCTTCTGTCATAGCTGCTCTCTTGACCAGCTTATCAAATCGCCTTATGCCCAAAGGAATCATCATTGACCTCAAATTTTGGTCTCAAGCCCTGCTCAAACTTCTTGGCCTTCTTCGCTTCATCAACAATCAGCTCCCGTGCATACCTTGATACCTGAGCAAATTTAGTCTCATATTCACGCACTGTCATGTTGCCTTGCTGCAGATTCAAGAATTATGTTGCCTTCTTTTTCTGAATATCCAGAGGGAAGAAATGATCCCTGAACTCATCAATAAAAGCTTTCCAAGTCACTTGCTGATCTCCAAAGGCCCTCTTCACTGAATGCCACCAGACGCCAGCATCCTTCTCTAATTGCATAGTAGCCAATTTCACCTTATTGACTGCTGGGGTTTCCAAGACTTCGACGACCATCTCCATCTATCTAATCCAATCATTAGCCTCATTCGGGTCAGACTGCCCCTCAAACACTGGTGGCTTCATCCGCTTGAATGACTCAACCTGCTTGATAGGATCAGCATTAACAAACACTAGTCCAGCCCCCTAATTTTAATTTTAATTCTGATTCTGCGCCATATTAGGTGCCATGAATACATTCAAGGTCTTATACACTAGCAATCTCAGTCTCAAGATCAAGTCCAGCTCCAAGGGAACTACCAGCCCCATCACCATTAGCAACATTTTTCTGAATACTGCAAAACGAGGGTAAAGTTAGAGCATCATAACACCATTCATATTCACATCAATACCCCATGGCAAAACCAAAACCATACCCCAAAACGAAACATCATGTTTTAACTTTATATGATACTCACACTCTAATGTCCACACCTAGGTACTCATGCTCTAGTGTCCACACCTAGGTTTATTTTTACACCATGTTTATTATTACTATTGAACCTGGCTCTGATACCAATCTCTTTAGCACACCGAATTTCAAATATGATATCTCAAAAATACGTGGCACAATTCCCAGCATCAACTTCAATTATAATAGTAAACATAGCCAAAAATACAGATAATTTTTTTTCCAACTTTTATTACATTAGTTCATTACAAAACACAGTGGAAAGATAAACACCTTGAATTACAATCTTTCTTTTACAACACATTCTTTTACAATTTACATAAGCCATAACATCATTCTATCTCAAGCATCTAAATCAAAAGCTATAAGCACCTACTTGTAAAACATGAGGCTAGAGATAACCCTAACCCCAAAAACTACAGGGGTCAGTCATAACGGTGTAAGTGACATAAAAATAAATAAATGCAACATAAATAAAACATGAAACATAATATCATAAACAACATGTATCAATAACCAGAATGAATGAAGTAAGAAATAACAGTAAATAAAACATGAAAACATCAAGTGAATCTAGACTAAGTGTCAAGTGTAGAAAAACAAGAAACAATATGTATAAAACCAAGTTAAGAAAACATCAATGCTATATGTTGACTCTCTAATGCATACTTGTCGTATTTTATGCATCCCACTCTACATAGGTTCGGTGCAAGCCATTAACGTTCTCCACTTGATAAGGTTTAATCCCATGCTTATGCAACTAATCCTACCACAATGACTACTACGAGATATAGATAAACTGTGAATATTAGCCCACGCCCCAATAATTCTGGAGGTCAATCTCTATCCGCAGATATTCCGGAGACTATTACACTCACACCTGGGAATCTTCGAAAATATCCCACACCGCAAGCTATGGTGCCTCATCACACGAATACCATATGAGCGTCGCCTCGACCCCGATAATTCCGGAGATCAACTCACACCGCAGGTAATTTTGGAGACTATTTTACTCACACCTCGATAATTCTGGGAATTATCTCACACCGCAAGCCATACTAAGGTCCATAACCCATGTTCTCATTTCATCATATCACCATCTAGTGTCTGTCCTTATATTTTTAGGTTAATTAATTAATTATGGATCTCCTATAGTTGGTGTACCCCACCGGACTTAACTCAACTGATCAAGAACAAGCCTCAACAGGCCAAACCACAAACTCTCAACTGCCAGTAAACTAGGGTCCCACACACCCTCTAGAGACATCAAGGCCAAACTTTTAATACAACTCATACTTCTTTTAAATTTAGAAAATGTTTCGAAAATACTATAATCTGTATCAAAATGATATTTAGAACAGTATGTCATAAAAGATCATTAGAAAAGTTCAAGAAAATGTCACTCAGAGCAGTGACAGTCGACTTCATACTATAGTCGGTTGACTGTCCTGCGTAAAAATTCAAAACCTCGAGAAACACTAATCAGAGCAGTGACAGTCGACTGTATAAAGTGGTCAGTCGGCTGTCCCGCATGAAAATCCAAAATTTCAAGAAAACTCAAATCAGAGAAGTGGCAATTGACTGTATAAAGTGGTTAGACGGCTGTCCCGAATGAAAATCCAAGACTTCAAAAACATAAATCAGAGCAGTGGCAGTCGTTTGTATAAAGTGGTCAGTCGACTGTGCCGCATGAAATTCCAAAATTTCAAGAAAATACTACAGCCAGGATTGCGACGGTCGACTGTCGAAATTAACCGGTCGACTATCGTACCTATAGACTGCAGTTGAGTTTGTGAATGTTTTAACAGATACAGTGTTTTTCTTTATAAAAACGATCTGTAAAAAGTACTTTCCTGAGATGATCAAATGTGACTTGTAGAGTATATAGGATTACATAAAAATGAATTAAAACCTCTTCGAATTAATAAAATAGCAATTTCACGAATTCCTTCAAAATATGTGCATATATCAGAATAGGGTATATAAGAATCAGTTATGTGCCAAAATAACTTTGTAAATAGGGGATACGTTGTTCAAACTATCTCAGTGCTAAAATAGTCAAGATTAAATCAAATCTCCATAAATCTTACAAAATTCAATTCCTTCAAAAACAAGGTGCGTAGGCATATATATGTATGTGGTATATCTAAATCATCAAGAAACCACTGTAAATACGCAATATAAAATTCTAATTCATTTCAGTAATTGAAAACAACTCAAATCCAATTGAAGACTTCACATAATCACAAAACCAAATTTTGGGTCATAATGTATCAGTTCCGAAACCAAACCCCTTTTTGCAAAACTTAAAAACTTGATCTTTTAATTCATTATCCTTTCTTATAATTCATTCAACTCATATACCATCATTCACAACAGTTAACCCATGAATATATGTGATTGTAATATGTTATAGTCAAATTTGCATTCATCCAAACACATCAACAGGGTATTCATACATTTTTTTATCCATTTGTGCATAACATTCATCATACTCAATCAAATCAGCAATAATCTGAAAAAAATAATCTACTCATGATTTCTATTAGGTTCTCTAATAATCTCAAATCATCTATGTGTAATCACAATCATAAATAACAAGGTTTTCATAAAAGATCCAATTTTTAACTCATCTACTAATCAAATTTATTATATCTTTATACGATCCTTAACATGCTTTCTAAATAGATAACATCACATACAACATTCAAACAACAATACAAAAATAAACATATATCACTCACCTCTTTGAGGAATCAACCGAAGAAAATAAAGAATAGGAAAAAGCCCTCATTCGCAAGAAAACCAAGAATCCTTGCTTGAAAAATCCAAGAAATAAGAATAAGAAATCCAATTGTGTTGTGCAGCAAGAAGACGGCTACACCTCACCCTAATATAGGTTGGGAAGAAGGGGATCTAGGGTTTTTGAATACATTTGTAAAATGCCTCTTTTAAAATATACCTTTACATATATAAATCCCTGTACTTGGAAATTGAAATAAACCAACTTAATTGAGTTTTAAAAACAAAAACAACCAATCTACAATCAGCTGGCACCATTTGAAAACCCAAATTACGAATTTGCACTTTTACCCCTCCAAATAGCAATTTTGCAAAAAGACCCTCCTTTATTCAAAACTTGCAAAATAAACAAAATTTGTTAAAACAAAAAGTAAACTCTTTACCTCTGAGTTGACTAGGCATCATGCCCAGCCCAAAAATTCAAAAATCTGGATTTTTCAATCCAATTGGTAATTTTGCACAAAAGTCCCTCTTTTTGTAATATTTGCAAATAGGTCCAATAATTATCAGAAAATTCCAGAAAATTCACAAATAATATTTAATAATAACTAATGATTTTCCCCCAAAATAAGTTTTGACTTTGAACTTTCCAAGAAAATATTTGCATGTGTTTCGCACGTGTAAAAAGATGAATTTTCAGAAAAATGCTTATTAAATCTCCAAAAATCATTTTAATTTATTTATAAATCTATAAAACATTATAAAAAAAATCTGGGGTATTACATGGGACCTATATTGTATGGGCGGCATAGAATCTGAACAAGTGTGCATTAGAAGAGCATCATATGCATTGGTGTTGTATCATTAGTTATTAGGTTCATGACATACACCAACTTAATTAGGACATTTAATTTTCGAACCTTTTTATTCTGCATTCAAGTTTGTGACTGAAAAGTTGAAGGATCGCTTTTATAATAGCATTGCGTCAGATGCATTCAATTGACATTCCCACAGTTCTCAAGGGTTGTAGGACTCGAATCAACGAGTGGCGTAGGAATGGGCTTCAGATGAGAGATGTTTCAAGGATAAGGATTCGTGATGATTCGAGTTGTACTTTTATGTGTAATTTCCGCTATGTGTAAGGACATTAATGTAATGAAAAAGTTTTAATTTTCCCTGTATTTTGTATTATGTTGTACGAAATTGAGGTAAACATTCTGGTTGAGTCGCGAATTGCCTGTGCATGAAATTTAGGGCGTCACAGCTGCAACAGACTCTTGCTCTCCTCTAGGATCCATCTCACCAAGACCATCAACTCCCACAAATTATTGAAGCTCTACACCTGCCCCACAACTCTTAGAACTTTGTAGTACCTCAACACAACTTACGTCTTGATTCTGACTAAGAGTCAACTACAAGATAAGCACACACCTCAACTCTAAGCAAGTACAATGATCCTTCACGCTTCCCACTTGCTACAACCACTGAACCTGTGGTTATACACCACTCTCCAATACTAACCCTCTTTGTTGAATCTTCCTGTCGAGATATGATTTTCTCTCAAGTTTGGGACATGTCTTGTCTCCCACAAGACAATATGCTACTATCAACAACTTTCACTTGAACCATTCCATTTCCAATCATAAGTCACCGGTGACTGATACCCATGATCACATCTCCGAAAGAACCCTCTCTGTAGTCCTTAAACACCTCCCTCTCTGAAGTGCAATGAAAAGAAACACCTAAATCTATGCACCAATCTTGCATGTCCAACTCCAACCTTGTTGATAAACATAACCCTTCAGGGCTTATTTCTTCGGCCACCACATTGTCTTGCTTTGATTATTCTTACTTCATCTTCATAAGATCCTTACAACTACGCATCATATGGACCTACTCATGGCAATACGAACACTCAGGTCCCCCACCATTGTCGTTGTCTTTGAACACACTATCGGACTCACTTTTCTAGTTCTTTCCCACTTGACTTCCCTTAGGTCTCCCACGTCTCTCAACTGAAAGTGCGGAGTTTCTAAAAGATAATATAGACTTTTCATTTCTCTTCCTTCTCACTCATATTCATGATGATGCTCATAACATTCTTCAGAGTATGAATCTAACATTGTCATGCCCTGCTTCACACATAAAATTGGCCCAACGAATGACTAATGCCATCTATAAGTTGTTTATCCGATCAAGTCAACAATATAATCAATACATAACAACTGAGCAGGCAATAATAATAATCTCATGAACAATAATAGTTAGAATGAAGCAATATAAAATATCCAAATACAGTAAACCAATATCTGGAAACAAATAATAAAATCCGGGACATAATTCAAATACAATAATAACAAGTCTCAATACATTAAGTTCAATTTTAAAAAAAATAATTCGAAAGCATAAAATCTTCAGAAAGTTTGTTCTTCTATTCCAGCAGGTAATTCTCCATGATCACCTGTGAACACTTCATCTACAAAGATGAGAAAATTGTCCTTAGAGCAAGTCATGGACACCAAGTAGAGAAAGCAGGGAACAATGGAATAACGATATAACAATGATTTTAATGAATCGATAGGAATCAATAACATGGGACAATAGCAATAATCAATAACATGGTAATCGATGCAATGGTTTATCAATGATTCAATATTCGATAATAATAATCAATGATCAATATCAATAATACTTATACAATATTCAATATCAATAGGAACAATGATGTACAATGTGCAATGTCGATGATGTGTCAATCCTTATGTCTATTAATTATTTTAATTCTAACTAATACACGTACTACTGTGTCCCATATGTTCCATACTACAGATTCGATGCATACATACAATTTCGTTTAGATTTAAGTGGTGTGCTCTGTAGATCATATACTTGGCAATGGTAAGCATTATTCACCTTTAGGTGCACGATACGGTCTTTGGCAATGATACGGTACACGATAGATTGGGTTACTGCCGTAAGCCACAATCACACGATAAAACACTGGCCAGAACATTATTTAAGGAAACATGGGCCCCCCCTCCAAGTACAGTCTCTACCTTTTTCACTACTTAAATCACCCTTTAAACCCTGCCTTGTTAATTATTTTATCGATGCAATAATACAATATGCAATTAAGGGACATTTTGATGAATGATTGTAACAATAGAGAAACAATGAGATGATAACTTGAATAGGACAATGAAAATGATGACAATAGGATACTAAGATCATGCAATGCAACATACACATTCTAAATCATGCAAGACTACAATATAGGAACAACTAATTCATGAAAACTGAAAAGTGAAATTCTGGACAGTAAGACTAGTCTGTACTAAAACGTAATTTTCTGCTATTTCAGAACTCGAAAACTGAATTCGTCAATAATTCTAGAAACTAAACTTCCACACGGTTCCAAATTTAATGTTCAAAATCCGACAATAGTAGCTAGGTCAGACTCACCATTCTTTACAGATTTCATGTTCAGGCAGAAATACAACATCATGTTATTATATTGTTAGAATCAGCAAAAACCTAAAATACAATTCATTAAAAATATTTATTAGACTCCTGAACATTTTAACTAATGTTCTGGGAATTATTAAAGCAAAATTTTAACATATGATCAGCCTTTTAACAGTTTAAACATCAATTATACAAGAATCTGAAAAACTGGAAATAAAAATACAGTTGTAGTAATATGAGCATAACTTTTGCTACACAACTCGTAATTTAGAAATTCAAGATGTTTTGGAAACTAGAAAGATAAAAATACAATTCTTATTCAGAAAATTATTTATTTTAAGATCATTTACTGGGTCGTAAATAGCAGACAACATACAGGGTTTTGGATAATTTTCTTGAAACAAATTAAGTAAACATGATGGGTTTCGATTCTTTAGTTAATAAATTATGTAATCAACATGAAAGGTGTAATAGCATGATAAATATAATTAAAAACACACACATACACTATTTTAGCATCAATCAAACATCAATCGATCAATCAAACATACAACCTAACAATTATCACTACAATAATTAATTGTATTATAATTATATGTGTAATCCTATCATGAATACTACATGGATGCATGAAAGATTCGATCTTTAGAGTCAAAAGTGGCACGATGTAAAGAATATTGGGGTTAGCTCGTGTAAACCCTCAATAGACCCAACGAAAGATAATGAATACAACGATATAATAATGAATAGGATCTAATTACAAGGATTTCAATAAAACTTGAATTTGATACGATGTACAATTCAAGAGGAAAGTGACTTGTCTTATAGACGACGAAATTGAATACCAAAAATAATGGGATAAGGATCCCAAAGCAACGAACCCACGAACACACAAATCCAAAAAATAACACATGCAAATCACGTGCAATAGAGAATAATAGCAATAACAGCAACTACAGAGACATCAACTGCAATAGCAAGCAAAGGGGCTTGCGGCCTGGCCGACGGCGGGGGCTGCGTCGACGGCGAACGACGTGACAACAGATCTAGTCGGAGGATCGAACGCTGTCGATGTGAACAGGGGAAAAGGGGGGTCGGGGTCTGGTGTTGAGAGAGGTGGGGTTTCGGCTGGGCGTCAACGGGGGTAGGTTGACGAGGTAGCGGAGTTTGTCGGAGGTCGAGGGATGGCCGGAGAAGATGGTCGGGGGTTTGAGCAGGAAACAGGGGCTGGGTTCTGATCAGGGGGAGAGAAACTAAGAGGAGAGAGAAAGAGGAGACAGGAGAGAGATTAGATGGCTATTAAGGTTTCAATTGTGCAATTTTAGGGTTTACAATAGGATTGTATTTATAGATTATAATTAGGATGTTGGGTTAGTGGTTTAGGATCCAATAATAGTAGTTTTGGGTCAAGAGCAATTGAAATTGGGTTTTAGGGTTCAACAAGAGATGGATCTAAAATAATATGGTTCAAATAAAATTACCCAAAATTAAATAAAAGAAAATAGGATCAACAAGAATAGCTCAATCAAGAAGAACGAAGAATTTCATGAAAAAATTTAATTAAAATAATCAAGGAAGAAAAATAGAGCATTTAATTCAATTGAAATAAAAATATTACAAAAGGGGGAAAAATGAAAAGAACCAAAACGGTAGTTACAATCAAAGTGCTTCTAATAGTATATTCCACCGTACCATAACTGTCGGGAAGAGCAGATAGGAATAACAATGCATTTGCATTCTTTGAAAATTTGACCTTGACGATTCCAATTGATTGTATAACAAAAATTGTTCACACTTTCCACTACTGAACCCTTTCTCCCAGCTTCATGTTAACCAATTTCTTCAAGTGAAGGGTTTGATTCGATGTCGATGGTTTCTCATACATATCAGTGAGAATCTCCATTGCCTCCTTCGTGGTCTTTCCCTACGAGATGCAAAATACCAATTTCCTGCTCAGTACTAAAGAAATCGACCCAAGTAACTTCTGATCCAAACGATTCAATGCTGCCAAGATCTTCGCATCCTTGTCTGCACCTTCCGGCTTATCATCAAACTACGAAACATCTAGATATTTTTGACGGAGATACACCCCATTTGGATCTTTCACATTGCAAAATTAGTACCATTGATTTTTTTCAACTTTCGACATGCTATCAGCCATCACGAAACCCTAAGCTCTTACTATGTGGAACATGAATAATTTACCAACTACCCATCAAGACTATGTGGGCCAAAGTTAATAGGCTTTTAGATGTTACCGTTAGATTTCGATGACAATCACAGATTAAAAACACAGCAGAAAAATCACAAAATATCGAAACCTAGTCATGGATCCAAGCTAAAAACCATAAATCGTGTTTAGAAACTATACCTTAAAGATCGATCTAGTGTCCCAAAAATATGCCAATAATAGCACTACAAAGGTATTGGTGCCTCTACTGTATCCGCACGAACGGATCAAATCAAGCTCTCCCTCACGCCACGGTGCTAGCTGCAGGAAGGGGATGTCCTTCATTATCTCTTTCTCACACAGTTTCTATGATAGCTAGGGTCAGGTTCGTGTGTGGGCCTTTCAACTTTAGTAGTCCCATTTAATCTAATTAATTAGCCGACCATGTCAGGAATCCAAGTTTTACTAGTACTAGGATTCCCACTTAAAATCTCAATTTCGATCCATTCTAAGTGTGTGACCCTGTAGGTTCCCATTACGTTGACGGTAATACTAAAATTCGATTGTAGTGTTACAAATAGTGAGCGGTATCTAGCAATACATCATTGCTGCTCAAGTCAGGGGAATGCCAACGATTTGACATAACCTATCCATGACCAATGTTACTATGTAGTCTAGTCCTTTTGTCCAGATATCTTAATTGCCAACAAGGCATAGAGCGTATCACCCTTGTATAGTTCAATCATTGGTTTCTTGATGTCCAAGTAGACCTAATAAAATAAATGAGAGCAATATCTCATATTGACTCATTTGAGCATAGCCATGCATTTTGCTGTCTCTCAATCAGGGAACCCGTAGATATCGCTCATGTTATGTTCTAAGTCACTCACATCCCTCTACATGATTTGTAGTATATCCAATAGTCGACTTTATAATCACCTTATTACAGGCAACGTTTGATGGCATTAAAACATATAACTTCTAATGTAGGGAACCGTAGTGACTTCAAGTCAAAGGACTACGTACACCATGGTCACTGTGAGAATCGCTTATGACACTAACATAACGATCCATGGAGCATTCACATGGTGGGTCAGTCCAGTACATTATTACTCTAATATGTATTTATGTGAAGACTTGATATCTCATATCCATGACCCGTGAGATATGTCATCAGTCTATACAAATACTAGTCTCTATGTATTATTTTTGTCCTAATTCACAATAATACTTGACTAGGGACATTTAAGAATAGTATTTTGATTACAACTAATAGGATCTCACAATCAAGTCATGGACTTGATATCTCATGGTATTAAACCTACTATTCTGAGGACTTTATTATGTTCATTTAATCACAATAAATAACACAATAAATAAAATTCCTCATATATGAAATAAATGTCATGATGCAATGTAAATTAGTAATGTCAATACACAATTGTCTCTAGGGCACACACCAATAGTTACAAATGGTATCAGAGCCAATGGTGAAGATATTGGGTTGATGTGGGAGAAATTATTGAGTCATCATCTAGTCAATTGGTTGTGAAGGCTTTTTCAAGTCATGGGGTTGGTGGATCGACGTTGTCTTGCCCAGTCACTGAGGTGTTGGCGGGAGGCATAAATGTTGAGTCATAGTGGCGGAGGCAGGGTCAAGTCAAAAAAATATTGGTGGATGCACATGAAATATAATCTAAGGTAAAGAACTATGAATCTCTGAAGTTCTCCAAAATTCTGGCTCGATGGTTACTCTCCCGGATTCTACCCAAGGTGGATATTGTTGAGGTTGTGGCATAAATATTTGCTCCACAATGGAAAATCAATTAGATGAATAGATGATTAAATTAGATTATATCCTACACACCAATAGGGATTATCCCTTTTGGGTCATATAGGGCAATGAATAATTTACCAACTATCCATCTAGACTATGTGGGTCAAAGTTAGTGGGCCTTTAGTTGTTACATACATATAAAGATCTAGAGAAACCCTAGGTTTGCAGTCCTGATTCGACATCATCTGATATACCTTAAATAGCAAGCCACATGATAGGAGCCATACAATCTTACTTGAGAAGAAAACTGGGCTCAAATAGATCCCCTAGACACGACCCATCTGCTACTTATACACTGGTTGAGGTTGACTGCTTTCTAGGAAGTCGACTACACTCCACCAACTTGCAGTCGATTGTGAAGTCACTACTTCTGCAACCTGATGCACTGCTGCTCCTTTCTTCTCCAATATTCGCTTCGAATCCTCTTATCGTTTCACCGTATTCTCTTCACATCAAACTACCTTGAACATAAGACCAAAACCTCTCGACTTTGGATCTTAGCACCCAAGAAGTCTGTCTGTATCCAAAAGAAACCCAACAAACTATTCCCTTACACACTACGTTACAGTTCTCACCAATTCTCATCCTCACACAATGGCCTATTGTAGACTTGTCAATAGAAACATCCCCCTGTCTAGGTCAAATATGAGAAGAACTATCTGAATGAAGAAACCATCCAGAATAAGAACTCGAAACAGGAAGACAGTATAAGTTATCGCCTTATTCAGCGACACTGACTATGTTGGCACCTATCTGATTCAACAACTTGTGTCCATCCCTCTTATAATGCTCAATTCCTTTGCAATGATGGCAGCGGACCCTACCCTTACTCGTACTATCACTTCCAATTGATGTTCCCTCTAACAATATGCAACTAAAAAAGTAGACCCTGATTTATGTGTTTCCTTTCTAAATTCATCATCCTTCAAGCCCTTGATCACACCGGCTACCAAGAGGTTCTCCTTAACAGTTTTAAGTTTAGCATAGTGGTTATCAAATGCTCATACGAATCAGGCAATGAATATATCAAGTTGAAGGCTTTATCCTCTTTGCTAAGATTATCTAGTTTTATCACCTTTAACTCGGATAGCACCTTATTTAATTCTACTATATGATCATGAAGAGTGGTACCTTTCTTCACTAAGAAATGAAATAGTTTTCTCTTCTAGTACATCTGATCCATTAAGGACCATCCGAGTCTCGCCCACAAAGTCGTTGTGCTTGTTTCCTGAAGAAAGTTGCACTTGACAATGTCCACCAATGATAGCTGGATTAAACTCAAGGGTTTTAAACAATTCTCATTCCACCTCTCCTACTTCGTACTAGATGACTTCCTTTTATCTCCTTCTAGGGCAAGTTGCAGGCCCTGTTGAAGCAATATATTATACATGTCCACCATCCGGAGATTAAAGTTGACTTACGTCGAACTACTTGATCTTCGGAAAACCATGATCCATCATCTTCACCAAAGAACTCGAGCAATCTTTGCTCTGATACCACTTTGTAGAGCAATCTAATTGGCACAGTGGATGTCTTTAGGCACTGAGTTATGCGATAACTGATTCAATGAACAACCAAACAATAGTTGACTACAACAAACACACAATTTTGTCTCGGTTCGGCGAACCTAATCCAGAGGAGAAATAACCGAGACATTATTCAACTAGAGAAGATATAAGAGTTACAATACTCTTACCAAGACTTTATCTCTCTCGCAAGCCTCACTAGAATATACTTTACTTATAAAAGGAAAAAACTCTTAGATGAAATACTTGTACACCTTTCAAAAGTGGCCATTACATTATTTTATATAGAGATCTAGTGAAACACTAGGTTGTAATGTTGATTTTTCACCGTCCAACATATCCTGAAGAGAAAGGCAGACGATAGGAATCATGCGATATTACTTGGAGAAGAAACTTGGGCTTAAGCAGATCCACACGGAATAGCCTAATATGTTGCCACCGCTTGCGGTCGACTGCACATGAAGTCAAGCCCCGACATTGCTGGTTGCAGCCAAAAACAACAACCGTCTTGTCTCCTTCTTCGCTTCGAACCTTTTTCTCATTTCACCATATTCTCTTTACATTGAACCTAGTATGCAAGACATAAACCCAACATACTGAATAATCTCATAGAATAATAAATGTACAAAAATGTAATATTAAGTTTTCCCACAATAACATTAATAATAATAATGATTATCCTCGATCATCCAAGAACAACGCAATATGAAAAGAGAAAACATGATTTTATGTAACAATAATAAAATCATCCCATTTGAAGTATCTTTCCTATTGCAAAAATTCTAAAAGATCAAAATCTTCACTGATAAAGCAGTTTTTCATTAATGTACTCAGCTCGATACAACATAAATGATCAACACTATATTTCATATATATATATACCCGAAAAAAATAAAGAAAAAGGAGTAGGGTTTCATTTCATTTGCCCGAGAATCCTGCAAATTTGGTCATTATATATATATATATATATATATATATATATATATATATATATATATATAGACACACACACACGCGCGCGCGCACACACACACACACACGGAGATCTTCAAGATTGCTTCTAGCTCCTAATAAGGTAGAAGAGCCAAGGCTCTCCTTCATCGTGGAGATATCTCATGAGTGATCCAAAGCATTTATTTTATTAAAAATGCCTAAACTATTCCAAAGAATCATCTCATACAAATATGTGGCTGGCATTTCTTATTAGATTATATGTTTATGTTATGAGAAAACGGAAGAAAAATGGCATAGGATGAAATTTCATCTTAAGTCCTATCCCCTCCTCCCAAATACATGTTCTGCAATGTTCAAAGTGATCAACATGTCATTAAATGTGAGACCATGAATTATCATTAAATTCGAATATGTTTTGTTCATGGATTAAATGGTCCCAAATATTATACTGTTGAAAAACCGTTCATTTTGCAACCTTATGATGAATGAGTAGAACATAATCTACATTAGTAATTTAATATTAATCTATCTTTTATGCTATGAAGATCAACTTAAACAGTATAGATCGTAAATATTGAAAGGAAAATTTATAATTTTACTGTGCTATTGGAGGAAATTTCCTCCTCTGCTATATGACCTCCCGTATCCTCTTATATTATATGCATAGCTTAAAATTATAGAGCATATAGTATATTGGTAGCAAGATGGCTTTACCGAGTATCTAGTATATACAACCTCAAATTTAAGCTTTATCTGGCATTACTTTTGGAAAGTCAAAAAGCTATTTTAAAGACCCATTTTTTTTTAAAAAAAATATGCGTTTGACAATTTTTTAAGAATCTTGTTTGGGCCAAAGTGATTTTCAAAAGCTTTCTTATTTCTCAAGAATCCCACCTCACTATGGCTCTATTTGGTACTATTGTGAACGGAAAATGATTATACCAAGAGCACCATTAGAAAGAATTATGTTTAAATTTAAAATTCGAGTAACTAATAACACTTTAAGTGCTTTGAGAAAAAAATGCTAAAACTACTAGTTTTAGAAAAAAGTATTTGTGATTAAAAACACTTTTGATTAGGTTTGTCAAAGAGCATAAAAAAGCTTTCAGATCCAAAAGCACTCTCAAAGTAATACCGAACATAGCCTATACATTGAGGCATTTAGAAAAATAACTCTTTCTCTAGCCTAAATATTAGAAAAAGTTATCTCACATTATTTTTCTTTCTTCTCCTCGTTCTTCCCGTCCATATTTCTTTTAGCCTCTCATTCTTCTTGATCGTTATACTCTTTTTCTTTTTCAAACCTCCATCGCTTGCCTCTTTCCCCCTCTCCTCTTTTTTTCTCCTCGAACCTTTCATCCCCTCGCTTCTCTCTCCTTCCGCTCTTTCTCTTTATCTTCATACCTACAATCCCTTTGCCTCCATTTCTTCATTCTCTATACCATTAGGGTTTCTTCCCTCTTCTTAACCATAAAGCATGAATTTCTTTTTTCTCTCGCATCTTTTTCAACTTTTTAATAGGTTCAATGCTTGGATATGTAAAATCTTATATTTATGCTAAATATTATAATTCAATTCATGTAATGTGGTTAAAATATAGAAACCTAATAATATAACATATGCAATTAAATAAAAATACCAAAATGGAAAAAAAAAATTTAAAGTTTTTTGTATTTCGATTATGATATTGGATGTTTTTCATTTTTTATTATTAGAGAATTTTTTAATCTCATAGGAACATGACAAAAATATTTTATCAAATAGTTGTATATCAAAAAAGACTTTTGTCATTTAGACAAAAGTTTTGTAATAGTCATTGTCAAATAGTTTTACTTACTGAAAATGACTTTTTGCCAACAGCTCTTGTGGATCAGAAGGATTTGAACCAAGAATTCAAAAAGTATATGATGCAGTATTAGTATATCTCAGACATAATTTAATTGTAATAACTTGTCCTCTAAAAAGGGGAAAATGGAATGAATAGATAGTAAATTATGATATTTTGATATTTCTTCGAAATAAGATAACTCTTTTTAAGCCACAACAGTGTCGAACAAAGACTAGGATAGTACATGTTACGTTAGAAAACGAAATAATAAAGACTCTTTATGGCAATGGTAGAGCTTGACGATCCAGATTCATTTCCAATCTAGTGGGTTACCTTCATTGTCAAACAGTTTTACTTACTGAAAATGACTTTTTGCCAACAGCTCTTGTGGATCAGAAGGATTTGAACCAAGAATTCAAAACGTATATGATGCAGTATTAGTATATCTGAGACATAATTTAAATGTGATAACTTGTCGTTTAAAAAGGGGGAAATGGAATGAATAGATAGTAAATTATGATATTTTGATATTTCTTCGAAATAAGATAACTCTTTTTAAGCCACAACAGTGTCGAACAAAGACTAGGATAGTACATGTTACGTTAGAAAACGAAATAATAAAGACTCTTTATGGCAATGGTAGAGCTTGACGATCCAGATTCATTTCCAATCTAGTGGGTTACCTTGTTTCCTTCCCTAGTTACATGAGAGAAAATGACAACTTTGGAACCCGAACAAAAGAGATCTGGGTGTTTGATAATGGGGTGTTCTCACCATCCGTAAAACATGTGACAATTTTTTTTGATGAAACAGATAGAGTCTTACTACTCCAGCCAGCACAATATATCATAAATAATGAGAAACATACAAACATCAATTTTACAAGATGTAAAACAAGCGAGACAAACTGAAAGAAGACAACAAGAACACCGACAATAACAAAATTACAGGAGCCTACAGCTAAACTGGGCGACCATAACAGCTACAAACTGTGGAAGAAAGGAGTAGCTCGTGCCAGACAAGCAAGGCACTAGTCCAGGTAGACCCCCACCATCAAGGTCGACCCAGCAAGAGAAAAGCCACCAACACCACAGATCGCACTCCACCGCAGATTAGCACACCACGGCAGGACAGCGAGTGCCCCAAACAGCAGCCGCGCTGCTGCGGACGCAGCAATCCAGAGATGAAAACGCAGCCCAAATAACCTTCTAGCCAATAGAACGAAGGACGAAAAGACAGAGCAGAAGCTCTGCTTGGCCAGAACAGAAGGGGATGGCAACACCACAACGCGGTGCCACTGCAACCTACAGACTGGCCCAAACAACACTAACCAAACCCCAATACACCAAACGAAACAGAACCACCGAAGAAACACAAATGCCAGGATACGGCAAACAAACTCAACAAAGCCGCACCAAACGAAAGAATCCGATATAACCAAACCACACACATATCAGTAATAGTAGAAAGATACAAGCAAAAGCCACCAAACCACAAACACAGCACAACAAAGTCGCTAAAACCACCAGAACATATGAGGGTGTTGCCCATTAGCTAAGAACATAAAATTGTAGACAATAGATAAAGATGAGTCAAAAACAACCAAAGAGAACTAAGTAAACATGAGCCACCAAGTCAGGAAAGCCAAAGATCCAGGCATCAAGACCCCGCGAGAACGCAACCTCAAAACCAACCATAACAGACCAGTACAGCTGAGCCAAAGGAAGAGGAAACTCAATCCTCAATGCAGGTGCAAAAAATGTGGAACAGATCCATGTGACAGAACCAAGTGACATGAGGCAAAACAGCCCCACACGAAGTGACAAAGCACAACCTGCACAGAAAAAATAAGAGAGAAAACGCAAGAAAATCGAAACAAAGTAGCAAATAGAAAGTGTGCAATACAAAGGGAGCAACCACAAAAAAATGAGAAGATAACCACCAATGCCTAGAAGAAAGATACAATTTATAAGAAGATAGGAGGAAAGAAGGGCACACTCTCTTTGGGAAACTCGTTGATGAAAAAGAAACATACACAGAATAAGAAGAAACATACAACGCAAAAAATGAATAAACACAATAACAGAAGATAGGAGGAAACAAGGCACACCAGTAAAAAGCTAAGGAAATAGTGTATGCATACATTCACGTGTATGCCTACACAGAGAGAGAAGATAGGAGAAGAGAAGGCACACTACAAAATAGCTAATGACATGGCTAAACGAGATGAAACAGACCCAACAGGCCGAGAAAATACTATCAGCACAGAAAAGACTAACCAGACTGCCAACTCAGATGACAGAATTAAGCAAAAAATCATTTGTGCACAAGAAGATTTTCCGACACTGTAGCTGCTTTCTTAGCTAAAATATGCGCACTCACGCGAATCTGCAAATTATTATAGAGTTTCTTATTGTATTTACGCTTAGCGGGAGGAGGATCGACCTCCACCAAAGGGGACGAAATGATAACAAGGTCGGACATGCTAGCCTCATCTTTGTTGAGGCAAGAAGAGGGTAAGAGGAAACAGGAAGAACCTGATGAAGATATTGGAATGGAATTAGTTTGATAGGAATAACGGGAAAAAGAAGAGTCACCAAGAATCGGTAAAAACATGAAGGGAAAGAGAAGGATATGTCTAACCTCCATCAGGAGATGATTGATACATAAATGAACCCCTAAATATTGATAAATCGAGAAGATGCAGCCCGGAAGATGAAAAGAGAACGTAGAATGATTGGGAGAAGCGATCATCATAGAACATGTGACAATTTTTGCTAATTATAAAAATACTAGGTTTGCCCGTTGACACGTGCCTACGGCACGTTTTCGGAACGGTGCACCTTATTTGATTATATAAAATAGTTTTGGAGGTCCAACAAATTAATTGAAGTAGCAAATATATTATATGAGAAACTTTTGAGGGTCCAGAAAAAAAACATATTATATGATTTTTTGATTTTTTGAATTATTTTTAAAGTTTTTAAATTTTAAATTTTTTTTGTTTCTTAATTTTTTGAATAGAAGAGGGAGGGAGGGAGAGAAAAAAAATTTAAATAAATATAGGAGTTGTTTTGGGTGGGGGATTTGAATTTGAGTTTTGGAGAGAACTTTTGGGGGGAAAATATGTTTTGTGAGGTTAGATCTGGGCCTTTGATTTTTGAAGGAATTGAAGGAGAACCACTTGATAGCTTTCTTTGTGTTTTATTATATAGATATGATTTAGATAAAAAATGTTGTACAATATATTATAGTTTGGATTAAGGCCCAGGACTAAAGCCTAACTGGGTAACCCAATGCCCTCCCCATGTCCTGGGCCAACAAGTGGCCCAACGGCCTAGGATTCTGAAGTTGACCGTCCTTCTGAGTTTCTCTAGGATTGGGTTGTCCCTTCAAGAACGGGTTGTGCCAATCTGGTCCAGCCCATTTTCCGCAAAAGAGAAAATCTTTAGTACTTTAGTGTATGCAATCAAAATTTTGATTAGCACTCAACATCTTAATCCTGAACATTATATTCACAAAAATAGAAACCTAAGATCTAAGCTTCAATTCTAATGATGCTGGACCTCATTCTGTTTCACCATGATAACTTTGTCTACCCAAGCAAAAATAATGAAATTTGATAGACTAATAGGAATCAGTACCATCATCTCGTGCATAATGTTGTACGTAGGGAATGAAGGGGATTGCATTGTGAGCAAAAGACTCGCTCCAAATCCCCCAAAAATAAAGATGATGTATCAAACAACCACTAATTCCAAACAGACAAACTAACTAACAAACAAACAAACGAGGCCACAAACAAAGTAATGCTTTGCGGCCTTCCATTACTTGTTCCTTCCCACCCTCATTTTTATCCTTCAAAAACTATTCTTCATCCCATCTTCTTCTCCACTCCCTAACAACAACCAACTCTTTCAAACATCGATCATATCCTCCTCCTATTCATCCTTCCCTCCTTCCTCCCTTCCTTTCTCATTCTCCTACAAAACTTTCAATCATGGTAAGTATCTTTCTTTACTATTCACTCCTGTTTTATCTCGATTAACATTTTCACTTTCCATTTTTTTGACATCAGTGTACCTTTTATGTTTTGAGAAATCCTCATTTGCCATTGCATATGAGGCGCACTAGCATGTTAGAGATTGTATTGCATGAGCTAACTTAAAATGGTTATCATAATTAGTTTTGTTATGGTAAGGCTAGATTGCTAGTTAATAACTTTAGGGATAACAAGATAATATAGGAAAATGCAGTTTGGCACCTCGACGTTAGAATCAAATTGCACAGTTACATTTTTACCTCTTCAAAAGATTTGAGCATCTTTCTTGATGGATTACAGCACAAATATAGTTGAACAATTCGGCATTAGTTGGCCAAGGGTGCCAAAGTAGAAAAAATGAAACTCTGCGGGGTAAGGGGTAACTGTCGTCTTCAAATATTGCGGTGCCACGCCACATTTTGCCTAAGAATAATGTGATGAGATGTCATTAGGTAAGCCATGAAATTTTTTTTTTGGGTGAAAAAGTAAGCCATGTAAATAATTTGTAAGATCGGTTTTGAATTGAAAGTTTAGTACATAACACTGAATACTCATTTCTCCTTGTGAAAGCTATTAGCCCAACAACTTAATGGAAGAAGAGGAGCATAGTGATACAGAATCCATGGGAAATTAAGCAAAATTGTGCAATTCATATATATATATATATAGAGCTCTCTTTACTTTTCTTTTTTCGTCTTGTTGAAATTTACGTGGCCACGTACCTGCATGCCTCAAGAGATCCTTCTCAGTCTCGTCCTTGCTATTCCTACTTGGACATAACTAATGACAATTTTCATTGTTGCAAGGCGAATGCCGCATCAGGAATGGCCGTAGATGATGAGTGTAAACTCAAATTCTTGGAGCTAAAGGCAAAGCGGAATTACCGATACATTGTGTTCAAAATCGATGAGAAGGCACAGCAAGTGATAGTAGAAAAGCTGGGAGAGCCCGAACAGAGTTACGATGACTTCACTGCCTGCCTACCTCCAGATGAGTGTCGTTATGCAGTTTATGACTTTGATTTTACCACTAATGAGAACTGCCAAAAAAGCAAGATCATCTTCGTTGCCTGGTAAGCATTACCATTTATCCTATTCTGTACTGAAATATAACTTTAATTATATATCAAGGAAGTCTGTTATATCTCTCTTTCTCTCTATTTCTGTATGTGCGAATCCTTTTACTATATTCAAATTGTGTATTATAAATTACTGGGGAGATCTAAAATTAGACTGATATTGTAACCGTTTTGCTGTGTACAGGTCTCCTGATACCTCAAGAGTGAGGAGTAAGATGCTTTATGCTAGTTCAAAAGACAGATTCAAGAGAGAACTTGATGGAATCCAAGTCGACTTCCAAGCAACTGATCCAAGTGAGATGAGCATGGATATTGTAAAGTCAAGGGCAATATCCTGAAAAGCTACTGGTTCTCCATGAATGCTTGAATTTGTCTATCACAGTTTATTTTCTTAGTTTGTACTCCTCTTTTACGGAAGAATTTGTCAATCTTTATCTTTTCCATAAGCGTCATTGGTCTCTCCATCATGTTATAATGTTACTGTATGCATCAATCTCTTTTGTTTTCTATGGATACTTCAAAGATCAAAGTGCTATTTATTTATGCTTGATGTGCTTTAAAGAAATTTTCAAATTTTTTAACTTCTTTAGTTTTGTTACATGACTTCAGTTAAGTTTAGGAACATGTACTAAGAATAGGAGTATATTTCTTGTAATTTTAATGAAAATGCTCTGATATCTTTACTAAGCAATTCTTTCATTAGAGTTTTATTTTATAGTTTATAATTATTCAACAAATATGACTCAATGTACACAACTACCTTTGAGCAACTTTATCCAGGTTAGCTGCCACTCTCTGTGTTGAACAAATATATTTCCATTCCTCTCCTTTTTCTGCCATAACCTAAATTACAGGAGATAAAAGAACTTGGGTAGCACAAGTTGACTAGCACACAGGGCGTTCATCTCAGTCCATTGTTTGATGTTTGGATATATTTCTTTTTTCCGTACCCTATTAAGTGTGTAGCTTCCATTGTTGATCATATATGAAAGCTCATAAAGCCATTCAGGGAGGTTGGAGGAATCGAGCTCAAGCTGATATGTTTTAGTGTGTAGCTTCTGTTGTTGATCATATATGAAAGGTCGTAAAGTGATAAAGCCATTTATGGAGATTGAAGGAATCAAGCTTGATGCGGATGAAAATTACAGCTAATCGGGGCCGTAATATACCAGCGAGAATCTCAGACTTCCTAAGAGCAAAATGGTAACTTCACAACAACAGCAGGCCCGCAGTGAGAACTTTGGCCACCCTCAGGCCCACCATCTCATCTCAGTTCATGAATGAGGCTGATTCGCAACCCAAACATGGGAGATTAACCAGCCAACCATGGATGGCAATCAAATCTCCTAAAATAGGAAGGTAATAACTGATTTGATTCATTGTTTAGAGGAAAAGCCAGGAAGGGACCATCGTTCCAAGACCCCTGCACCAGTGTCATCCATATTGAAGAGTCCTACGGGTCCACCCGATCCGATGGATGAAAGATGAAGACCTAAAGCGCCTCCAAAAGATGAAAGATCGCCTCACCCGGATAGGGCAAGAGGAGAGGTAGAAAGCAGGGGGTACCGACCCAACGTACCTCCTTTTTCCCTTTCAACCTCGAAGCCCTAGTCCCGAGAGACTTGAAACCTCCCACCGTCGAGACTTATAATGGCAAGTCTAATCCGACGAATCATATCGAGAGTTTTAAAATACTCATGATGATTCACTATGCATCGAATGCAGTCTTTTGCATGACATTCCCCACCACCATCTGAGGCTCGGAAAGAGAATGATACTCCCGACTCACTCTCGGCTCCATCTAGTCCTTCGACCAGCTCGAGGAGAGCTTCCTTACGCACTTTGTGACTAGTCGCAAGGCGAAGAAGATGAGGGCCTTCATGCTAGACTTGAGAATCTCTCAGGGACTTCGTCCAGTGATTTACAGCAAGGCCTGGTCCATCCCCTCTCTCAACTCTGGGGTCTCAAAGGCCGCCTTCAGGCGCAACGTCCAACATGACCACCTCAAAAACTGCCTCGCCAAAAATCCACTTTCAGATTTTTTTTCCAACATCCTCATCCAGAGAAAAAAATATATCCGAGCCGAGGAGGCCCTTCACTCAGGGGGGGGGGGGGGGGGCAAGCAATCAACGCAAGGGTAAGCAGAAGGGTGATAACACCGAGGCTCCTAAGATGTCGCTAAAGGACACCTTCGATCAGAGGCGTCCCTCTCCTATGCCTCAATTGGATAAATTCACCCCACTAAACGCTAGCATCTAGGCAGTGCTAATGGAAATGGAGAATGAGGGACTCCTCCGCCCCCTGCCCTGAATGAACACCCCCGGGAAAATAAAAGCATAAGAGGTTTTGGTGTCAGTTCCGTCGTGATCACGTGAATGAAACCAATGACTGCTAGACCCTTAAAGAGGGGATCAAGGCCTTGATCCGACGAGTCTATCTACCAAGTTCACGTCGAAGGACAAAGCAGACCCTCCTCCAGTTCAGGGGCCCAATATGTGTCCGAAGTTGGAGCTCGAATCCCAGGAATCCAGACTGATGGTCATCTTCCATTCTATGCGCGGAGGGCCCATAAGGGCAAAGTATAACTCCTCCAGGAAGGCATTCGCCCAAAAGGTGAACTCTGTACACAACTGCCTTCCTCCCAAGAGCTCGGGGATATTTGTCACTATTTTAGACGTACACTTGGAGGGTGTCAGCACCCCCAATTTGCGATGCCTCAGTGATTAGAGTCTGCATTGCAGACCATGATTTCTTCCGAATCTTAGTGGGTAATTGCTACTCAGTCAACATCTTTTTCCTAGAGGCTTTTAAGGGCCTCAAACTCTCTCGAGAAAGGCTGAAACCCACTGGTTACACCTTCCATGATTTTTTTGAGGCACCTATCCAAGTTGAGTGGATCATAACCCTCGATATGACAGTGGGAAAGGCCCCGCGATCTGGATAGAAATGATTTAGTTTATTGTGGTCAATGTCAAGCCCGCCTACATGCTATCTTTAGACGCCCTGGCATAGCACCAATACAGGCTATTGCGGCCTACCACATGAAGATGAAATTTTCCATGGTAGCAGAGTTTGGGGTAGTCAAAGGAAGCCAAGAGGCGGCCCGAGCTTGCTACACAGCCACAGTGGGGGACATGGTCCTTGCCCTTGATGCGATAGAACTACCCTCGGAGGAGCCTAATCAACTCTGAACCTGTTGATGACTTAGGTGAAGTCCCGTTCTCAGAGGACGACGACTAGAAGAAATTCCTAGTAAGATCCTTCTGCCTGAACTCAAAGAAAACATCATCGGCTATATCTGAAGGGACCGAGACCTGTTGTAACACCCCGAATCCCAAATACCACTGAATTCGAGTTCCACAGGATCTTTTCACTTCTCTTCGTACAATTTTACAAGGAAATAAAAAACTTTACTTTACATCAGAGTTACATTATGCATCAACATTTGTACAGCGGAAGTAAATTTTTACATCAATGAATGAAATACAACAACAGTTGAATAATCTTTAAGCATCAGGTCTTCTTTAGTCTTTTTCATGTACCTTTTCCTTGCATAGAAACTGTGGATACGTCAGTTCATTCAACTGACGAAATATTATACACGGCCATCCTCTCTATGCCGAAAACAGTATAACGATTCTCAATACTTAACAAACCATAAACTTGTTCACAAACAAAGCTAAAGGGACTATCCTACAGATGTCGTATTGTGAATGTGCACTTAGTCCTTAATGCAAATATTTCTATTATATGACACTAATGCGCACTTGTTCAGAGTTTATGCAGCCCATACTACATAGGTCAAAGGGCAAGCCCTTAAACCGTTCTTCATCTTGTAGGGTTCAATCCCTCGCCATGACTTAATCTACTACTGTAACTATGGTAAGTATTCTAGATGTTTTATGACCTACGAACTCATGTTTAGGCGCCTTGGAGGGAATCCCAATGCACTGACACATGACTCATCATGCAGGTATCCTGTGGTAATTTAGCTCCTACTATAGACATGACACCACCCGCAGTCACCAAACACCCCACGAGCATCGCCATCGGGGCGGTACTTTAGAGTAGTATCCACGTCCTACTCATGATGCATCATGGGACATTCTGTAAATACTCTCACGCCGCCAATCCAATGGCCCTCATACTCAATGTTTTTCTTCTTACTTTCATCACATCTTCACTATGTATCTAATCCTTAGTTTAATTGAATCATGAACAAAGTTAATCCCTTAGGATTAGCACTCCCACTATACCGGTCTTATTCATTCATTTCACATGACCCAAATCTTGGTCCTTTTATTCCAAATATCATTTTCATATTTTTTTTATTGCTGGTATAAGACTTAGCTACACCCTAGTTCTTAATTTCAACTCATAATTACAACATCGAGCTTTTCATACTCACAAAGTCCTTTTTTCATGATTAATCACAGTTCACGTGTCATAATCATAGTATTCATGTATCCATATTCATAATATCCTTCATAACTCAACATGTCGTTTAATTACATTTTCATACACCATTTCATGCATAAACAATAAAAATTCAACTTGTCATAATAGTTCATTCATTCCACAAATCTCTTATTCTTATTTCAATCCATACTGATTTCACAAATTGTAATTTCAATTAGTTACACAAATCAAACTTCCAAATTTCTCATTACTAATTCTCATTTTTAAAACTCCTAAAAAATAACACATTTATTTTTTTCCTTTATCCCAAAAGACAATTTAATTAAAAACAAGTCCTTTCTTGCAAATAGCCTCAAATTCTCAATTATACTTTACCAAAAGTTATAAAAATTCTCTCATGAAGTCTAATTAATTTCAGTAATTAATTCCATATTTTTCTTAATTTTAATTTATTTTTAAAACTCAAAATAATCTTAATTTCCCAAAAAAAAATAACTTTTTAAACTAAAGCCCACAACCGGATTCGAACCCACAACCAGCGGTCCAAAGGACAGCGCCCAAGACCACTGTGCCAAAGCCACAGAGGCGATATGATATGGGTTATTGTCCATGTGAATTGGCTTTCGGCATTTCGAAATTTTTAACAAAAAATAAAATAAAAGCTCCTTCTCAGTATCGAACCCGAGACCAGAGACCAAGCCCCCCCGCTACTGTAGAGACTGAAACCAATCTGACCAAATGGTCTAAGTGGCCAGATTGTTTTGAAAAGAAATTGGTTGGATTTGAACTAGTTCTCTGTTCATCTCTACATTTCATAATTTTCAAAAAAAACGATTTTTGTTTCGTTTTCTTTTCTTTTGAAAGCAAAATTTTCTAGCTTATAACATACATAAATTTACAGTAAACCAGTATTTTTATAATGATTATTTGCTTTATAAAACATGTATTTTGGTCCTACTTTATGTTCTATGTCCATATTTTCGACATTGAGAACAATAACACATTTTGTTCATAATTTAGAATTAGAATTCCACAATCTACTATGTTCTTTTGTTATTTTTCTTATTAACATCCTATTACATTTTTAGAACACAAAAATCTCATCTTTCTATAATAACAAAATTCTATTTTAGACAATTAACTACACATGATGCATTTAATCAACTATTTGTAAACACAAATTTTACCCTAACATTCATGTAGCACAACAATATGGTGATTTCTAGCACATTAATTCACCATTTATTCATTAGCAATCAATCCATCAAACATTCTCTAAATTACCACTCCACTTTTAATTAAACAAGCATGGTTCCAATTTTCAACTAATTGATTCATAATAATTTCATTAAATCATCCCTAGCATGGTATCTAGTTCTAGAAGTATGAGAAACACCCACCTCTTTGGAGAAACACGAAATGAAAAGCTCCTAGAGTCTCCTAGAATGCAAGAAAGTAGCCTTCTCCTCCTAGATTGTGTTGCAAAATGCTCCCTTTCTTGTTCTTTGGTGCAACCCGAGCTTCCCCTAGTGCTTATAATGGGCCGACCTCCTTTTGGTTGGGACACACACACAAATGCACACTCAATCTTTCACTTCCTAATATATTACTCTCCTATATAGTTTCTTCCTTTCAATTATTTTTTTCTTAGTGTTGTATACATGAAGGTAGGGGATTTTTATACTAGTTTTAGGATAGATTGGAGGGCTAGGATTTCACTAGATGGTTGTAGGTGAATGGCTAGGATAAGATGGGAAGTTGTAGCAACCACCCATAAGCAAATAACCACCGATGCACACAAACCCACTCTCCCACTCTTCTCTTAGCCATACCCGGCTTCCTAGGGTGTGCAAAGCACACACACGTGCATGCACGTGCGCCTTCTAGTACCCCATATTTAAAGTTTGTACAAATTTAATTAATCAATTGTTCACCAATTGTGTCTACATGATAAGTTGTGACAATTTAAAGGATTAATTAAGTTTTTGGGCCTCAAAATAGTGGGCTTTAGGCTTATGGGCTAATTAAAAAATATTTAATTATTAGAGTGGACTTAAAATAAGAAAACTAGTTTACGCTTTATAAAATAGGCTTTTTAGAAAGATAAAGGGAAAGAAAGAAATAATTGTCTATGTTATAAAAGTAAATATTATAAAAATAAATATGCGTACGAAATTTTGCACGTGCACAACACATGAAAACTCAACATTTCTTATTAAGATGAAAATTCAGGGTATTACACCTATTCTCCTGGATGACATCCGATATGCCTAGTATCTCAGAATAATTTATAAGCATAGGTTGAGTATCGATGCAGATGTCAGACCAGTGCAGCAAAAGTGCCAGAAATTTACCTAGGAAAAGCAACATGTCGTGAAGGAAGAGGTCGACATGCTCATTGCTGCTTGCGTGATCCAAGTGATTAGCTACCCATAATTGCTAGCTAACGTAGTAATGGTCAAAAAGGCCAACTGCAAGTGAAGGATATGTATAGACTTCACGAACATCAACAAAGCATGTCCAAAGGACCCCTTCCCGCTCCCAAACATCGATGCCTTAATAGATTCCACATCCGAACATGAACACATGAGCTTCATTGACGCATTCAAACGGTACAATCAGATTCGTTTGTTTCCTCTAGACATTCCTCATATCTTCTTCATCATTAACCAAGGTCTCTATTGCTACAGTGTCATGTCATTTGGAATGAAGAATGCAGGTGCCACTTACCAGTGACTAGTTAATAAAGTGTTCAAAGATCAGATTGGTCGGAACATGTAGGTCTACGTCGATGATATGCTCATCAAGAGCATTAGAAAGGAGGACAATGTCAAAGATCTCAAAAATGCCTTTGGAGTCCTGAGGAAGCATAACAAGAGGCTGAACCCCTCTAAGTGCACCTTCGGTGTCTTCTTGGGGAAAGTTCTTGGGCTTTATGGTCAGCCAGAGGGATATAAAAGATAACTCGGAGATGATACAATCCACGATGCCCCCTAACAATGTTAAAGAGGTTCAGATACTTATGGGGGGCCTGGCGGCGATCGGACGATTCCTCTCTAAATCCGAGGAAAAGTGCCTCCCCTTCTTCAAAGCTCTATGCGGTGCCAAAAACTTCGAGTAGGGGAACTAGAATAGAAGGCCTTCAACCAATTGAGAGAGTATCTTGTGAACCCCCATCTACTAAGTAAACCCGAGCTAGACCAGAACATTGGAACAAACTCTTAGTGCCATCCTCGTATGGGAAGAAGATAGGGTACAAAAACCCATTTATCGTGTAAGTAAGCTCCTCCACGATGTCGAGCTCCGGTATACCAAAATGGATTAGATGGTGTATGCATTGACTGTCGCCGCCCAGAAGCTTCGTCCCTACTTCCAAGCCCACTCCATCCAAGTCCCACGGAACAACCCTTAAAGCAATTCCTTCAAAAACCTCAATGCTCCGGACAGTTGGTGAAATGGTCCATCGAGTTGAGCCAACATGACATCAGCTATAAGCCGAGGATGTCCACCAAATCCCAGGCCTTCGTTGAGTTCATCATTGAAAGCACCATCCCCAACTCATCCGAAGTATAGGAAGATGTTCCCATCTGTAGCGTTTACGTTGACAGATCATCATGCAAAGAAGGAAGCGAGGCAGGGCTGATACTGCTTGGACCAGACGAGTTTGTCCTCTAGTACTCCCTTTGCCTAAATTTTTTAACATCCAACAACGAGGCCAAGATGAGGCATTGATGGCAGGCTTACATTTGGCTTGAAAAGCCATGGCTTGACCGTTGAGGGCGTTCAATAACGCCCAATTAGTGGTGAACCTGACATTGAGAAAGTACAATGCCAGAGATGCCTGTATAGTCAAGTACCTTGCCTACGTCGAGGAACTTCTAGCTGCTTTTTAAGAAGCCTTAGTCGCTCAGATTCCCCGTGAGGAAAACGGTCAAGCAGACGCTCTCTCTAAATTGGCTTCCTCTTCCTTTGAAGGGCTGGACTGCACAATTCTCATTGAGGTCCTAGTCAATTCGAGCATAGAGGCAGAAGCTGACCTTCTACGTGTACGCACAAGAGGCCACAGGGCGATTGGCGGGATTCCCTAATTAACTTCCCTGACAAAGTGATCCTTCCTACCGAGTCAAAGGAGGCAAGGAAGGTTTGGATCAAAGCGGAATGGTACATTCTTGTATAAGGGGTCCTATTCAAGCACACCTATCCCGAGGAGACATTGTATGCCCTCAATGAAACGCTGGGGGGGAGCCATATGGGAGCCAGATTACTTGCCTAGAAGATTCTCAACCACGGATATTACTGGCTGACTCTACTCCCAGACTTTTAGGAACAAGTATGTCGATGCACCCCCTGCCAGAGATTTTCCTCTATTAGGTGCACCCTCAGGAAGAGCTCAAATTCATGGAGATCCCAACCCCCTTCGATACGTGTGGGATGGACCTGGTCGTGCCTATCCCTCTGGCGACTGGTCAAAGAAAGATTCTTGTTGTGTCTTTAGATTACTTCACGATGTGGGTCAAAACAGAACTGCTGGAGTCCATAACAGAACACAAAATCCATCATTTCTTTTGGAAACATATCTTTTGCAGATTCAGAATTTCCTGAAACTTGTTCACCGACAATGGCACACAATTCGCAGCAAAGTGTTCCACAAGTTTTGCACGGACTTAGGGATTCAGCAGAGGGTTTCTTCCATTTCCCATCCTTAGTCCAATGTACATGCTAAGAACACAAACTGATAGATCCTCGATGGCCTAAAAAATCGACATGACGAATCTCCCAAAGGATTGTGGAGGAGCTGCCAAGCGTGCATTGGTCATACAGAACAACCAAACAATCCCCATAGGGGAATCGCCGGTTAACCTCACATATGGCTCTGAGGCCATAATTCCTCTGAAAGTTGGAATGCCTTTGCCATGATTGGTGACCGTTAACGACGAACATAACTTTGAGGCCCTCCAGGCCAACTTGATCTAGTTGACGAGGTGCGTGAGAAATTATCCCTCTGAAGGAACATCTACCAGCACAGGGTGGAAAGCTTCTACAATAAGAAGGTTTGACCCACCAGCATCAAAGAAGGGGACCAGGTCCAGAAGAAGTTCAAAATTTCCAACTCCCATAGGAGGGAGAAATTAGCTCCAAATTGGAAAGGTCCTTACAAGGTGTCCAAAGTGGTCCGTCCTGGGACATACCGACTTGAAGACCTCGGGAGAAGGGATATAGCAATGACATGGAATGCAGAATATTTGATGAAGTTTAAGGACGGTACCTAACACTCCTCCATGAGCTTCAGAAAATAGTAATAAAACCATGATGGCTAATAAATGTAAGAAACCACTTAAGTTTATTATCACCTATGAATGAAGTTTAATGAAATTTAATGTGTTTCTCCTTCGGCATCAGCTTCTGGATTCACTCCCAAAATCTCAACGATGTTCTCGAGAAATTGTGACAACTGATTGCTGAGCTTGATCTTCTCCTGAAATCTCAACTTCAATTTTTCTTAGTTCGTCCCATGGTGCGTCATCCGAGCCACTCGCAAAAAACATAAATATTGCTCGTCTCTTCCCTCGGAGTATTATATGAGCTACACGCGAAAAACTTCAATTTCACCTGCCTCGTTCCTCAGAGCATCATCCAAGCCACTCGCAAAATAATCTCAATTTTGCTTGGTTCATCCCTCGACGCGTCATCTAAGTCACTCGCAAAAATTTAAATTCGCTTGGCTAGTCGCTCAACATGTTCGCGAAAAGTCAACAAATTACACAACCCATTTCATCCGAATGATAAGACTCGTGTCCCGACCTTGGCTCATAGCGTCCCCAACCGGATCTGGATCCATGACCATTCGAAAACCATCATTAATCGGTAGAGTCCAAACCATGGTTCGATGCACTTGTCGCAACCTGCACGAAAATGGTGGAAAAACATAACTCACCATTAGCAATTGCTCCCACAACATACTACTCTTCTGAAAATAAGTTCTGAGTTCTACCCATGGTTCGACGATTCTGTAGTAGCTTGCACAAAAGCAATCTCCAAACTGAGCTCTCCATTTGAAATTGTTCCCTCAACCTATCTTTCCTCAACGACAATATAATAGTCTAACTCGCAGTTTAAAGCCAAGCCATCGACTTTTGACTACATGAATCCAAGGGAGAGGCTCGCTGCTTGAAGTTGCTCTTACAACTTGTTGAACCTTCGAAAAGATGTTAAGTCTCTAGTTTCGGCAAGCATTGACTTTAGTAAGAGACAAAACTTCTAAACTCAGTCAGAAAGGATTCATCTAAAATTCGGCCAAATGGAGCCATCACAGACAATCAAAACAATAAATACAAGCTTGAAAGCTTGAAGTGTTTTATTTCATAGTTGTTACACGCTTGGAAAACTGAGTGATCAACTACAAACATATACAATCGGCACCGTTAATGCACTCTAGCTCATACAAGGGAAGACCTTGCCTAAGGAACTTCCTCACTAATGACATCCCCCTACCGACTCACGCAGACCATGTCCAGCAAAACGAATCGAAATCTACGCCGGGGGTTGCCGGTCTAGAAATTCTCGAGTGCTAACCAAGCTAGACATTCCAGCTACCCCGCTCTGAGCATCCCTAGGGTTCATCGGCTTCATCTGAACTCCCATAGATGGACCTCGAAATGAACTCCAACCACTGAGAAGATGGGTGGCCCTCAACCCCGACATTCTGATATATTTCTAACTCTTTCTCTACAAGCATTAACCGAAGGAAGGAGTCCATAGTCCAGAAGCCACCCCATCTTCAAGTGAAATTAATGTGTTTCTCCTTTGGCTTAATCTTCTGGATCCATTCCCTACATCTCAACGATGTTCCTGAGAAATTGTGACAACTGATTATTGAGCTTGATCTTCTCTTGAAATCTCAACTCAAATTTTGTTTGGCTCTTCCATCGGTGCTTTATCGGAGCTACTCGTGAAAAACATCAATTTCTCTTGGCTCATCCCTCGGCGCATTATCTGAGCCAGTTGAAAAAAACTTCAATTTCACTTGGCTCATTCTCGGCGCATCATCCGAGCCACTAACAAATAAAATCAATTTCTCTTGGCTCGTCCCTCGGCATGTTCACGAAAAGTCAACAAGTATAGAACCATGTTCATCTGAATGACAGGACTACTATCCACACCTTGGCTCATAGGTTCCCCAATGACTCGTTAGCCATCTAATTATGGTCAAGGCTCACCAACCGGATCTGGATCCATGACCAGTCGAAAACCATCATTAATAGGTTAAGAGTCTATACCATGGTTCTGCGCTCCTGTCGTAACTTGAGCAAAAGCGGTGGAAAACATTACTCACCATTAGGAACTGCTCCCACAACCCATTACTCTTTTGAAAACAAGTTCGGAGTCCAACCCATTGTTCGACGCTTCGATAGTAGTTTGCACAAAAGCAACTACAGAATTAAGCTCTCCATTCGAAACTATTCCCTCAACCTGTTCTTTCCCCCAACGACAAGATAAGAGTCCAACCCGCAGCTTAAAGCCTAGCCCTCGAATCTTGAATACATGAATCCAAGGGAGAGGATTTCTTGGATTCAGTATCGGGAATATGGTCTAACTCTTAGTGCAAGAGAGACAGGGCAATGTTCTGGAAATTACAACATGACAATACTATAACGGTGATATCTTGCAACCTATAAATCGGATTAGGAAACCGTGAGATGTTCTGGTTTCTACACTTGAAGGGCTACAAGATGGATATATAAAACGTTCACTTTGGTGAATGAAAACCGTGTACACTTTATGTTCAATTTCAGACAACAACAGGACTGATGTATTCGAATGTTCAATAACATAATATGAAGTGTTTTAACGGTTCAGTATTTGAATATAGGAAATGACATGATAAGAAAGCTATTACTTGGTTTCACCGATGAATCCATAATAGATTTTGTAACCCCTGCTTTCGTAAATACGTATTTTCTGTGTATTTTCGGTATTTCAAATTTTTGTAAAATTATTTTTCCGCTTTCAAATTTCTTTTCTTAAAATGTATTGTCGGATCTCCTACTAAAGTTTATTTTCAATCAATAATTTTCATTATAACTATTTACGATGGTTTTTATACCCTATCAATGTTGTTGTTATTATTATTGTTCAGTATTATTATTATTACTGTTGTTTTGTTTATTATTATGATATTTGTTATTATTGTTATTATTATAATTACCTTTGATTGTTTATTTAAAAATCTATTTATATTGTGTTTAGTAGTATTTGAGTATTAATTTAATGCATACAAACTGATTATTGGTATTACAATATTATTTTGAACTATTCATTCATTATTTTTCTAAAATTCCAAACCATTATCTCATTGGATTTCTTCTTAAACCATATATACCAAATTACCTAAGCCCTTTTAATCTCTTATTGGATCTTTACACCCATACCCGTTTAATCCCAACTTGTTAACCTCTTTAACCCTATATACTACCGAAACCCAATAGCCTCTACCCTACTGTTAATTCCCCCCACTCAGAAAACCCTAGCCGTCATCTATACCCCTACTATGGCAACCCCATAGCCACTGTACATCCTCCACCTTCTCCATCTTCTTCCTCTCACCCATCCCGCACACCACCGAACTCCCCGCTGCCAACCTATTATCGTCCTCATCGTCTTTTCCCCTCCGCCGAGCCACAACGACCTCCACCTTGACAGCAACCCCCTGTCTTTCTCCTCCCATCAGCCTGTGTCGCGCCCTCACCCTACCGCCTGCAGCATGCCCCCATCACCAGCCTGAGTGATAGCCTCGTAATGCAGCGAAGCCTTGCAGCCGGTGCAACCTCCCGTCGCGACTCCACCCTGCGGCAGCAACAGCCCTTCAGTTGACGCAGCACCCCCCAGCGTTTCCGTCCTCTGCCCTGTGCGCCGTCAACCAACTGCCACCTTGCTACCCTGCTAGTCGCCGTCAGCTAGTGCAGCCCATTTCCATGGGTTATTGTTGGTCAAGTAGGTTTTGATCATGTTCAATCTCGGTTGTTGATTGCATCATCATCATCATCATCAAGATACTTGATCTCGAACGTCGGATCTCCCATGATCATTGCGATCGTGACCATCATCTTGATTTTGATCTTCGATCAGAGTCATCCGATCTGATCTGATCATCTTGATCTCTTGATCAAGCCATTCGATCTTCCTTGGTCTTGATCGTCATCAAGATCTGTGCTAGGAACGGTTCCCATTATTCTTTCGCTGAATTCATCGTCTACACCCCAAGGCAAGTATTTTCTTATATATTTCGTTTTCTAGTACAAGCTTTTTCTTAAAAATACTGCAAGTAGATTGTAAATGTTACTCCTTTTTGTTTATCGTTGATGATCTCATGTTTCGCCTTATCTATTACATGATCTAAGAGTCACAATCCTTCGTTGATACACTTGTTCACAACTAGTATAAACATGATACATTTCATGCAAAGTGTCTTATTGGTTTTGGTCCTGTCTTGGCTTGCCGTTTCGACCCCGATTAAATCAGAATATGAACTTGAGTCCTGAATATGAAACTTAGGCCTAGACATCTAGTTTACCACCCTTTCGACGGAATTGAATTCCGAGTTACGGTTTAGGTGATATCACAGTTTTACTGCTGTCGTGTCTGTAATCGCAGATTCATAAAAACTGCTTCACCACTTTGATTTGCAATTATTTCAACAATACTACCAGTAAGTAAGACTTGAAATTTTGCATGCTGATACTGGACACCCTAGAGAAAATTTTCTAATTTTCTCAGAATTAATTAATGAAGTTTCAACCCTGTTTCATTTGTATAAACTCAGTTTTACAAATTCTGGCTGAATACAAATATTGTATAGTTTGCTGTTTTGACATCAATTGTTACAAATTTTATGTGTCTTAATTATATGCATTCGAACTGGGCAGGAGTCTAGTTTCTAGACCTTCTGACGGATCCACATTTGCATTCTTTTAGCGATAGGAATAACAGTTTTGGTACAGCAACGTCATATTGTCCAGATTTGGAATTCTCGTCGTTCTTGAAATTTTGATTTGTTTTGACCCTCGAACATGTATCTTACCTAGCCTAGACTTGTTTCCTATTTTTGATCATGTATACTTGACCTCTTTCGCACACTTTCATACTTGGTTGATAATAATAATAAATAACAAGCTGGGGTTTAAGGGAAAGACAATAGTAGTGGACAATATAGGTAAGTGTACTCGGAAGGGGGCCCGTGATTCCCAGTACTTGGTTCATGAACTTGTTGTATCTTGAGCGTATTCATGAACCCATTACTTGGTTCATGAACTTGTTGTGCATTCATGAACCCACAGTTGGTTCTTGAACTTGTTAGTGCATTCACGAACTTGGTTCGTGAACTTGTTACATTATTTTTGTATTCATGAATCATGCTTGCTTGATACTTGATGCCTGAGTACACGGTCCTATAAAATTCACCACTAGGACTAAACGTAACTAATTGTATGCAGCAACCATATAGTAAAAGTATGGATGCATGAAGTGCTACCTAGATAGAATTAAACATTAGACTTAAGATTAACTTGTCACTTGTACACACTTGATACCCTACTTGATACTTGTTACTTGTTACTTGATACTTGTACGTGATACTTGTTACTTGATGCTTGATACCATTACATGTTCACTTACCACTTGTTCTACTACTAGTACTTATTACCCAATCTTGTCACTTGAGTTGTCTTTCTTACTAGCTAGTTTTTTGAATCCCACTACTTGTTGCATTCCTATTATATTATGTTATAGATTCTTGATTCCAGATCTCGTTTCATATTTCTTGCACTTGTTTTCATACCCTTGCTTGTACTACTTGCGGCCCTAACTTGTACTAAGGGCGTTTGTCTTGTTTTCTCTATTTTTTTTCTTTTTATATTTATATATATACAGACTTTGGAGACGAATTGCCTACTGGAATTGGTGAGCAGACGTTCTAGACTTTGCTTGGAGAAAAGACTTGCTTTAAATATATTTTTTTTGAGTTATTTACTTCTTTTGCTACTTGAATCTTGTAACGAGCTTATAGTCCCGAGTTTTATCTTTTGATCCAGATTTGAAAACTATTTGAAATATTATTATTTTATTTCAGTTGTTTCTGTTGATTAATAAATTATTCATGCATGCGTGTTTGTGTATATCTTGTTATTTTTCTTGTTATGATGCTGAGTCGATCCTACAGCTTATGAATGATGAAAATCATTTGCTGGGCTTCATCATGCGCTTGTATTCCGTACTTTTTGGGAAGTGGGTCTTGAAAGATTTCTTGATATAGAATAATCAATACAAAGAACTACTTGCAAGAGTTCAATAAAATGCTTGTATGGGAACAAAAGAGTGTACAAGAGACGATTGCCTTATAACGTGACGATTATGATCGTGGTGTTAACCACGAAAAGAAGAAGAAGCGATGATGGCAATGGACGGCAGCGGCGGCACGACAGCGACAAAAAGAGCAGCGACGGCAATAAGTAATCACGTCCACAACAACAAGAAGGCAGCAGGCAACACAGTAGTAACGTCGGGTCTTGAGGTGCAGTGATAAATGATGGTGGCGATGTAGGTAGCGAGGCAACAAAAAACACGGTTGTTGCGGTGGAGATGTTTGTAGATGGCAATGTTGATGGAGCTCTGGATGAAGGGGAGCTTCGAGTGATGGCAATGAACAGGAGTGATGATAGCAATGTGGTGCTCGTGATTGTAGAAGAGGTGGCGATGTTGAGCTTCAAAGTGATGGAGGGGCCGTCGATTGTTGAGTGGCGAGGAGGAGGTGGTCGAGTGTTGGAGATGGTGGTGGGGACTATTGGCGTTGCGGGAGAGAGTGAAGTCGGTTGAGGTGGTGGAGCAATGGCAGTCGGGCTTCAGCTCTGGGTTCGACTTCGGGTTACAGTGAAAGGCTCGAGGTGAAGATGATAGAAGAGGAAGAGAAGATGAATATGGGGTTTGGTGCTTCGAGGCAGACTCGGGTGAAGTGGCTGTAGTGGGTGAGTGGCAAGGTCGGAGATGAAGGCAACGTCAGAGGCTGGCGATGGTGAGGTGATGGAGAAGATGAGGAGGAGAGTTTGGGGTTAAGTATGGAGTCAGTGAAGATTTTGAATGAGTTGGTGTAGAATGAGAATGAATATATATATATATATAATGTATGGGGTGGGTTGTGTTGTAGGTAAAGAAGAGATAAGAGGGGGCTGCACGTGGCTTCCGTAGGGGACAACAAGGAGACATAGGAGAAAAAGGTTGGTTGCTCAATAGTTTAGGAGTGGGGAGACAGTCTCGTGAGTGAGGTAAGGGGTTGGCTGCTCAATGTTTGGGAGGGTGTATTAAAAATTGTTGTGTTTTGGGAAGTTGTCGGGTGGAAGTATATTGGGGGTATGAGGAGGTTTTGCACGGAAGAAAAGCATAATATGTACTAGTAATCTGCCAGTGCGATGCACGTTTTATTTTTATTTTTTTTTAATATCTAGGAACAGATCAAGTTCCACTGGCAACCTCTTTTTTCAGCAACTCCGAATCGGTCTTCAGATACCCTTTTGCCACTGCTGCTGCTAAAATACATTCATCATCTCCTCTCATGACCTCTTCTACAATATGTTTCCCCATATTCTTCGACGCGAACTCAGCCGCTTTGATACCACCATGGCCAGCGAAAATGCCGAAGAATGCCTAAAAATAGTAAATACCCCTTAATTTTTTTTGAATAAAAAAATTTTAAACATTATTTTGGGAAAAATGCATGAAGCTTTAAGAAACACTAACAATTTGCGGATTGTTGTTAACATCGAGATCGACGGCAAACTGGTCCTCCATTTCCATTCTTTTCCTTCCCCTCTTGCTGTAAACGAAACACCTGACGTTATCCTTTTCGACATCGTTCGGACCTTTCGATCCAGCCAGTGCGAATCCCAAAGCGGCATCAATTATCAGAAGGGCGATTTTTGCGGGCCGCTTTCGCTTGAGAAGATGAAATGGGTTGATTGAGGAAGAGGAGCGGGTGGGGGTGAAGAAGCAGGAGGTTGTTGATTGGAAGGGGGAGTTGAGTGGTGATGTGGAAGAAGGGGAGCCATCGGATGGGATGAGGGGGAGGCGGGAGGGGGAAATGGCCGTCGGCGAGATTGGCAGAGTGAGGGAACAGGACATTTTTTGATACATAATTTTTTGAATGATTTGATTTTGGATTATTTTCGTTGAATTTGAAGAGAGGAAGAAGTTGGAGAGGGGAAGGTGAGAAGTTGAAGAGGTGTTTTAAATGTGAGAAACTTTTTAAATTGAGAAGAAGTTGGAGAGTTGTTTTCATATGTACGTAGGGCATGATAAATGTGAAGTGAAAATTACATTTTTGACCTCTAATTGTGGAGGGATCAGGGGCAAAAATTGACAGAATTAACCCTATATTATTTTTTAACCTTTTATGTATATGGGGGCATGATAGTAAAAAGCCGCCAAAATGGGGTTTTGCTTAATAATAGTATAGATGTTATCATAACTTTTTAAATTTGATGATTTTTATTGTATGTCTTAATGTTTTGAAACACTTTTACTGCCAAGTTCCTCAAACGCTTGCCCTGCCCCTCCGCCACATAATTTATTTGCTTTGCTCCACCTTTTGGTTTCCTCGATAATACATAACTAACATAATATAAAAATAAGACTTCATATAAACATTCCCAATTGTTGCTCGATATCAGAATTTCATATAGATTAGTAATCTATATAATAAAATACAAAGAAAGCTATCAAGTGGCTCTCCTTCAACCCCCCCAAAAATCAAAGGCCCAGATATAACCTCACAAAACATATTCCCTCCCCCCCCCCCCCCCAAAAAAAAGTTTCCCCCCAAAACTCAAATTCAAATCTCCCACCCAAACACAACTCCTATATTTATTTATTTATTTTTTCTCTCTCTTTCCCTCCCTCTTCTATTCAAAAAATTAAGAAAATAAAAATTTTAAAAATTTTTAAAAATTAAAAATTTAAAAACCTTTAAAAGAATTCAAAAAAAAATCAAGAAAACCATATAATATGTTTTTTGCTGGACCCCCAAAAGTTTCTCATATAATATGTTTGCTACTTCAATTAATTTGCTGGACCTCCAAAACTATTTTATATGATCAAACAAGTTGCATCGTTCCGAAGACGTGCCGTAGGCACGTGTCAACGGGCAAACCTAGTACATTCATAACCTAGCATTAAAAACAAAAATAAAAAATTTAACAAAATCTTTAAAAAAAAACAACGTATGGAGTATTGTACTTCACAACCACGATACAATCTCAAAACTTTTCATCTTGCATAATCAACTTCAAAAACATAATACCAAAATCGTATCCGTTGATGACGCATTGCTCATCTATTGACCATTTTTCTTCATTCGGATTCATCGTCTAATGATTTCCATTTTTAATGATGATCCAAAATTCTAAACTTGTTCAAATAATCAAGAATGAAAAATCACAAGAAAGAGAGAACATAATGATGTTGATCTTTCCCGTTACCTTATCAATCTTCTCGAACGTATCGGCCCGCCGTGGGGTCCACCCGCTGACAGCCTCTCCAGCCATCGCCGACAGCCACGCCGACCACCCCGCCGCCACCTGCTCCCCTCTCACGTGCATCGGAATACTACTCCCCATGTGCTTCCTCCTACTCCTCCTCCTCGGCTTCTCCACCATCTCCGCCGTCGCCGCCGACATCGCCGCATCATCTGCATTTTCAGCAACAACAACAGCGAAATCGTCCGCCACGTCAGCACCTGTCACGTCCCGCTTCCCAAAAATACGGAATACGAGCACGTAACAAAAGCCCAACGAATGATTTTCATCATCCATAAGATGTTCAGGAATCTTTACAATATCTCAAAAAATAATCAGAATTGGAAGCAAAGAAAAGTCAACCACATGCACATATGAACCAATTACCAACAATAATACTTGAAACCAAACATATATATCTCAAATAGTCATGATCTGAATAAGTCAAAATTCTAGGTCATACTGCCCAAATACAAAGAATACAAGTAATAGATACAATGTTCAAAATGTGCAACAGGAAATAAATGAAGATAACAAAAGCTCCAGTCAACTAGAATTTTAGATCACATACTCCATCGGGCAGCTGATCACCAAAATCTGCAATTGAATAAATTACAGGAAAGAGAGAAAGAGAAAACAAGGTACCCGTCAATTGTAAGTTACGGGCCACTTATAATGTAGGATACAAGTACAGGGATTAGAAAAATCTAAGTAACAAGTATAGCATGGTATAAGTGTATCAACAGAAATATAATATCTAACATGAATCGGGAAAATAGAAACAAGTAGCATAGTATGCTAACAGGTATAGGTAACATGTATCAAGTGTCAAGTAAACAGGTAAACAGGTAAACAGGTAAACATGTAACATATATCAAGAGTCATGAACAAGAATAATGTAAACAAGCATCAAGTGTCAAGTGTCGTGTAATCATGCATCAAGTGTCACGTATCAAGTCTCATGTAAATAAGTCTCATGTATCATGTAGTCAAGTCTTATAGTGATTACTATCTCGGTAGCACTTCATGCAACCATCTTTTTACTACATGCTTGCTACAGTCAATGCAATTTAGTTTTAGATTTCATATGGGACCATACAGGGCAGTGTACTCGGTTATTTACAGAATCACAGAACTTGGTCGGTAAACTTGATCGGTAACTTGATCGGTAAACTTGATCGGTAAACTTGATCGGTAACCGAATATTAACTTGATCGGTAACATATCATACAGGAAACACAAAGTCTCCTTCCGAGTACACGTTTCTGCATTATCCACTACTAGATCTTTCCCATTAAAACCCCGGCTTGATTATTTATTATTAATCTCAAACAGAATGTATAAGCATGAAACAGTGTCAAACTAACATAGTATAATCAGTATCAGGTCTAGGGTAACAAATAAGCACGCATAGATGATAGACAGTCACATAAACGAGCAAAACAGTGTATGTTCACATTCAGGACAGCAAGACAGTACAATTCTAAAACAGTGATTTCCGTTACTACAGAAATCTAAATCTAGATCCGTCAAAGAATCTGGAAAATAGACTTCCAAACGACTCCAGCGAGTATAAATAAGTCATATAGTATTTCGGAAAAACATAGCTCCAAACTGATTTGAATACAAGAAATAGGTTCAGCCATAAAATAGGAAAACGAATTCAAGAGCAGGAAAACAGCATGAAAACATCATAATAAATTGTACGAAAAAACTGTGGTATTACCCTATATGTCTAGTATCAGAATATAAAGTTTGATAATTTTCCAGTAAAATTAGATCAGTCTTCAAAAATCAGAAAACATCAATAAACGATAGTTTGGCAAATCTGAAATTCCCAACACTGCTGTACGAATACTGAAATATCTCGCAAACCGTGAAACAAAAACCAAATCTTCGAAAGGGAGATGAAAATAGACAAAATATATTAACTTTCTTATTTCACAAAAAATTTTCATACAGTAAAAGAATCAGGGTGAAAACACAATTCTTTACAGGACAACGAGTAAAATACAGCAAGTATAATTTTCATAAACAAGCATTGAACGGCATATAAAACTCATCAATAAAATCCACCAAAATTCTGGGTAATCCCTAAGTAGATATAGAAAAATTGACCAAAATTTTGGATCAAAATAATATGTGTAGCATAGTTATTAAAATGATTTAGTCATCAAAAACACTAAGAACGAAATCTGGAAAAGATCGAAACCTCTGTAGTAAAACAGTCATAACTCACACATACGAAAATGAAATCGAGCAAGATCAGAGGGGTTGGAAAGAAAATGAATTTCTCTACAAATCATGTTTTATACTAAAATTATGATTCTAGCCTTAATATGGTCCAAATTACTGATCAAGGCAGATCATCGACAAAACACAGAATTTCCTCAAAAACCAAAATCAACATAGATCCAACGAAACTTGATCCAAATACAAAAAAAACATGAAATTGATTCTACCAAGTGTCCAAACATCACAAAATAGGGTAATTAACATATCTAAAACAAGTCTATCACATGGTACTCAACAAATACCCAAATTCTCACAAAAATTCCATATACACGATCAAATCAAGAATGGGTAAAACCTAAGTTAATTCATGTCCATATTGTGTCGTGAGTCATCTATGGTCAACTTTTCACAATAAAGACAAAACCCATCAAGAATAACACAAACAAGAGTTGTCTCTAGACCCAACTACACTATAGGAGGTATTTTTTACTTGTATCAAACAAATGAATTGGAGTACAAGTTACTTGCCTTAACTGACGATGGAAAATGACGATGAGCAAGAATACGGGAACAGATTCCCAGGAAAACGACGAGCCACGAACCACAGCGAACACACGAAACACGAATGGCACCACGAAAAACAACCACGAACGAAATCACGAGCATGATCCACGAACAACCAACGAACCAACGAAACTACGAACCAACACGAACGAACTAACTCAACGAAAACCATGAACCAAAGAGAACCAAAACCCACGAACCAATAAGATCAACTCGCCCACAACCACCTCTTGCACACGAAGAGGAACGAGGTGTGGCCGAGGGGACAACTCTGGGCTGTCGCACACTGGTTTGCGCGACAGAGCAGAGCGGGAGCAGTCGGCCTGCAGTGGCTTGTTGGTCTGTGCGCGCGACAGGCAGAGGGAGACAGCCGTCTATGTCGCTAAGGGGCAGTGCAGTGGGTGCTGGCCTGGGTGTTGCAACGACGCGAGCAGGCTAGGGGGGGAGGGGGAGGTGCTGCAAGCGATCATGAGGTGATCAGTAAGGGGCAGGTGGTGGCTAGGAGGCTAGGGTTTGGATGGGTTTGGACGGCTAGGTGATATCGGAAGATGAACAGGCAAAGGGGTATTATATAGGTAGGGTTAAAGCTGATGGGTTTGGGTATTATGATAATGGGTCTGGGGTAGAGATTGCAACCGGGTGTAGGTTAGGGGATATAGTAAACTGGGCTATTGGGTTTAGTAAATAATGGGTTTGGGTAGCTAGGGATTAAATAGGTTGATGGGGTTTAAGAAAAATCCAATAAGGAAAAATGGGTATATAAATTCAATAAAATAACAAATAAAAATATTGTCTCTAATAAAATGTAATTTGCATTACAAAATATAATTTATACAATTAGTAGATAAAATGGATTTTTAATAACTAGTCAAAAATAACAATAATAACAATAATACTAATAACAACAATAATAATAAGAGTAATAGTAACAAAAATAAGAATTTTTATTATAATATAAAAATCATAGAAAATAGTTGCAAATAAATTTATTGATCGAAAATAGATTTTAATAAGAGATCCATTGGTACAATTTGACAAAAGATGGTGAAAACCGAAAAAAAGTAATTTGCAAAAATTTTAAATACATAAAATACACAAAAATACATTTTTGGAAAAAACAAGGTTACAGCACCAGCCATAACCTTGGCCGCCGAGGACTGTGATCTCCGTGAGGATGACACGTGGTGATGAGGGGGAGATGGGAGGGCGTCGCCAGCGCCTTTCCCGATGACGCATTCCATCGGCCGGATCTTGAAATCAAGAAGTTGTTGCCATCTCAAAACCCTAACCGTATATTTCTTTTTCCCTTATTTCTTTTTTTTAAGAAAATGAGAGGGAAGGGAGATTAGGTGGAGGAGGAAGAATAGGAGGAGGATCGAGACGAAGGAGGAATAATTAAAATAAAACGTACTATTGAAGAGGTGTTTTAAATATTAGCAACTTTTAAATTAAGGAGATGTTGGGGAGTTTTTTTCATATGTACGTGGGCATGATAAATGTGAAGTAAATGTGAAGTAAAAATTATATTTCTGACCTCTGATTGTTATCAGGGGCAAAAATTGACAAAATTAACCCTATATTATTTTTTAGCCTTTATGTATATGGGGGCATGATAGTAAAAAGCCGCCAAAATGGGAATTTGCTTAATAATAGTATAGATGTATATGTATAAACATACATACAGGAGTTGAAAAGATGGTTGATACAAATGTACGTACGAAAATACATACAAACAAATTAGGAATTATTGGAACTTGGCTCAAATACAGAAAACAATTTCTCTCAAAATAAATTCAAAAGAACGAAAATAATTTATAGAATTTGATAATACAGGAATACGTAGAATATTCTGTACGATTGGGAATGGGGGTTACATAAAGCCCAGCCCTGGTCAGCACCAGCTTGTCTGACTCAATCACGATCCGAAATCCTTTCTTCGAGAGCATAGATCCAGTGATAAGGTTTTAGATGATATTTGGCATGTGAAGTACGTCGTTCAGAGTAACATTATTGTCAGAAATGAACTTCAAAACAACATTTCCACAACCTTCGACCATTAATACAACAGAATTACCCATATAGAGCTTTTCTTCATGATCGAGTTTCTGATAAGTTAAGAATAGTGACTTATCAAAACAGATGTGTCAAGGAGAACTAGTATCTGCCCACCATTGTCCAGGATGTTGGCCTAGGTTACAATCAGAAACAACAGCAGAAAGGTTCAAGTCATTAATGCTTGAAGTAATGTTCTCTTTTACATTTGCTTCTAATGTGTTGCCATTCTTCTTGAATAGGCAGTGTAACCCCCATTTCCGCTAATAAGTATTTTCCATGTATTTTCTATAATTCGATTTTTATAAATTCATTTTGTGCTAAATTCATTTCGGATCTTGTACTAAAGTATTTTCTAATCAAAAATTTTATTAACCTTTCTATTTCTTATTGATCGACTATTTATATTTTATATTATTACTATTTGGATTTTAATAAATTTTTAATCTCAAATCCTATTTGGACGCATATAATTACTATTATTATTGTTAATGTTATTTGTAACATCTGTTTTTTTTAATTCCTTAATTATTTGATTTAAATTATTTTTAAATATGTTTCTGAGTATATTTACCCCTATTAATTGATTTTATTAGTATTAGAATGATTAAATTGATATTTTGGGGTAAACGGGAAAAATTGAAAATATAGGAGTTTTGATATGAGTTTTCTCGGAGACGACGAATCCGATTTGACCCGAAATTTTTCTGTGGAGTTTATGCATTATAGGGGGTCAGTAAAATACTAGAATTTTTAGTTTGTGGCTTTTGGTTGTAAACTTCTCAAAATCGAGTTGAAATAACCTATTTTGGGTCATTTTCTTAAGTATTTGGGCCTAAAGCCCATAACCCCAAACCCAAACCTTATTAAAAACCCCAAAATTGCAAAAATGTCATTCCCCTAATCTTTCTCTCCCTCATCCTTTCCTGGCTGATCAGAATGCCTCCCCCTTTTGAAACCCAACTAGGGTTTTTTTTTGAAATCCACTTGATCTCCACCTCCAAGCTTTAATTTTTTGGGGTTTCTAGGAGAACTTTGAGTGCTCTTCCACGTGGTGGTATCGGTTTTTCCAGAGATTCCAATAAGGTATAAGAAAGTGTGTGTTAGGTTATTAAATTGTATGCTTTTCATTTCTTTTACTAGAAATTGATGTAGGGAGATGTAGAGAGCATATAGAACGTGTTAGGAGTTAGAAATTATGCATATCATGGTGAAAGTGGGGAGTGGTGATTTTGTCATCGGGTAGGAAACTCGATTCTAATAATTGTAGAAAATGAATTTGAGGGTGTAGAATATTATAAGAGTATTAATATGAATTTAGGATGAGTTTTGTAGGCTTAATTCTCAAGCAAATTGAATGAGAAAGAGTGTATGTGTATTATGCATGCCGGGTGTTCGGTGAAATGCCCGAGCGAGATTTAGGAGAGAATTTGTTAGATTCGGAGGTGTCATTGAGTTTTATTACTATTATTTAGCCCTAATTTGAGAAATTAGGAGAATTGGATGAAAGCAAGTAGATATTTGGGGATTTCCCTTAAAGGGTTCCTCCGACCGATGAGTAAGTTTTTGTATTGGGACCCGACTTCAAAATCTATCGATGTAGCTCACCTACTTATGTCATTTGTGATGTGTGGGTGAAGACGGATTCAAATTTGGAGGTCCGTAGGTCAAGTTTTGAGTTTTATGCTAATCGGTCCTATAATTTTCCAATTAGGTGGAAAAAGTTGAACTTCGACAGGCTACCGGGCGGACGTGGGACATCGGTTGCTCGATCCGTCAAGTGAGTATGTTGCATCCATATATATTTTATGTTGTGGCCAAATTTCGTGGCTTTTTGATGTATTTCATAGAAGTTATGCTAAAAACTGATTTTGAAAGAAAATACGGATTTTTAAGGGCCCGAAAATGAGTTTTTGTGATATTTGAGAAAATTAACTATTTTAAGTATATAAAACCTATATTATGGGTTAATGCGACGTGTTAAAGTATAAAAATTAAATATATTAAACGCTTTATGCATATCTTTACCTCGTGCATGTTTTGTGCATGTTTTTGGGTATATAGGCCGATATAGGTAATTTGGTATATGTGAAGCCTTGTGTATGGGCTAGTATGCTATGGATGGATGTTATAAGATGTAATTAGACGAAATTAGTGATTGTGATCATATTTTTGAACCAGTGTATTTATAGTGCATGTTTGTGCATGTTTTGGGACATATCGGCCCTTATAGGTGATTTTACTTACATGGAACATGGTGTATGAGGTAGCATGCTATAATTGGATATTCTGAGATTTAATTAGAGAAAATAAGTGATTTTGGCCCCTTTTTCTTGGAAACCCGCATGTGTGGTGTATGTTTGTGATATATATATCATGATATTGACTCGTGATGTGATAATTGATGAAATTAGTAAGTGGGTATATGTTTACATTATAATTATGTTCGAAGTGTATTAATGAGCAATAGTATGATATTATAGTGTGATGAATTATACATTTTGATACTCTTACGATATGGAATAACATAATGTAGTTCTTTTATTTATGTTATAACTTGGCGTATGCCTATATATGATACAATGAGGTAATGAATAATATGGTATTCTTAATGTGGGATGTTATGGTAAAATAAATATCTTGGTGCATTAATATTATGCAATAATATAATATAATGGTTTTATATGTTCAATGACAGGGTGTATGCATAATGTGGTATGTTGATTCTTGATTTTGATGATCACAACACAGTGCAACATGTGTCTATGTTATACAGCTAACATTGCAGGTTGTACATACAAAAGACTATTTTAGCTGAACAAATGAACAAGCTTAAAGGATACATTTAAAGACTTCACTCAGACAAGATTCAAGACTTCACTCAAGAGAAGACTCAAGACTCAAGACCTTTAGCTCAATTGTGTCAAAATTGCAGTGTCTTGTAAAAACATTTGTATCTTACGTTTTGTTGAGTCTTAGTCTGATGTAAAGCCTTGTCACACACACACACACTCAAAATTTCATAATGTGTGTCTCTTAAAAACCCCCAAAAAGAGTCAAAACAGTTTGAAATAATTTAACTTTTGAGTACCAGTCGACTTAAGCCTCTGTTAGTCGACTGACAGTACAAAACTGTTTAAATTTATTCAAACTCTGATCAGTCGACTCATATGACAACCCAGTCGACTGTTCGAGAGCTTTTGACCGTTTTCTGTTTTCAAAATCGAATTTTTCAAAATCAAAAGCTTAGATCCGTTGGTTGACAGTTGGAGTAACTGTCTCCCAACGTCCAGGAGATCAAACTCTATAAGTAGAGTTCAGATCTCACTGAAAAGATCTACAGAATATACTTTGAAATCCGAGCATTCCTTGAGAAAAATTCTAAGTGATATTTTTGAGAAAAAAAGCTTTCAAGTTCATACTCTTTGGTTCTCTACATTCAGTCCAGTATAGCAACGAATTCGCTCTGGACTGAGTATAGAAGTCGACCTTGTTTTTAGCCACGTGCAACAACACAAAACACGAACAAGGCTATAGGTTGACTTTAATGTTTTTTTTTGTTCTTTTGCTCTCGGTTGGAGAGTATTTTTGACACTAGGTTGTAGAGTCGGTTTGTTTCACTCTTGGTAGTAGAGTGGGTCTGCTTTCTCTGGTTGAGAGAAAGGACTACGGGTTAGACAAGGTTGTTGTTGTAATGCCGTAGGGTATTCTTGTAATCTTTTTCAAGAATAGTGGAAATCTCAAGTGGGTTGCTTGGGGACTGGTTGTAGGTCGGGAGGACCGAACCAGGATATATCTTGTGTACTCTGTGATTGGTTGTCTTGATTTTGCATTTACTCTTGTCTATTTAAGTTCTGCAAAAAGTGTCTGGACAGTCGACTCCTTGCACTATCAGTCGACTGGTCAGTGTCGTTTTAGTTGTAGTTTCATTGTGTCTTCAGTCGCCTATCTTATCCATAAGTCGACTGTACAGAGTTACTGTTTTTGCTTTATTTTGGTTATATCAGTCGACTGGTTCATAACCAAGTCGACTGCATCGAGAAAATTTCCCCAGTTTTTATTAACACTATTCACCCCCCCTCTAGTGTTTGTTGTCTTGCCTACAGGATCCAACACTTGGTATCAGAGCAAGGTTACAGGCTACGGCAACTACTTCAAATACAAATCAGTACCATGAAGGCCAATCTACACAACGGCCACCGCTATTTGATGGAACGAACTACAATTATTGAAAGTGCCGAATGAGAATCTACCTCCAATCAATCAACTACGAGATATGGCAAATGACATGGACGGAATACACTGCCCCTACCATTCCATATGCACAATGGAATGAAGATCAAAAGAATCAGACTATGAACAATGCCAAAGCAATGAATGCCTTATTTTGTGCACTCACAAAGGAAGAATTCAACCGTGTATCCAATGCTACAACCACACATCAAATTTGGCATACACTCGAGGTAACACATGAAGGAACGAATAAAGTAAAAGAATCTAAAATTTCTGTTCTTGTCCACAAGTTTGAGATGTTCAGAATGAAGGATAATGAGACTGTGTCCGAGATGATCACCAGATTCACAGACATCACAAACTCCCTTGTGGCGCTTAGAAAGACTTACACTCAAGCAGAGATGGTTAGAAAAGTCTTACGTGCACTCACTCCAGAATGGAAGAAGAAGACCACAGTAATAGAGGAAGCAAATGATTTGTCACAACTTTCTCTCGAGAATCTTGTGGGCAATCTCATGGCATATGAGGTCCAACTTGAAGATCAAAAGAAGGATACAGAATCACACCAAGCAAAGAAGAAATCATTGGCTTTTAAAGCCATGACAGACTCAGAAGATGAGGAAGAAGATGAAGAAGAGATAGCAATGTTCACTCGAAGATTCAAGAAGTTCTTAAAGAAGGGTAAGTTTAATTCTAAAATTAGAGATTCTAATGACCCTCCTACATGTTTCAGGTGCAATAAAATAGGTCACATGAAGAAGGATTGTCCCTTAGAAAATACAAAGAACAAGAAAAAATCATCCAACTTCAAGAAGGACAAATATCCAAAGAACAAATTTGCCAAGAACAAGAAGGCCTATCAAGCTACATGGGATGATAGTGATTCGTCTTCCGAAGAAGAAACGGATGAAAATAACGAAGTGGCAAATGTGTGTTTCATGGCTACACAAGAACATGTAAGTAATGATTATGATTCAGAAGATCTTCTTGATGCTTTTAATGAAATATTCCAAGAGTTAAAGAAAGAAAAGATTAGAGTTAAGAATCTTGAGAAAGTGAATCAAACACTTAATCAAGAAAATCTTGACCTTGATAAGGAAGTAAAATCCTTAAATTCTCGCATTGCAAGTTTAGATACTGATCTTGAAACTCTCAAAAAGAATTATGAAGAGATTTCAAAGAACGTATCTAAGTTTAATAAAGGCAAAGAGAATTTAAATGATATGCTTCATCATTAAGTAAAATCTAGTCAAAAATATGGACTTGGTTTTAAAAAATCTTCTGTAAAAGAATCTCCTGCTGTAAACACTAGTAAAAATAAATCAGCATCTATTTCTAATGTTACACACAAGTTGTATGATTTCTTTGAAAAGCCTAAGGTTTTTAATCTTAGTGATAAAAGCAAGACTACCATTCGGTTAAGTCGACTGAACCATACAACCAGTCGTCTGTCCAGAGGAATTGGATCTTATTCAACGAGATCAAAACCTTTTATAAGTCGACCTAGTGTATCAGCCAGTCGACTGACTTACACTAACAGTCGACTGAAGGACACTGTTAAGTCGACTGGACAGAACAAGTTAGTATGGGTTCCAGTCAGTCTAAATCAGAATGATAGAATTGCTTATATTAACTCATATGTGTTAAATGTGTGTAATTCTACTTATTATATTCCTGCTTATGGAGGAAGATCAAACTCTTCATGGGTTTGGTTTCCCCCAAACTAATGTGTTTTGGACCCAATAAAAAGGGTACCATATTTACCTTAAACTTTTTATAGGTACCCAAGAAAAAACGCTGGATATTAGACAGCGGATGTTCAAAACACATGACAGGACATGCCAACCTACTATCCACCATTCAAAGCATAGATGGAGGAACCGTCACCTTTGGAGATAACAACAAAGGCAAAGTCATAGGTATTGGCATGGTCGGTAAAACTTCTAACCCAACCATAGAAAATGTATTATTAGTTAGTGGTTTAAAGCATAATCTTTTAAGCATTAGTCAATTATGTGATAAAGGGTATAAAATAGTTTTTGAAAAAGATGCAGGCTTGATTTATGATTCCACTATGCAAAATGTTGTTTTTCAAGGTTTTCGTAAAAATAATATTTATGAATTGTGTTTAAATGCAATTGATTTTTCAAACGACTTTTGTTTAATAGCCTCTAACAATGAATCTTGGCTATGGCATAGAAGATTTGGACATGTGAATATGAAAAATCTCTCAAAATTATATAAATATAACCTAGTTAAAGGACTGCCAAAACTATCCTTTAAAAAGGATAAGTTATGTGATGCATGTCAACTAGGAAAACAAATCAAATCCACTTTTAAAACAAAAGAAGTAATTTCTACTAGTAGGCCACTCGAATTAATTTATATGGATTTATTTGGCCCTACTAGAGTTGCTTCTTTAAATAAAAGTAGATATGTGTTTGTTTTAGTAGATGATTTTTCAAGATTCACTTGGACATTCTTTTCAAAACATAAAAATGATGCTTTTGATGAATTTGCACATTTTTGTAAACGTATTCAAAATCAAAGATCTCTAACCATAGTCACTATTAGAAGTGATCATGGTGGAGAATTTGAAAATGAAACATTTACAGAATATTGCAACAAGAATGGTATAACACATTCATTTGCATTTCCTAGAGCTTCACCACAAAATGGAGTGGTTGAAAGGAAAAATAGGACTTTGCAAGAATGCGCACGTACTATGCTTGTTGAAAGCAATCTACCAAAGCACTTTTGGGCTGAAGCTGTTGCTACAGCTTGTTATGTTTTAAATAGAATTCTTCTAAGACCTAAGATAAAGAAGACTTGTTATGAGTTATTTTTTAATAAAATTCCTAAAGTATCTTACTTTAAGACATTTGGTTGTAAGTGTTTTATTCTAAACACAAAAGATAATTTAGACAAATTTGATCCTAGATCTAATGAAGGTATCTTTTTAGGATACTCAAATAGGAGTAAAGCATATAGAATTTTCAATAAGTCTACAATGACTATTGAAGAATCAATGCATGTTACATTCGATGAATCTTTACCTTCATCAACCTTAAATAAAGATGATGAAACTGATTCATCACCTTTAGATAATGTGATTAAATCCTTAGAACAAACTAATCTGACTGATAAGTCGACTGATAAGGACTACCAGTCGACTGAAGTAAAGCAGTCGACTGAAGAACAAGTCAAGTCGAATGATCCTATTGTGATATCTTCAACTTTACCAAAGTCATTTGTTGAAGTTAAAGATCATCCTTATGACATAATAATTGATGACATCTCCCATGGTATTCAGACACGTTCACATGTTAATATGATCTCTCATACAGCATTCTTGTCGGATTTTGAACCGAAAAATATACAAGAAGCTTGTGAGAATGAATATTGGATGAATGCCATGCAAGATGAACTAAACCAATTTATAAGGAATGATGTATGGGATTTAGTTCCTAGACCTCCTGATCAGACTATTATTGGTACCAAATGGGTATTTAAAAATAAGTTAGATGAATCAGGACAAGTTGTAAGGAACAAGGCTAGATTAGTTGCTCAAGGGTATAATCAAGAAGAAGGTATAGATTTTGATGAAACATATGCTCCTGTTGCTAGACTAGAATCTATTCGTATTCTATTATCTTTTGCTTGTTTTATGAATTTCATACTTTATCAAATGGATGTTAAAAGTGCTTTTCTTAATGGGTTTATTAAGGAAAATGTTTATGTTAAACAACCACCAGGTTTTGAACATGAACAATTTCCAGATCATGTTTATAAATTGAAAAAGGCTTTATACGGTCTTAAGCAAGCACCTCGTGCTTGGTATGATCGTTTGAAAACTTTTCTTTTAGAAATAGGATTTGAAATAGGTAAAGTAGACACTACTTTGTTTATCAAAAGAGTTAAGAATGATATCTTAATCATACAAATATATGTTGATGATATAATTTTTGGTTCTACTAATAATAATCTATTAAGAATGATATCTTAATCATACAAATATATGTTGATGATATAATTTTTGGTTCTACTAATAATAATCTATGTCAAGAATTTGCTAATACCATGAAAAATAAATTTGAGATGAGTCACATTGGTGAACTCAATTATTTCCTTGGACTTCAAATTAAACAGTTCTCAAATGGCATATTTATCAATCAAGGCAAATATGCAAAGGAACTACTCAAACGTTTTAACATGGATAGTACTAGTAGTAAATCCACACCTATGGCTACTACTACTACTCTTGACAAAGATTTATTAGATAAGAGTGTTGATCAAAAACTCTATCGAGGTATGATTGGTTCACTCTTATATATTACTGCAAGTAGACCAGATATTATGTTTAGCGTATGTTTATGTGCTAGATATCAATCTAGTCCTAAAGAGTCTCATTTAAAAGCAGTGAAACGAATTTTAAGATATATTAAAGGCACGTCTGAATATGGTTTATTTTATCCACGCACCGATAATTTTCAACTTTTGTCATATAGCGATGCTGATTTTGCTGGAAGCAAAACTGATCGCAAGAGTACTAGTGGTACATGTCACTTTTTGGGACATTCTCTAGTCTCTTGGTGTAGTAAAAAGCAAAATTCCGTATCCCTATCAACCACAGAAGCTGAGTATATCGCTGCAAGTTTGGCATGTGCACAAATTTTGTGGATGAAACAAACCTTATTAGATTATGGTATTTCATTTGAGAAACCCTCAATTATGTGTGATAATACCAGTGCAATTAATTCATCTAAAAATCCGATTCAACATTCACGTACGAAACATATTGATATTCGACATCATTTTCTATGTGATCATGTTTTAAAAGGAGATATATCTTTAGACTTTATCTCTACTGATAAATAAGTAGCAGATATATTTACCAAACCCCTTAAAGAAGATACTTTCATTAACTTAAGGAGAGAACTTGGAATTTGTGTTTTTACTGATATTTGTTGAAAATTGTTTCTGTTAAATCGACTGTGTTCTTGAGTAAGTCGACTGTACTATACTTTAAACCATATCTATTTTTTTCTCTGACCAGTCGCCTGGTCCTGATACCGGTCGACTGATAAATAGACATAATTTTTTTTTTGTCTCTTCTCGACTCAGTCGACTGATATACCCTACCAGTCGACTGTCGCGAGCTCAGTCGTCTTCAGCGACTATTCATCGTGACTTTTGAGATAAAATTCACTTCTCTTTTCACCCGTGATATCTTATCTCTACCGTCGATTTCTTCCCTCTTTGATCTCAGCCGTTTATCCTCAGTTAAAAACCCTTTACCAGCCCCTCTTATTCACCTATACCGATCTCCAATTTTTCACCCAAAATCCCAAACCCTAATCTGTGAAGAAGAAGGAAGTCGACTCACAACTGCTGCTGGTGCTCGCCTCTGGTCTGATCTTTCGTCCTTTTCTTTGGTAAAATCATTTCACCTCTCTCTTTTTATGGCTCCTAAAAGATCCAAGAGATCTCATGAGGGTAGTTCTTCTCAAGATTACTCTCAATTTCTTCTTAGTCCCGATCTCATTGAACAATGGTACCTTATTTGTACCATTACCATCTTCCTTGGAAGATTTGTTAACTTCAATGATCTTGATCGTTTTAATCTTGTCCCCTTATTTCAAAATAGTAGTCTTTATGATTTTCTTTCTCTATCTAATTAGCCCAACTATTATCCCCAACTCATCTATTTGTTTTACACAAATATGAGGGTTGTACAAAAACACGATGGGGATGTAGTTATCCGTTCGTCTGTGAAAAATGTCAAAATGACACTCACACCCACTAGAATCAATCAAATACTGGGAATTGATGACGGAGGATTATATCTTGATGATGTTATTTTAGATGATGCCTCAGTTTTATCTAAAATCTTTTTACCCAATCATGGACCTCTAATGACAAGCAAAAATATTAAACCTATTGCTAAGCTTGTAGCTAGAATACTAGCCTATAACATCCTTCCCAAAAAGGGTAGTTATGACCAGTATTCTCTAGAATTACAAAAAGCTGTCTATGCAATATTTGGTAAAATTGCTGTCAATTGGGGTCGTGTCATCTTTTCTAAACTTGAACAAAACCACACTCGCTTTCTACCTTTTGGAGGTCTTCTCACTAGAGTCTTTGTAGCTTTTGGTATTGATCTCGATTCCGAGACCAATGTTGTTACTCATTATGAGTGTTTCGATCGTGCTAGTTTGGCACGAATGAAACTTCTTGATCCTCCTTCTAGATCACCCCCTAGGTCTCCTCCACTTTCTCAAGCTCCTTTAGGTTCTACTTCTAGACCCTCTAGACCTTCTACCTCTTCTGATCCACCTATTCTTCAAGCCAACTATGATGATCCTCGTACTCTATATGACTGTGTCTCCTATCTTATGAAACATTCAGCCACTGTGGATACCCAACTTCATAACCTTGATTCCAAACTAGACAACATTGATACCAAACTTGACAACCTCACTGATCTCTTCAATTCTCAATTTCATCCTCCTTCTCATGGTGACGATGAAGACTCCGATGAGGATGATTGAAGACTTTTTATTTTATTTTTCTATTATGTAATTTCCTTTTTTAATGCACTTATTTATGTATGCGACTTTATCTTAGTTTCTTTTCTATACAAAAGATTGTTATTTTGTGTTTTTGATGATAACAAAGGGGGAGAGATATCTGTGTTATGGTTGCTTTATTATCTGTGTTTGATATGTTTGATATCCTCTTGTTTGTTAACTTTGTTCTATTTCTGGGTATTGGAAAATTCTCTGGTCAGTCGACTGCCACCAGGCATATAAGTCGACTGCTGCTGCTGCATCTGTACTTATTTTCTGACTGTGATTTTTCTATGTATGTGTTTCCTGATCAGTCGCCTGCCATTTTGATAAGTCGACTGATACATGTTTTATGAAACATTTTTAAGACAATGCATTCTGTGTTTTTAATAGGGGGAGCATGTCTTTACTGTGCTTGTATATTATTTGTTATACAGCTATTGTGTTGTCATTATCAAAAAGGGGGAGAATATTGATTCTTGATTTTGATGATCACAACACAGTGCAACATGTGTCTATGTTATACAGCTAACATTGCAGGTTGTACATACAAAAGACTATTTCAGCTGAACAAATGAACAAGCTCAAAGGAAACATTTAAAGACTTCACTCAGACAAGATTCAAGACTTCACTCAAGACAAGACTCAAGACTCAAGACTTTAGCTCAATTGTGTCAAAATTGCAGTGTCTTGTAAAAACATTTGTATCTTACTTTTTGTTGAGTCTTAGTCTGATATAAAGCCTTGTCACACACACACACACTCAAAATTTCATAATGTGTGTCTCTTAAAAACCCCCAAAAAGAGTCAAAACAGTTTGACGTAATTTAACTTTTGAGTACCAGTCGACTTAAGCCTCTGTTAGTCGACTGACAATACAAAACTGTTTGAATTTATTCAAACTCTGATCAGTCGACTCATATGGCAACCCAGTCGACTGTTCGAGAGCTTTTGACCGTTTTCTGTTTTCAAAATCGAATTTTTCAAAATCAAAAGCTTAGATCCGTTGGTTGACAGTTGGAGTAACTGTCTCCCAATGTCTAGGAGATCAAACTCTATAAGTAGAGTTCAGATCTCACTGAAAAGATCTACAGAACATACTTTGAAATCCGAGCATTCCTTGAGAAAAATTCTAAGTGATATTTTTGAGAAAAAAAGCTTTCAAGTTCATACTCTTTGGTTCTCTACATTCAGTCAAGTATAGCAACGAATTCGCTCTGGACTGAGTATAGAAGTCGACCTTGTTTTTAGCCACGTGCAACAACACAAAATACCAACAAGGCTAGAGGTTGACTGTAAAGTTTTTTCTTGTTCTTTTGCTCTCGGTTGGAGAGTGTTTTTGACTCTAGGTTGTAGAGTCGGTTTGTTTCACTCTTGGTAGTAGAGTGGGTCTGCTTTCTCTGGTTGAGAGAAATGACTACGGGTTAGACAAGGTTGTTGTCGTAACGCCGTAGGGTATTCTTGTAATCTTTTTCAAGAATATTGGAAATCTCAAGTGGGTTGCTTGGGGACTGGATGTAGGTCGGAAGGACCGAACCAGGATATATCTTGTGTACTCTGTGATTGGTTGTCTTGATTTTGCATTTACTCTTGTCTATTTAAGTTCTGCAAAAAGTGTCTGGACAATCGACTCCTTGCACTATCAGTCGACTGGTCAGTGTCATTTTAGTTGTAGTTTCATTGAGTCTTCAGTCGCCAATCTTATCCATAAGTCGACTGTACAGAGTTACTGTTTTTGCTTTATTTTGGTTATATCAGTCGACTGGTTCATAACCAAGTCGACTGCACCGAGAAAATTTCCGCAGTTTTTATTAACACTATTCACCCCCTCTCTAGTGTTTGTTGTCTTGCCTACAGGATCCAACATGGTATAATGATATGATGACTAATTCACGTAGTTAAAGCCAAAGACATGACTCATTGTAAATCAAAAGTGAAATGCTTGTGTGATAAAGTAAGCTGAAAAGATGAAATGCCTAATGCTAATAACATATGGTTTTGTTGACCAGTACCTACAGTAATCTTGGGGGTTTGGGCTAGACCTCCTAATACCCAAGGACCGGCTTGGGGTGCGGAGTTTTTTCCTCCTAGCTTCGGCTGGGAGGAAGTACCCAGTTTATCTGGGGTGCAGAGTTTTATCGCCCACGCTATCGGCTTGAGGCCCAGTTTTCCCTCGATGACAGCTGTCGGGAGGAAGTACCCAGTTTATCTGGGGTGCGGAGTTTTATTGCCCAAGCTATCGGCTTGAGGCTCAGTTTTCCCTCGATGACAGCCGTCGCGAGGAAGTACCCAGTTTACCTGGGGTGCGAAGTTTTTCCCTCCTGGCTTCGGCTAGGAGGAAGTACCTAGTTTATCTGGGGTGCGGAGTTCCCTCGCTGGCATAGGCTGGGAGGAAGACATAGCCTCGGACGAGTAAGACTCTATGTGAGCATCGGTCCGCGTGTTTTACTGGGCTGTCGGCTTTCAGTATGTGGGGATACTGTGGCTCACTGGTCGACAAACTAATAAAATAAATAAGTGTAAATAAGAATGTGTAAGTAAAAAAAATCAATTGTGAATATGAAAGAAAGTGGTTGTGAATGAAATGAATATGAATGAATACGAGTTATGAGTTTGTGTATGAAAAGAAATGATAAATAAAGCATGTAGTTTATTTAAAATGAAAAGTAAAAAAGACGTGTGTTAAAATGAATAGTATGAAGTAATTGTGTAATGAGAATGATTATTAAAGTGAAATACAGGATGATTTGAGTTGATACACCTTGGAATTGTGTCGAGGAACTACCTGCCCGCTATTTATGTGGAAATGGTGGGAACTACCTGCCTTGGCATAATTCGCAGGGTGAGTTGGCCTGATATCGGTAATGGATAATGGATATGAAGAATAAAGTAAAGTGAAGATGAAAAGTAATTGATGTAAATTAATAACCAAGCGATCGGCTTGAGATGTGATGTGATATTACCCAGACTATGTGTTTGGGGTGCAGTGATTATTACCCAAGCTATCGGTTTTGGGGTGTGATATATTATGGCCCAAACTATGTTTGGGATGTGGAGTATAAATTGATGAGAATGAAAGTGAAATTAATGGTAACTTGAGATATAAGTAAAAATGAAAGTAAGTTTAATTCTCAATAAGATTGAGTAGTAACTAAGTGATATAATGAGATGAGAATGAACTATAAAACATGCTTTTGATGCAATGAGAATAAGCAAGCATTCTAATTAGTGATGTGTTAATGATGTAATGAAATGTGAGTAAATTGCAATGGGTAATGAGATGTTATATTTGTGTCATAAGACATGAATGAATGTGGTATTATGAGAATATATGCATATGTTTATGATGTGATACTTGTTATAATACAATAAAATAAATACCTGTATTATGAGAGTGGTTATAAAAATTGTGATTAAAGAAAGTATGTTGTGTTATAAGTTTATGTACCTTGGAAGTGTGTCGGGGAACTACTCACCTTGGCACAACCTCCAGGATGAATGAATGAGATGATAATATGATACAAGTAAATGAAGTGCATGGTTAATAGAGATGAAAAAAAGATGTAATACCATCATGTAGTTATATTCATATAAATAACGAAATGCCGATATGACGATAATTGTGGAAAGATGAATATTCGTGTTAGGGAATTTAAATCGAAAAGTAATGGATTATATGTGAATTAGTATTATGCAAATGTAAAATAAGGATATATATGAGGCTGATGTGAAGCATATAGTGAAATGTGTGAAGTCATGGGTAATTACATAGTTGGATGCAGATTTGAAGAGTATTTTGATATAAAATCGTATTGGTGATGTTTTTATGTTCAGATTTCAGGTTGCACCTTCTTATCTTGATGTTTGTAAGTTTAATTTATTTTCTTTATACAATTTAATAATTTACTAGATTAATAATTATACTCACACCAGAAATGGCTAACCTACTGATGTTTTCTGGGGGTTAGGGGGGTCCCTCCCGGTGGGTGGACAACCCTAACTCTCCTGCAGGTTTGCTAGCAGCTCGGTGAGGTAGATGTAGAGTTAGATATTATATTCTTGTTGAAATGGTAGATTCTATGTATTTAGCATATGAAGAAATTGAGACAGTTGATGTAGTATTTTGTATTATGGTAAAAGTATATATACATAGTGCTGTGATGAAGTGAGAAAGCCCGTACCCACCTCGTTGTGGAGTACTGAGATCTGTGGTTGGCTTTTAAAAAGGTTTTTCTAAATCTTTACAAAAATCTTATATGTTTTCAAAGGAATTTATGGTTTTTATTTAATATTTAATTTTCTATTATGAGTTTGGCCCCCAGAGCATGATATTTATATTGCCTGTGTGATTCTGCTCATTTTGGCCTAGGGATCCCATGATTATATTACCTATGTTGTGAGCTACGGAATTTAGAGCAGAATTCCGTAAGCATTTGGCATTTCGGGCCAGAAATTTTAGGGGAGACTCTGCCAAAATTTTATTTGAAATATACCTTAGTTTATGTTTAAAGTAATATAGAAATTGAAAGAATTGTACTTAGAGGTTTAGTTTTCAAAAAAAAATAAAAATGGGGTGTTACATTATTATTATTTTTATTATTGTTATTTGTTGTTATGGTTATTATGTATTATTATTATTGTTTTTATTGTCATTATTATTATTATTATTATTATTGTAAAGCCCGAACATACTCCATTTTATATGTACTTCACTAGTTGATTTAATGTATATATATATGTATATTTTATAGACTCTATAATCATATTTTATTTATTTATTATTTTATTCCCTATTGAATTTGTACCCAAAACCCAATGGCCCTTCTTATTGGATCCAACCCTCTACCCTATAACCCAATATCCTACTAAACCCCTATAAATACACCACTAAAACCCTATACTACCCTAACCCTAACCCTAGCCCCCTATTCCTGCTGTGCAGCCGCCATTACCCTAAACCCTACCCCCTCTACTGTTGAAACCCTTCCCATACTCCTGTTCACCTTCCCCAGACCATCCCGACTCTATCCCTCCCTATTCCCTTTGAACCCATCGCCACCCTCGTCACCATCCTCCAACCTCCGCATCTCGCCTCCCTATCAAGCCCAGCCGTCGATGCTAGTCGCCCTCCCCCACTTGCAACTGTCTCCCATCGACCGCAGAACACCCAGCATCGTCGTCCTCATCTCCTTCATCCCATCGACCACCAAACCCTAAAGTCCCTGTGCTGCTCTTCCTCATCCCATCGAGCCTTTCCCCTCAGCACCGCCCCGCCTTGTTCTCCTCCACCCATGTCGACTTTTCCTTGCAGTCTTGGTGTGGTTGCTGTGTCCCTCGCACCGCTGCGGCCAGTCACCGCCTTGCACCTCCATCGAAGTCACCTGCCGGAGACCACCTGCTGCTGATTGCCGAAGCCTTGCTACCGTGGCCAATCCTTGCATTGTTGGAAGACCTGTTGTTGGTGTTTTGGGGATTCCCTGTTTGCTGTGGGGGGGATGTATGGATGTTGTTTACTGTTTTGGAAGAAGTGGAGGATCCATTTGGCTGTTTGCTGTTGTGCAGTTTTGCTATGGTGTATTGCTGTTGGAGAACTTACTGTGTGCTGTTTTGCCTCTTGATTTGTTGCGGTTGGATCATTGCACGTAGATTGCACGTGTTTCTTCGATCGCGATCATGTTCGTTGCTGCCGGGATTCTCATCCCGTTATTCTTGCATATCCGAATTAACCATCTAACAGGCAAGTCATTGTCCTCTTGAATTGTTAATTGTATCAAATTCAAGTTTTGTTTCATGTGGATCCCATTATTTATCGTATTATATATTGTTCATCTTTTTCGTTGGGTAAATTGATGGCTTACACGAGCTAACCCTAATTTACCTGACATCGTGCCACTTTTGACTCCAAAGATTGAATCTTTCATGTGTGCATATATAATTGATAAAGGGTTGTTCATATAATTGTTACACAAATAAATTATTGTAGAGAGAATTGCTAGGTTGTATGTGGTTGATCAACTAATGTTTGTTGATGATAAATTGATGTATGCATGTATTCTAATTTTATTAATCTTGTTACTGCAACCATCATGCTGATTATATAATTTATTGACTATAGAATTGATACCCATCATGTTTAATTAAATTATTTCGTGAAAAATACCCTAAAACCTATATCTTACTTGTTGGCTGTATGTTGTCTTCTATTTTTGACCCAGTAAATGATCTTAAAATAAATTACATTGTGAATAAGAATTGTAGCCTTATCTTTCTAGTTTCCAGAACATCTTGAATTTCTTAATTCCGAGTTGTGTAGCAAAAGTTATGCCCGTTTTACTATAGCTGTGTTTTTATTTCCAGATTTTCAAATTCTTGTATATTTGATGTTTAAACTGTTAAAAGGCTAATCACATGATAAAATTTTACTCGGATAATTTCCAGATTGTTACTTAAAACATGTTTAGGAGTCTAGAAAATATTTTTAATGAATTTTATATCAAGCTTTTGCTGATTCTAAAAATATAACAATATGATGTCAAATTTCTGCCTGAACATGAAATCTGTAAAGAACAATGTATTTGACCTAGCTACTATTGTCGGATGTTGAACTTTAAAATTGCGTTGGAACCGTGTAAAAGTCTAGTTTTCATAATTTCTAACAGTTTTAGTTTTCGATTTCTGAAACAGTGAAAAACTACATTTTTGTACAAACCACTCTTGTTGCCCAAAATTTTACTTTTCAGTTTTCTTAATTTAATTATCCTTACATTGTAGTATTGCATGATTCGAAGAGTGTATGTTGTATTGCATGATCCTAATGAGTTATTGTCATCATTCTAATTGTCATACTTCATGTTATCATCCTATTGTTTTCCAATCGTTACCATCGTTCATCTAATGTCTCATAATTGCATATTGTATTGTTGCATTAATAAAATAATTAATAAGCCGGGGTTTAAGGGATTGACTTTAGTAGTGGACAATATAGTGACTGTACTCGAAGGAAGGGCCCGTGTTTCCCTAAATATTGTTATCGGCTATTGTTTTATCGGTTGATTGTGGCTTACGCCAATACGCCAATATATCGTGTATTGTAACGTTACCGAATTATCGTATCGTGCATTGAATATTGAATCGTGACTATTGAATATTGATTATCGTTGCCGAGTACATGAGCTATAAAACCCACCACTAATTCTAAACGTAACATGTTTGTATGTAGCAACCATATGGTAAATCAATAGGACGCATGAAGTGCTATATTAACTAGGATTAAAATGATTAATATACTTAAGAATTGACATTGCATATTGTTCATCATTGTTTCTATTGATATCGAATATTGGCTAAGTGTTATTGATATTGATCATTGAATATTGTTATCGAATAGTGAATCATTATTTATAGCCATTGCATCGATTATCATGATATTGATTATTGCTATCGTCCCATGTTATTGATTCCTATTGATCCATTGAACTCATTATTATACCGTTATTCTATTATTCTTTGCTTTATCTACTTGTTGTCCATGACTTGCTCTAAGGACAATTTTTTTCCTCTTTTCAGATGAAGTGTTCACAGGTAATGATGGAGAATTGCCTACTGGAATTGGAGAACAAACTTTCTAAAGAACTATTGCTTTATAATTAAATGTTATTTCATTGAACTATTGTATTGAGACTTATTACTATTGTGTTTGGGATTTATTATTGTACTAGATTTGCTCGTGGACACGTGCCTACGGCACGTCTTCGAAATGATACAACACACGAAAAGCCCTGTAAACAGTAAAACAACAATTATGTAGTTCAAGTTTGAATAGTATGACAATAATTAGTTGTAAATAAAAGTCCATGTTTCTATTAGTATATGTTGAAAAATAATTATAAATGAGGGTGTAAAATCCAACTTCTTAGAACTTTAAGGATGGAAAATGATGAAATTTAACTGTTGAAGAGATATTTTCTATTTTCAATATAACATGTGCAATAAAAAAAGCATAAAAAATCTGAAAATTTTACAAACGTGAAATCTAAAAATCTAAATTTCTAAGTAAGTTAAGAAAGAATGGAAGAGGGAGAGGGAGAAAGAGAAATAGACAAATATGAAAAAGTAAAGAGAGAAGAGAAAGATAGTAATAAAGTAATGAGTCTTTTAGTTTTTGGGCAAAAAATTTAATTTTGGGGTTTGAAGTTTTTGGCGGGAAAATATATTTTGTGAGAATCAATCTAGACTATTGATTTTAGGAGAGATTGAATGAGAGCCACTTGATAGCTTTCTTTGTAATTTATTATATAGATTGGTCTTATTTGCTGGATTTTATTATTTGTTTCCAGACATTGGTTTATTATATTTGGATATTTCATCTTGCTTATTCCAAGTATTATTGTTCATGAGATAATTATTTTTACATGCGCAATTGTTCTGTATTGATTATATAGTTGAGTTGATCGGATAAACAGCTTATGGATGACGTTAGTCATTCGCTGGGACAATGTCATGTACTCGTATTCCGTATTTTTGGGAAGCGGGGCGTGACAGGCAGTCCCTAGGAGAATGACCAGGCTTCCCACAAATCTAGCAGTTTCCATATAACTTCTTGTTGGGCCTCTTGTCTTTGGAACCTTGGTTCGAAGTTTTTTGCCCTTACAATTGTTGGAGCTCTCCATAACGTGTACTTTAGCCTCCTCACATTTGAACTTGATCGTCCCACAGTTGTCTGCCTCAATCGTCAACCTTACAACATGATCTTCTAACGATATTCCTTCTTCTTGTGCTTAAGGTAATATCTGAAGTCTTTCCAAGATGGCAGCAACTTTCCCATGATTTCTTCCACTAGGAAATATTCGCCAACCTTACGACCCTCAGCTTGAATTTCATGCATAATGATCTAAACCTCCTGCATCTGGAGGAGTCCACCATTTTATAGTCCATAACTTTATCCACGATAGATTTCTTCAAGCTGGCATTCTCAATCTTATACATTTTTGCCATAGTGGTCCACAAAGTCTCTGCAGTAGTAAACAGACAATATATCTTGTACAAAACTTCATCCAAGCAATTCACGATGTAGTTTATGCAAAGAAAGTCTGAATGCCTCCATGCATCAACTGGTGCAAATGCCTCCTTATGGGTTTCAGGAGTTTGCCCATCAGCAGGCTTAGTGTAACGCCCCGAGCCTGGCTCTGCTATGTACACGACTACACGTGCGTGCACGCAAAAAGTAGATCATAACAACGGCCCACTACAGGCTTGCCTCACAAAAGGTATCATGACTTGTAGGCGACCTTTTGATCATAAGCTTATCTATTTAACATTACTATACACTATTAACCACCGATGTGGGATTATCAATCCCATACACAACTCAATTCACATCCCCATGCTCACGTTCATGGCAAGCCTTACCACATGAACCCGGGCCTTATTCATAACCCACCATTTCTATTCATTTCATGCAACAGCACACACACACACTTCTTTCATGGCCCATTAATATTATAGATCCAAGCCCATAAACTCCTCCTATAGGCCCACTACTAATAATCCCCCTCTATTACCATATTATATATATACACACATAATCTTAAATATGTGGTATTAAGTACACCCCACCGTAAGAACTCAACGTCCTCGCTGAGCCCGTGAAATGCAACCTGATCCAAGATCGCCTTTCTAGTCGCCGTGGAGTAAAGTACCCTGATTCTGCTAGGAGTACAGCGTACTATCCTAGCTCCATCTCAGGCATACCTATAACCCACTCCTACCCATGATCAGTGTCGAAAGTCGGCTCTGATACCATTTATGATGCCCCGAGCCCGACTCAGCTGCGCACGCGAAAAATAGATCCTAACAACGGCCCACCACAGGCTTGTATCACAAATGGTGTCATGACTAGTAGGTGACCTTTTGATCATATGCTTATCTATTTAACTATTTCTATACATTATTAACTAGCGATGTGGGATTATCAATCCCACACACAACTCACTCCACATCTCCATGCTCACGTGCATGGCTAGCCTCCCCACATGAACCCAGGCCCAATTCGTAACCCACCATTTCTATTCATTCAAGAAACAACACACACACACAAACTTCTTCCATGGCCCATTAAGACTATAAGTCCAAGCCCATAAACTCCTCCTATAGGCCCACTACTAATAATCCCCCTATACTAATAATCCCCCTATATATATATATATAATCTTAAGTACAGAGTATTACACTTAGGTTCTTCCTCCTCAAGGAACCAATCTAACCCAAGAGTTGTGAGATAAAAATGAATTTTGCTCTACCAAGTCTTGAAGTCAGCCCCATTGAAATTCTCGGGCTTGTGTGCATACTTGTGACCATTTTTGGAAGTTTCGTTTTGGTCGTCAAGATTTTGTCTACAAAAGAAGAAAATGATAACGTCTTAAGTTATTAATCCTTAAGTAGACTAATTTAATTTTATTAGAAAAATTTAATAAAACTGAACTAAATTTCTGGTCAAATTTAATTACAATTATACTGTTTTGCAAATAGTAAAATTCACTATCAACAAAGAACAAAAAGGAAAATAATATATCTTTAATTCGAACCTTGATAATTGTGAATTAAGGGAACTGTTTCGCAAACAACGTATTTCACTATAGACAAAGCAGAGAAAGAAGATAATTTTATCTTTGTTTCTGACATTGAAGATGGTGAACAGATAGACTGAGGCTTGTTTAAAAACAAAATCCTTAAGTCAATATTTCAGCCACTGCTATGGTGTACACAAATGATTAGGTGGTCGTCTACGAAGATACAACAGTCTAAACTTCATTAACTTACCACTAGAATAACGAAGGCTTCGGGAGATATGGATATGACAGCAAGACTTTTTTATATTACCACCGGTAAAAGGTGGTTGGAGTTTGAAAGGGATATCGGTTTGATCAGGATCGACTCCTATTTATAGCCCTATGCCCCGGTGGTTTGCACAACTGTTCAAACAAAAACTGTCCCGATAGTTGCAACTGCTGAATCAGACACGAGCCCAAGCCCAAGCCCAGCCCAGGCCAGCCCGGCCGAGGGCGGGCGTGCGTGTGTGTTTCAAACTGAAGCCCAAGTTAGGTGTGTTCTCCCTCCAGAGAAAATATTTGTAGCCCTAAGGGAATAACCCTTTGGCTATGTTTTTAACTTATTAACTCGCTTGCTTTTTTGCTCTTTTCCGATATGGGACTAACATCTAATAACACATACCAAGCAAACATTCCAATTCTTCATTTCAACATGCTAACTTCTGAGGCGAATATTTCATTCATTTGAAATCCATTGTGGACATGTGAGTACATCATTTTATTCGACATGATGTGACATGTCGCGCTTCTCAAAAGGAATACAGAATACGGTATGCGACAAAGTCTAGCTAATGGTTTTCACCATCCATGAGCTGTAAGGATCTACTCAACTAGCATAACAGGAAATATAGCAATATACTTAACCATGCATGCATGAACAATAATTAACCAACATCATTTATTTGCAACCAATATAAATCCCCCAAACAAGTACGAGATCTGGATCAAAACAAAACTTTGGGACAATAGGCCTGTTACAAGTTTCAATATAGCAACAAAAATGAAATAACTCAAGTACAAATAACAAAGCAAGTTTTTCCCAAAACGGAGCCAAAAACTTTTGCTCACCAACTCCCACAGGTAGTTGATCACCAAAACCTGCTCATATAGGAATTGGAAGAAACAAGAAAAACAGGAAAACAGTACACCCGTTTTTGCAAGTTACGGACTGCAAGTAGTACAAGCAGGAAAAAGCGGAAACAGAAAAATGAAATAGGAAACAGGAAATACTAGTATAAAGGAAAACAACGGTAGATGAACAGTCTACAAGTAACAGGAAACAGTAACAGGTAAACAGTAATGGAAACAGTAGCGATAACAGTAAAGGATAACAGTAACAGTGATGGTAACAGGTAACAGTAACAGGTAACAGTCTCAGTAAACAGGGGTGTGTTAGTGAAACAAGTTATCCTTAAGTCTATGTTCAATACTATCTAGGTAGCACTTCATTCCTTCCATTTACCACATGGTTTCTACATTCAAACAGTTTCGTTTAGATTTCGTAGTGGAACCTATAGGGCCGTGTACTCAGGCATCCAGTAAACATGAACAGTAAACAGTAAACAGTAACAGTGTCATGAATCATGTAACATGTATCCATGAAAAACAATTGAGACCTATAGGTCCACTTCCGAGTACACCTTCCTATCGGGAAGTGTGTGGTCAGAAAAATAGTAACAGTCGGTGAAACACGGTACAACAGTAAACAATTGGGAAAATGAGTCCCCTTCTGAGTACACATTTCTATATTGTCCACTACTAGATCTTTCCCTTTACCACGGCTTGATTACTTGTCATTATTATTAAAACAGGTGTGAGTGAGCACAATCAGGGCAAGGAAACATGGCAAGAACAAGGGACAAGTTTAAGTTGAATAGGAAACACAAACGGGTGACAAAACAACCTATAACAGTTAGATCAACGAGACTTTCAGTTCTGGACAGCAAGACATTGCACCAAAACTGAGATTCATGTTGCCACAGAAATGCAAATCTAGATCCGTCAAAAAGTCTAGAAACTAGAATTCTTGCCTAATCTAGTTCATATGCACAAGTATACATCAGTCACAGTAACAGGATTTAAAATAGCGTTTAATACAGAATTCATGTTTTGCCAAAATATGCAAAGTCTTGTTTATAAGCATGAAAGGGGTCTAAAAACATCATAACTAAATCTAAGAAAAATCTGGAAGGTTTCCTAGTATATCTAGTCTCAACATATAAACTTTCATGAAATTCCGTTACATATAGCTTAGTCAATTTAATTTGTAAAATAGAGTAATGTAGCAAAACTTCAAATCTGAAGGTTCAGACACAGCAGTACCAAAACAGTGATAATTCACAAAATACATTTCAAAATCCCAATCCGTCAAAAGGATTGTAAAATATACATACCAGGCTACGTTTTATTTTCACAAAGTTTTTATCAAAAATGGCTAGAATCAGGTTGAAAACATAGTTCTTTACTGAACAGCATGCAGTTTATCAATTATATGATTGGTTCCACAAATATGAAATGAGTTATAAAAATAATTAACAATTCCACAAAAATTATGGGTTGATCCTAGTCATGTCTAAACATACCCAAAAAAATATTAAGTGCAAATTTTACTTTTAACATCAGTTTAAAAAAAATAATTCATGCAGCGATCTTAAAAATCAGAATCTGGAAATTTCGATACAACTACAATAAAACAGAGATAACTCACACATCAAAAATTGGAATTGAAATACGTCGAAAGTTTTGAAAAATAGACACCGAGGCCTACGAATCATGTTCACAATTTAATTTATTTTACTGATTTAAACGGGGTCCAAATTGCTGTATCAAATCAGGTCAGCAATAAAAGGATACTTCTTTTATGCACTTCATCAGACAACTTAAATACAATAGATCCAATTTAAGATGTAACGCAAAACATGGTATATTGGTCATTCAAATCAGCATGGCATGGGTATCAATAGTCTGTAACGAGTTAACACGTCTATCACATCATTCATGTAACAAAATTTACAACATACGGTAGGTTACGAACAAGCGCATACACATCAAGATATCCATCTAATCCAATTTATTTTCCTGTAATGTATGATAACTTATTGTGAGTAAGCATGATCATGAGATGAAGGAAACAGATTAAGCAAACAAGATTATGACTTTCAGGGATTAACCAGAGAGTACAAAACAAGGATGCTTGCAAGATTACTTATGGTATTTAACTTGTATAAGGAACAAAACACATACAAGCTACTTGCCTTTAGAGACGACGAAGACGACGAAAATAGAATGACGGAAACGGATCCCGGCACACGAACACGAAGACACGTGCACAAGGGACAACACATACAACAACAAGCATCCACAGTAACATGTGCAATTCACCTGTTCTCCACAACAGCGACGACAGCATAACAGCGACGCGGCATGAGTCTTCAGCTTCGACAGAACGGTGGCGGTGTTGGGCACGACTGACGGCGAGGAGTGTCGGAGGGGGCGAGGGGGTGGTTGTCGACCACGATCCGGGCCATAGTGTCGAGGGAAGCTCGACACAGAGAAGATGACGAGGGTGGCGGCGCTTGGGCGGCGGCTGCTCGAGCGAGGCTGGCAATCGGAGAGGAAAGAGATAGAGGGCTTCGACGATGGGGGTATGGCAAGGACTGGGATGGGTTCATCGGTAGAGTAGATGAAGAGGGAGATGGGGGCTGTAGAGGGTGATTGCTGTAGTGGTAGGTGTAATATAGGATTAGGGTTTAGATAATTGGGGTTTGGAATAGTTAACAGGGATATTTATATATAGTAGAAATGGGTTAATGGGTAATAGGGTTAGGATCCAATAGGGGGAAGGATAAGTAAATAAAAATAGGATTTATAAAATACAATGCACAAATTTTCATAGGTTGTAAAACAATATTTTACAGGGTTTAATAAAATTAATTGAAGAATACAATTAGATTAACATTTAACTTTTAACAAATAATTAGAATAGTCATACACAAATAATATACTTGAGTTGTACTTTAAAATAGTAAAAATTGTAATAAAAATATGAACAATAATAATAATAATAATAATAATAATAATAATAATAATAATAATAATAATAATAATAATAATAATAATAATAATAATAAATAAATAAATAAATAAATATATATATATATATATATATATATATATATATATATATATATACCCACATGAATGATAAGGGTAAAAAAAGAAAAACATCCCTGATCTATGAGTTCAAAGAGGCAAACCCCCTAAACCATTAGTCAAAGCAATAAACCCAATTACGAAATGCAGTCAAAACCCGTATGGAAACCCTAAATTTGAGTGCGAAAAGTCCAAATTGCCCTTATTTTTATATACCATGTAAAAATTATTTATTAAAAAACAACAATCAAACAATCAAAATCAAAATCAAACTCCAAAATCCAAAAAATCCAAATCCAAAATCCAACTCAAAATCAAATCTTAATCCTCATCACCATCATCGACGTCCACCACAATCATCATCACCACCATCGACCTCCACCACCACCATCACCACCACCACTATCGGTCCTAACCTCCACAACCATCATCACCCCCATCATCTTCGCCATCATCCTCGACCTCCACCACCATGATCATCACCTTCAATCCCATAAACCCCTCAAAATCCAAATCCAAATTCAAAATCAATAAACACATTGAACCCCGACCCTAATTTTCATTTTGATTTTGATTTGCATTTTAGATTTGGATTTTCATTTGGATCTGAACCCATCAGAATTTGGGAGAGAGAATGAGTGAAACTTTTGTTGTTGTTGTTTTTTTTTTTTGGTTTTTTTTGTTTTTTTTCTTTTTTTTGGGGGGGGGGGGGGGGGTAATGGTGATGAGGATCAGGATTTGATTTGGATTTGAATTTGGATTATTATTTTAGAGTTTGATTTTGATGTTCGTTTTTAATTGTAGTTTGTTTGTTTTTTAAATAATTTTTTAAATGGTATATTAAATTAAGTGCCATTTGGACTTTTCACCCTCACTTTAAGGGTAACCGTATAGGTTTTGACTGCATTTCGTAGTTGGGGGGGGGGGGGGGTTATTGCGTTAACCAATAGTTTCTTTGACCTCATAGATCAGGGGTGTTTTTCTCTTTTTACCCGAATCATAATTTTCGTCTCCCACCTCATAAAAAGGTACATATCATATAGTGCAATTGAAATAATGTTGCATCGTGGATAGGTAGATATATAACTTTGAACAATCCCCAGTTAAAGTTTATCGGACAAACTTGGCAAATCGGTGAAATATTTCATCTTGAACCTTTAGCTGTTATTGTATACCAAAACAATAAACTTTACACAACATTGTGTTCTTCACATCCCATCTCTCGGTTGTGTTCATTTTGGCCCTGAACAAATCTCAGTTCTGCGAGTGTTTTAGAGAACTCCTGCCTTTTAAAGTTCTCATAGAGCCGGCCCAGCTCCCACTTACATAGGTGACCGCATCCATAAAGAGTATCCTGCAATACTCTACTTGTGATTTTCAAGATATGGATGTCATTAAAAGCATATCTTAACCTTTTTATACTTCTGTAGGCATGCATTTATTTTGCACCATAGGAATGGGATGAACCTGAGTCCAAATGCATTACTGAGAGTTACTCATAACGGGTTGTCTTATTGTACCTAGTCCGTGGGATCTCAAGTTGCCAGGTTAGGTTTCCGTATAAGGTAACTTGTATTGCTTTAGGATTTTAAGCACATTCCCCTCGATACACAGTTAATTTTTTCTCTGGATAATACTTTATTAAATGGATCCGCTAAGTTATCCTTTGACCTCACAATGTCAACGGAAATAAATTCATTGGAGAGTAACTGTTGAATAGTATTATGGCGTTGTCACATCCTGCTTTCCAAAAATATGGAATATGAGTACATGACATTAGCCCAGCGAATGACTAACGTCACCTATAAGTTTTTTATCCGATCAACTCAACAATATAATCAATACAGAATAATTGCGCAGGCAATAATAATAATCTCATGAACAATAATACTTGGAATGAAGCAATATGAAATATCTAAATACAATAAATCAACGTCTGGAAACAATAATAAAATCAGGGTCATAAGCCCAATACAATAATAATCCAATCACAAATAGATAATAAGTCTCAATACATTAAGTTCAATAAAATAATAAACAACTAGAAAGCATTAAAACTTCAGAATCTTTGTTCTCCAATCCCACCAGCCAATTCTTTTTCATTACCTGTAAACACTTCATCTAAAAAGAGGAGTAAAATTTTCTTTAGAGCAAGTCGTGGACAGCAAGTAGAGAAAGCAAAGAACAGTGGAATAATGGTATAACAATGAATTCAATAGATCAATATGAATCAATAACATGGGACAATAATCAATAATCAATAATCAATATCATGATAAACGATACAATAGTTGTAAACAATGATTCAATAATCTATAACAATATCCAATGATTAATATCAATAACACTTATCCAAGATTCGATATCAATAGGAACAATAATGAACAATATGCAGTGTCAATGCCGTGTCAATTTTTAAGTCTATTAATTATTTTAATCCTAACTAATGTAGCACTTTATGCGTCCCATTTATTTGCCACATGGTTGCTGCATACAAACAAGTTACGTTTAGACTTAGTGGTGGATTTTATAGTTCATGTACTCAGAAACGATGTAAACGATTCTCTTTAGTATTCATTTATTCAGTCATTCCGTTATTCAGTATTAATATCCATGTAACAATATGCAGTTATCCAGTTATTCAGTCATTTCAGTCATTCAGTCATTCAGTAATTGTAGGGAAAACACGAGCTCCCTTCCGAGTACAGTCTCTATATTGTCCACTACTTAAGTCAACCCTTAAATTCCGGCTTGATTAACAATTCTTTATTCAATCAACATGCAATAACGGTTGGCAATATACGATACTAATAGGAAAACAATAGGGATAATAATATCAATGGGAAAACGATCAGACCACCAATAAGGAATACTAGAATGATGAAATTACAACACTAAGATCATGCAATGCAACATATACACTTAAAATTCATACAATACTATGATATAGAAATAATTAAATTAAGAAAAACTGGAAATTACAATTCTGGACAGCAAGAGTAGTCTGTACAAAGATATAATTTCCCACTGTTACAGAAATCGAAAAATGAATCTGTCAAAAATTCTAGAAACTAGACTTCCACACGGTTCCAACACATATTTAATGTTCAAAATCCGACAATAGTAGCTAGGTCAAACACAGTGCTCTTTACAGATTTTATGCTTAGGCAGAAATTTGACATCATGTTATTATATTTTTAGAATCAGCAAAAACTCGATATAAAATTCATTAGAAATATTTATTAGACTCCTAAACATGATAAATAATGTTCTGGAAATTATCAGAGCAAAATTTTAATATTTGATCAGTCTTTTTACTGTTTAAACTTGAAAGATACAAGAATCTGAAAATCTGGAGGTAAAACACAGCTGTAGTAAAATGAGCATAACTTTTGCTACACAACTCGGAATAAAGAAATTCAAGATATTCTGGAAACTAGAAAGATAAATCTACAATTCTTATTAAAAAACTTGTTCATTTTAAGATCATTTACTAGGTCGAAAATAACATACAACATACAGGATTTTAGGTATTTTTCATAAAATAAATTAATTAAATATGATGGGTATCAATTCCATAGTTAATAAAATATGTAATTAGCACGATAGGTGTAATAGCATGATAAATATAATTAGAAACACACACATACACAATTCTAATAACATTCAACAAAATAACAAGTGATCAATCAAACATACCACCTAGCAATTATTTCTACAATAGATTAATTGTGTCGTGAGATGCATGAAAAATTCTTATCATCAATATTATATGATGTATGCAAGATTCGATATTTTTGGAGTCACAGTGGTACGAAGTCAAGAATATTTGGGGTTAGCTTGTGTAAACCCTCAATAAACCTAACAAAAGATAATCAATATAACGATATGATAAACGATTAGGATCTACTTGCAGAATTTCAATAAAACTTGAATTTGATACGATGTACAATTCAAGAGAACAGTGACTTGCCTTTTGGACGATGAAATTGAATACCAAGAATAACGGGACGAGAATCCCGAAGCAAAGAACCCACAAACACACGAAACTACATGCAAACTACGTGCTAGAATACACAGCAGCACAACAACCAATCAAATCCCTTCCTTAACAGCAAACACCCAAACACGGATCCAAAACACCACACAACTCCTTCTTCTTTAAGAACAGAGAACACAGTAAAAAGAGAGAGACAGCGGTGGGGGACGGCAGCGACTGGCAGGGACTGGGCGACGCTGGCTGTGAGCGGTGCTCGGGGGTGCTAACGGCGGGGCGCTGGCGATCGAGGAGTGATGGCAGCGACGAAGGACGACAGTGAAATGTGGTACTCTGTTTCTCACCGAAACAGAGGAGGAGACGGGGGGGTTCTCGGAGCTCTGGACGACGATGAGGACGAAAAGGGGGGTTGCCGGTGGTTGCGGGGGACAGTGGAGGGGATCGACGAAGCCGACGAGGTGGGATAGTGGCAAGGTGGATGGGTTCGAGTGGCGAGGTGGATGGGTTCGAGCGGCGCGGCGGTGATGGGTTCGGTGGTGTCGAAGACGACGGGATGAGAGTTGAGGATGGCAAATGGGAGGTGGATGTTGGGGTCGATGAGGAGTGGTGGGCGGTCGAGGTGGTGGTCGGAGAAGACGATCCGAGCGACTGGGGTGATGGGTTTGAAAACGAAAAGAATAGAGGTTGGGGAGAGAGGGTGAGCGGCGAGAGGTTGGGAGAGAGAGAGAGAGAGAATTCTTATATTAGGGTTTTAATTAGAAGATTAGTATTTATAGGGAATTAGAGATGTAAGGTTAGTGGGTTATTGGGTAGGAATCCAATAGGAGAATGGGTTTGGGTTTTGGGTTAAAAATCAATTAGTGGGTATAAATTCAAGAGGGGGAAAATAATTAGCATCATAGGGTTTATAAAATAAAATAATAATTATTATAGTATTAACAATAAAAATAAAAACAATGCAATTAACAAGAAAATAATACTGATAATGATAATAACAACAATAATAATAGTATTAATGATAATAACAATAATAACGATAACAATAACAATAATAATAACCATAATAACAAAAATAATAATACTAATAATAATAATACTAACATTAATAATAATAATAATCATAATAACAACAACAACAACAATAATAATAGCAATACAAATAATAATAAATAAAAATAATAATCATGATGATGATAGTAATCGCAATAATAACTATAGATTATATAAAATGGGAATTCGGTTTAACACATTTATCAAAATAATCCAACTAGTGAAAATAAATTTGATTTGGGCTCAAATGTAAATAGTCAATCAATTAGGAATAGAAAATTGAGTTAAAATATACCATTATTCAAAATAAATAAAATTTTCGATTATAAAACACTTTAATAAAAGATCCGAAAAGATTTTAGCACAAAATAAATTTATAAAAAATCAAATTATATAAATACACGAAAATACTTATTAGCGGAAATGGAGGTTACAATCCTACCCACCTTACAACAAAATTTCATTCTCAAAATTTGCTCAGGCGATACGTGGGACAAAGCAAAAACAAACTTGTGAAATAACACTACAAGAAATTAAGGGGAAAAGAGACAAAATGGTGGCAAGACCAGAATAAGAAAGAACACAGATAAGAATGGAGTGATCAAGAGTGACGTTGAGATAAAGATTCAATGAAAGATGACAAATGCAAGCGAATGAATAAGGGAGTAAACAATTCATAGAAGGAGAAGCAACAAGAGAATCCTGGGACCTGTGGGTTATGGGCCCACAACGCTTCCGCTGTACAGAAATCCAAGCGACAGACATATCGTTGTAGATCAAGCGATGTCGATCGACGAATCAAGCAGGAATAAAAAGAACAAATAACACTAGAATCAAAGATAATATAGATAGAAAAAGAATGAGTTTACACTCAATAAGAAATCAACAAATGAGAATGACTGCAAGGGACAAAAGAGAATAAAGCATGGAAGGATTGAATATGAAGGGAGGGAATGAGTAGGGTGGTACGACTATAACTGAAGGGGGTATGGTGGAGAAGAAATACCTAGTATGATACTCAATAATGAATCAATAAATGAAGGTAAATGCAAGATTCAAAAGGGATAAATGATGCAAGAGAGAAAAAGCCAATGCAAGAACAGAAAATGAATGAATAATAAACAAAACAACTGTATTGCTGAATACCTGCAGTCACTCCTTCGGCGGTCAGGCTGTAAGCCTGGACATGTCCTCCACCTGGAACTGATCCTCTTTCTAGTGTACTACCCCTCCTCTGTGAACAGTTCCGAACCATGTGCTCGCTTGCTCTGCATGTTAGGCAATGACGATTGGCTACCTAGCAGTCCTTGTGTAGGTGTCCAACCCTGTGGCAATAGTTGCATGTAGGACCCTTGTTCGGAGTTGTTTACGGGTAGGGTAGTGCTCTGGCTGTTGTGGTTGGAACCGGCTTCCGCATAGGTCCTCCAGAAGATTTGGCACTGATAATGTGCGGAACAGACTGCAGGGTTGCACACTTTCTCTTACTAGTCTGCTCCTGAATTATAGCAGCATCCAGGATATCAGCATAAGATCGAAGTCACAGGGAATCCAGGTGGTCCGAATCTCAATATCCAAGCCCAACAAGAAGCAACGGCCTCTATCTTCATCATTTTCCACCATGGAAGTAGCAAAACGACTTAGTCGGGTAAATTCCTGCAGCGTACTCGTCCACGGTTCGACTCCCCTGATCCAAGGCAGTGTTTAGTTTAACGTCGGTACTTTATGAAATAACAATGAAAACATGAATAGACATTGTCTGACGAACCAGGGTTAGTGAGATAAATTGTCGTTCCATTTCATTCTTGGTGACATTCAGAAAGAACTTCGTAAGGAAGCTCTCAGTGAAGATGGCCCAGGTGATGGGTTGGCCCAATCGCTCAGCCTCAGCTTGCCACCAGATGCGGGCAAGATAAACAAGTTGTATGCTCACCACATCCACACAATCCACTTCTGCTATCTATGCTGCAGTTAACAACTGCTCAGTTCTAATAAGCCATTGCTCAGCTTCCAGTGGATCTTCAGTGCCCGAGAATTTGTCTGGATGTAGTTTCATGAAATCTGTCACATTACCAGTTCTCGGTGGCAGTAATCTGGAAACAGGTACAACGGGTTTCCTGTTGGCAGCTTCCAAAGCTATCTTCATCAGTTCATTATGCTCCCGCTGCATCTGTATCATCAGTTCATTGTGCTCACGCTGCATCTACATCATTTGTGCAACCGTGGGCTCATCAGATTGATCATCCCCAACTCGGAAAGATGAAGCACCTCTTCTAGCCATGGTCTGCAATTAAATCAAACGGTTAACATCCAGATCATGAGTTGGTTATCAGTTGTCCATGTGATCTCTGTATTGCACATACTGCTGAGTCAACTGGTTAAACCCAAATCTGATTAATATATCAATCAAAACCAACTTCCTTTTGTTAGTCACGTTTGACTGATATATTATCCAAACTAGAGCTCTGATACCACTAAAAACCTTGTCACACCCCGCTTCTGTAGCGCCACGAATTTCCAATATAATATCTCAGAAATACGTGGCACAATTCTCAGCATCTACCTTAATGTAATAGTAAACATAGCCAAAAAACAGAATAATTTTTTTTTCAACTTTAATTACATCAATTCTTTACATAACACAGCGGAAAACTAAACACTTTGAATTACATTCTCTTTTCTTTTACAATCCATTCTTTTACAATTTGCATAAGCCATAACATCATTTTACCACATGCAACCAAATCCCAAGCTAACGGTACCTACCTGTAAAACATGAGGCTAGAGACAATCCTAACCTCCAAAACTACAGGGGTCAGCCATAACGGTGTGAGTGACATTAAAAGAAATACAATTTAAATGAAACATAAAGAATAAATTCGAAATCAATACATTCCCACAGTAACAACAAACGAAATATGAAATAACGAAAAATAAAGCATAAAACATCAAGTGAAACTAGGCTAAGTGTCAAGTGTTGGAAAATAGAAAACATCATGCATAATACAAGTCAAGAAACACAAATGCACGATGATGACTCTCTATTGCATACTTGTTGGATTCTATGCATCCCACAATACATAGGTCCGGTGCAAGCCCTTATCGTTCTCCACTTTATAGGGTTAAATCCCTCGTTATGCAACTAGTCCTACCACGATGACTACTACGAGATTTAGATAAGCTGTGAGAATCTAGCCCATGCCTCGATAATTTCAGAGGTCAATCTCTATCCACAAATAATTCTGGGAATATTTCACTCACACCTGGGAATCTTCGAGAATACCCCACACTGCAAGCTATGGCACCTCATAACACGAATACCCCATCACTGTCGCCTCAGGCCCCGATAATTCCGGAGATCAATCCCGCACAACAAGTAATTTCGGAGACTATTTCACTCACATCTCGATAATTCTGGGGATTATCACACACTGCAGACCATACTGAGGTTGATTTAGTAAGCTAATAAAGATCATGTTCTTTGCTAAAGCAGGCACATATTTAACATTTTGCAAAATTAAAGTTTTACCTGAGGAGAAACTGAGATTCGCTATTCTAGTATGAAACACCTTCATTGATTCTCCATTTGCCATTGAAACTGACTCATCTGCAGCTTTCAGATCAGATAGTAGGCCATCATCGTTACAAGCATGGTAGGTGGCTCCCGAGTCTAACAACCAACTAGCAGAGGTACTGGTCTTGACATCACCAACAACACAAAGAAAATTGGTGGGCTCAGTTTTCCCCTCCAACAAGTTTACCTTTTCCATGTTGGGTTGTTCTACTTTGGGTAGCCTGCACTCAGAGGCATGATGTCCCCACTTTCTGCAGTTGTAGCATTTTCCTTTCTTTTTAACAATTTTCTTCGTGACTTCTAACTTAGTTGGTTCACCTTTAGAATTAAACTTGTTCTTTTTGAACTTAGGAGTGCATTTGGTACTGGTTAACACATTAGCAGTTGAAAGTTGTTTATTAACCAGTTCCAAATTTATCCTAGTTCTAGTCTCATCTTCAACTTTGATGCAACGTTTCAGATGTACAAGTTTAATTTGTTCAGGCAACCTATACATCTCAGTCTTAAAAGATATCCACGAAGCAGGTAACTTATAAATTATTGCTCCAATAAGGAACTCATCACACACAGAAATGTTTTTTTATTTTAGTTTCCTTACCAGATTCTCTAAATCTATTACCTGAGGAAGGATTGCATTTTCTTCTTTAAAACAGAAATCCATGAACTTATCAACTAGATGTGCTTTAGATACTTTCTCTTCCTTCTTAAATTCATCTAGTAAATTATCCCAAATTTGTTTAGCTGTTTCATATTTCATATACACGTCTGCAAGGCAATCTGATATGCTATTCAATAAGAATTCTCTACATAAGTCTTCATCAGTTATCCATGTTGTATCATCAACATCTTCAACACATTCATCATAGGTTGTTTGAAATGTATAGAAAATTTTCATGAATTTCATTCCGTATTGGGCTTTTTTCTTCCAACTATTAAATTCAGCACTACTAAATCCCTCTAATTTGGGAACCTCGTATGGACGATTATGTTTTTCCATCACAAAGGAATAAATAATAGATTTCCAAACAATAGAGAGTTCTTTCTGAATAGTTACTACTTATGTGATTTAGTAAAGAGAAAATAACTTGAGTTTAGAATGGACCAAATCTGGAGAGCACACAGCAGTCAGTCAAGAGGAAGAAAGATCCCAGAACACTGTAGCAAGTCCCGTACTCGGCTCCAAATGCCAAACAGCAAGTCCAGACCTGTAAGAAAGTTCCATACACACCGATCCACTAGAGGATCCCGTGTTCTGCCCCACACACCAAACACCAGATCCAACAGGGTCTAGATCTGATGATGCTCAAGATCGAGATCGCTGCCAGATGGGAGATCCACGTTGGCGATAGGCAACAGGTGACAGCGAACCGGATGCGCGATGACGATCGAGATCTGGCACTGTGATTTCGGTCGAAGAGTCGCCCCCTTCGATCTGTGACAACTTCGAAAACGAGGGCTGTGGCGCTTCTGGTCGGAGATCGCAGCAGCGCCCACTATGGTCAGAGGCAGCGGCGGTGGCCACTATGGTCGGAGGTAGCAGCATCGGCTACTATGGTCGGAGGTGGTGAGATTCTAATATCTTAAGATTGTTAGATCTAATGAGGAGAAATTAGGGTTAGGGTTTATCTCTTAGCTGCTTAAGATATTATACTATGCTTATTAGTATTGGAATATCACAGGGCACTACCTCTAGACCAGCTTATAAAGAGATTAGACTGGGTTTAGGGTACTGGACTTTGAGCCCACTCAACCCGTTCCAATAATTAATACATAACATGTGTAAACACATGTTGCCCCATAGAACAATATACACAATATTATCCTATTATATTGAGAATATACATATACATCCAACAATGTTCACTTACTACTTCTACTTGTTCTCTCATTGATTTGACCAATATACGTGCTCATTCCTTGAAGTTTTAATTGAAGAACTTTGTTTGTTACTTACTGGTCTTTGGATGTTCTATATGTTCACATTGCACATCTACTAGCGTCAAAGTATTTCTCTTTCTACAATCGGAAAAAAGATCACCCCAAATTGCCTATCGCTAAAGTGAAAAGGAAAATTGATACCAAGTTCAAGTTTTATTTTATTCTTCTTTCTTCTTGTCACCGTTTCAATGCTCTGAAAGAACTTGCCTATTATAATGAGAAAAAGTGCTTGATTTGTATCATTTATACAATTGCATAAGAATTTTTGTTATCCTTTTTATTGATTGTGTTTACTGCAACATATTATTTTAGTAACTCAAACACGGGCGTTACTCAGTAATATGAATATCAGGAATGAGCTTTATCAAAATCTAAATACGAGAACACTTCATATGTTATATTGTTAGTATGTGTTTGTGTTTGTGTTTGTGCATGTGCGCACATTTTTTTTTTCCAAAAGAAATCGATGACAGCAAAAAAGAAGAATCTAGAGAAAAAAAAATAGCTGTAATAATAGAGTTGACAGCAATTCTTAACAGAGTTGAGAATGTGAATGACCCCAATATAGCAGGCAAGGCTTTGGTGTAGCGGTAGTTGTTTTATATTATCAGACACTAGCCGGACAAGAAATAACTTGCGAGTGAACTAATCATGTGCAAGACTGTAGATAGTGTACTCTTCATAAATGACAATATTATGTTTTTATGCACCAATGGGCTATCTGTAAATTCATGTTTACTATCAAGCTTAATTGATGGATGACTGATGGACAGAACAAGTTATGTTGATCACCAGATGAATTATATGTAAAATTTAGCGTGTGTCGATATCTGTCAAGCTTACTTCTGTGAAGAGCTAATGAAGAAGTTCAATTCTCTGTTGCATTTATGATTTGATTATGCCGTTTGGATTTATTGTATTTACTTATATAATTATGTTCTTCGTGATGGTTAGGTGGAGGGTTGTCATAACTAACATATATATCCAGTTGCAGAGGAAATTCAAGAATTGAACGACACGCATAAAATCTTTTTAAATTTCATGATAGGTAGCAAGTAATTAAGAGTTTCTAGATTGTTGACTGTAGTATTAAGGGATATTGATATAATAACTTATTGATACTGTTGAATAGGTTTGATCGAAGTAACTGAAATATGTATCATTTGGTTTTAGGTTTGAGTGTGAGTTGGGAGAGTTGAACTGGCTACCAAAACCTGCATCTTTTATTGCATGTGCACCTTCTAGCAGTTGCATCTCGAAACATTTGCTCATGTAATGTATGTTTTTTTTGTGTGACAATTGCTCATGTAATATATGATTTTATATATGTATATTTATATTTAGAACTCTCCAGATTGTGAACTAATACAATAGGTTTCGAGAATCATGATGTGGACTTAGAAGATTATCTATTCTTTTTGTGAAATTTATTATTATGTTTATAGGATTTGGTAAAACCTAGTTTAAGTTTTTTTGTTAATATATACAGATCCATGTTTATGCATAACTTGATGAATCAAACTTCTCTCTGTTTCAGGTGATGTTGTGGGCACTTCCTTCAGGAGTGCTTCTGATTGCTTCTGATTGTCGAGATGCAGTGGCGTTTTGTCAAGTAACTAGATTTGCTCATGGGCACGTGCCTACGCCACGTCTTCAGAACGATACAGCATATGAAAAGCCTTGTAAACAGTAAATCAACAATTATAGTTTAAATAATATGACAATAATTAGTTGTAAATAAAAGTCCATGTTTTCATTAGTATATGTTGAAAAATAATTATAAATTGGGGTATAAAAGTCCATGTTTCCATAAGTATATATATGTGTGTGTGTGTGTGTGTGTGTGTGTGTGTGTGTGTATAGAGAGAGATAATTAAATAAATAAAAGAGTTGTTTTGGAGGGGATTTGAATTTGACTTTGTGGGGGGGGGGGGGGGGGGGATGTGTTTCGTGAGGTTAGATCTGCGCTTTTTATTTTGGGGAGATTTAATGAAAGCCACTTGATAGCTTTCTTTGTGTTTTATTTTATAGATAATATGAGTGCCTGAAAGATATTTGTATGAGTTGTGCTTGAGCTCAATTATTAGCTAAGCACTTGTATGTTGTGAATACTGAATAGCGATAATGAATTTTTGCTATCTCAATGTTGTCAATACTGAATAGCGATAGTGAATTTTGTGCTCTTAAGCACTTGTACATATATGTAATTATTGGAATCAATTAAATTTTTGAATAATTTGGACTGAATTGTTCAATTCTTTGAATGAATTTGTGTTCTAAAGTACATTTCTATTGTTTATTATGTTTGATTCATGAATTTGTGAAAGATTGTGAATTCAATTGCAGGCATTTTGATTTGATAAAATAAACAACAACACAACTATTAAACCAAAACCATAACACCCACAACTACTAAAAAAACAAAAACCCTATCCAGCGTTTTAAAACGTCGAGATAGGGGTTTTAAATGGAAAAAATTTAAAAATTGAAAATTAACCTATCCCAGCATTTCAAAATGTCGGGATAGCATATAAGTCAACCACGGCGTTTTCAAATGCAGAAAAAGCCTTTTTGCATCCCGGTGGGCGTTTCCCCAACACTTGCGGCGGCATTTTTCAAAACGCTGCCTGTATCAAGCCCGGTATTTAAAAACGACGGGATTGGCAAAAAAAAAACGACGGGATTAGCAAAAAAAATGCCGAGAATTTCCTTTTTGTTTGTAGTGTAAGGATTCTATTGTAGCAGTGGAGGTTTATGTCCGTAGGTGTTTTAGGTTTGGGTGAGTCGAAAGTCACAAGAGGATCCGAACCATCAATGGCCTACACAAGACCTAAGGTGGTTAACCAGTACATCTCGTCTTTCCATCAGAACAATAGGGCCATTGAATTTCTCAGGCTCGACAGATCTGGCAGATCTAGAGTCATGTGGGAAAGTCATAGTCTCAAATGATCTGCTATGTAAATAAAGGTAAATAGTGATTTGTCAAAACTAAGAAAACAACTTTATTGATAATTCACATATAGCACATTATTATTATTATTTTTAAAATTTTATTATTATTATTATTATTATTATTATTATTATTTTTATATAAGAAAAGGTGGAATATAGCCACCCTGTTTCATTAATAAGCAATTAATTAGACAAATCCAGCGTACTGGTCTAAATTACAAACTACAAACAGAAAAATATAACATGAAGCGACATGATCAGTACATACAGTTCTAGCCCACTCCAACACCCTTAGAGGGTGGGCAGACCAAAAACCAAAAAATAGAAACCTACAGTCGGCCAGACCACAGCTTGACCCCGTCCTCCACCAATATTGTAATACCCCAGATAATATAATGCTTTTGTGTGTGTGTGTGTGTATATATATATATATATATATATATATATATATATATATATATATGTTGTCCGTATGTATGTATATATTGCAGTGTTGTTTGATTATATGTTTGAATGATGGAGTGCGTTTAGGTTTGCGGGGCGGTTAGTGTGGGTGGTTGCGTTCTTGACAATGCACGAGAATGAGACAGACCGATACTAGTATATACACTAGTTTTGAGTGCGGTACGTATGCAAATATGCAATTGTATGATACTATAATGAGTATACTTTGCATGCACTCAAATATAACATCTCATTTCTCATTTAGAGCTTGATCAAGACCAAACAATTTTAGCCAAAGACTTGTCTCAAAAACCTAGAGCTAGACCATGGTTTTGGAGAAAACCACCTAGCCCTACTCCTTACCCCTATGGCCGGCCCCTTCTTTTTCCCCATCTTTCCTCACTCCCCTCTCATTAAAACCCACTTCTTCCCCCTCCCAAGCTCTGGAAAATTTCAGAAAAAAAGAAATGAAAAAGAGAAAGAAAAAGAAAGAGTGGAAGGAGCAAAAAGGAAGAAGAAGTTCTCAAGCTTTAGAGTTAGATTTGGAGAAGAAGCTCACGACAACCACATCTTCTCAAGCCAACTCAGGGTGGGGAGTTCTCTAATCTTGTTCTTTTTCATTCTTGTTTAAATTTCTTGCATGCATGAGTAGTAGTAGTTGAGAATGGTTGATTTAAGAGTAGATTATTAGAATCTGGAAATGATGGCAGAAACTCGATCTGTATGCCATAGTTCCGAATTTCCAGAGAACAAACTACTCGAAATTTGATGATGAAAGTTATACAGATCGATCACATACATGTCTAGAAGATGCATGAATTATTTCGAAATTTTCTGATGATGGTTGATATTTTAATAAAATCCATTTTAGGACTAAGCCGTAAGGCAGGAACAGCCGCCGTAAGGCAAGAACAAGATCTGTCTATGGTGATAACTGAGCTTGTGGGAATTCATATAATTAATTGGCTTGTGATATATGTCTGAAATTTTTACCATGATTTCCTGCATGCATCTAGACACTACTGAAAAATCATGAAATTATTTGGATAAAGTTTCATGCATGTTCAAAATTAATCAATCAACAGTAGTCAAGACTGTAACTGAAGAATAACAGGATTTTTATGCATGTTTAAAACAGATAGAACTCAGTGAATACTTGGAATATGGATATGAAACTTTTTGCATGTTACTCATGAGGATGTCTAGTTTCTGTAATGCAAATTTGCTGACAATTGACCAGAATGTGATTTATGATGAATATTTTAGCATGTACTGCGCATAACTCAGTCAGTATGGTCACCCTGATAAGATGGTACTGTTGAGGCTCTGTAAGAGCAGAATTTGAGGAAGTGTTCTACTAGGAATTTGTGGTAGACATCTAGAGCTTTCCAAAGAGCCTTAATTGAAGAAATTCTTATGAGTATATTATTAAATATGATTTTTGCAAGATTGGACGGAAACCAGGTTTTGAGCTGAAGGCTCTGTTTGAGTTTGGCATAGTATGTGGTTCTGTATACCTGCGAGTAATGTCTGTTTTAGGTTGATCAAATGATATAATTTGGATTGGTGATCAACTAGGAAGTTGTAGAGGAGATTCACACCTTTCCACAGAACTTGATTTTGTATCGTTCTGAAGAGCAGGTAAGGTTTTATGCTATCGGTAAAGTACAACCAGTGTACCGAAAGTACACATGCTGAGGCTTGTGAGGCTAATTTGAGAATTTAGATGACTGAATCTGAGGTTATGATCAACTAAAGAGTTATAGCCTTGGTCTTTACCTTTCCAGATTGGGCTTGAGTACCCAAATCTGAGTTGTATTGTGGGAGTTATGATCTTTTTAAGTTTAAGGCAGAACACCATTAGTTGTTTAGTCATGGTTTTAACTAAGTGTTGGGAGAACCATTTCCTTTGTGTACCTAAGAGTTGATAACTCATTGTTTGGGGATGAATGGTATTTTTTGCTGGTCTTGTTGGTGTAACTCCTGTGGAGGTTTGTTGTGAATCGAGTTAGTCACTAGGGTAGGGTGATACCTTATGCCTATCGACCCTAGATATGAACTTCTGCCGAGGCATTGCATGTCCAGTTTAGTGCCGTCGAGTTATATTCATGCCGGTTGAGGATGAGCACGGGCCATGGCATGGGACGATTCCAAGCTAGAGGAAGTGGCGAGCAGGACGTGTGTCAACGGGGCCAGTGGTCGATGGGCAGAGTTTGGAAATCAATCATCTTTTACCTGAATGATTAGAGTGAGTCTTGGACTAGAGGGATGTATTAAGGGTATGTACATTGCATTAGTACTAGCAGACCATAGTCGGGTGTTGTACTTTTCCTGTCGTAGGGATACAGATTTGGTTCTCAGGTTTGAGTTTGCCGTCTCGTATCTCGATCTGTTAATTCCCAAAGAGCCGAGTAAGGAACAGGAGGTGCTCCTGTCGGATAGGGTGATTTGACACTCGGTCATGTTCCTATGCGCGTGGGTTTGTTCTTATATGAATCATTGACGTCATTAGGTGCATGGTCTGTACCGGAAGGTTATTGGGTACATTGTTTCGTACCAGAAGGTTTAACACGGATTTTTGAGTGGGGTCAGTACGCAGGTACTAAGTGAAAAACACGAGCACCACTTTTAGGGATTACATTTTGGAACTAGACAGAATGACTGCAATCTCCTCATACATGGAAATCTATTGGGAACATGTTGAGTATAAGAGTAGGATGCATGGCGAGGGTTTGAATCCCTGAAATGTGGAGAAAGACGGCTAGATTTGGGGGCATATGTAGTATAGGATGCATTCGTTTCGAAAGTCTTGCTTGCATTAGCAGTAGGCATGTGATTGATGCATCTAACTAATAAATCATGGCATACAATAACACTATAACCCGAATCCATTAACCCCTAGTTTGTCACATCACTTTTTCTTTTTTGCATAAAATTATGGTTGTGATTGTTAGCTTGGAGATCGCTGTTATTATCAGCATTGCGTCGGTCAAAGTACTAACGTCCCCACCTTGTAGGTATCCGGAGCCGATTCACAGGTATAGCAGAGCTCGAGTTGGTCCAAGAATCCAAGGGACATATTCAAGTGTTATTATATTGTTGTAATCTTGTACATTTTATTTGGATATTATAACACTTGTAAATGTAACATTTATATGGAATAAAAGTTTTAATTTTCCTGTACTTTTCTGTGATTGTGGCTATTTTGAAGTTCGACTCCTGAAGTAGGGTCTCAGATTTCCAGTATGGGGATCTGGGGCGCTTCAGATAAAGTTGGTATCAAAGCAAACTTTAAATATTAGTCCAACACAGCAGGAAAATTTACTTGGATGCGTTGAGAGAGTTGGGTTTAGTCAGATAGTTGATGATTATAAAGCATAAGTTGTATCTGGACTGGTGTCTGTATAATATTTTCTGTATCTCTACTGATTCCCATATTTTCTCTTATAGATTTCGGGCATGGATAATGGACACTCGAACGGTTGGACTGATGGAAATGGTCCTGCACCCCCACTCCCACCTCCACCCCTACAGCCCACGGCCGTAGTGCAGGCCACCACTATGTTATTCCAAGAGCTGGCTACCTATAAATAGAGCCACAGGCAGCTAGAGGATAACTTTGAGAATCTCGTGCAGGCCTTGATAGCCGCTGAGAGAAGAGTGGCCAAGCTGGAAAGGGCCAAGCGAAAGTGGAAGACGAGGGTGATACTGTTGAAGCACCGATATGAGGTGAGGTTGGGACAGTTGCAGAGCCGATATTTGTCATTGAGGTCACAGGTCTACGATATGCAGGATCTGCTGTACAGGTTGACCGCCAAGGGTAGCTCTGAGACTGGCGACTTGCCAGGGGCGGGAGAGCAGTGATCTCTCTCAGTGGCATGGGATTTCTTTTGATGTGTATAGATGACATTCTTTTTGAATAGCTAGGCTGACTTGCTATTTTTTTATGGGTGTAGTATGAACCCATTGGATGATGACATGACTGTATTGATAGCAATATCATTGTAAACCCCTTTCGAATGAATGAAACTAGTATGTTTTCTGACCGATGCTAGTGTGTTATGGGTTTTGCATTACTATTGCTGTTTGATGATGTCAGTATTAGCTTTCAGATGGTAGGAACGACCAGAAGCAACCGGAGCAACCAGACTGAAGCTGAAGGCAGTGGAGCCAACGGTACTGGCCTTGATGTAGGGTAAGTGTAATATCCCAGATGAATATTACATTGTATAAATTATTTTATTATTATTTTTTAAATTAAATTATTTTATACGGATTATGTGAAGATTTTTCGGTATACACATATATACATACATATGTGTGTTATAGCAAATTAGTTTATTGGACAAATTATGTGATGAGTATTTTTGGACAAAATACTTCTCTTTGTCATGATAAATGGCTAATTTTGGATTAGGAGGATTAACCTAGGATTAAGTGTGCATGAGAGAATTAGGAGAATTCTTCTAGAAGCTCACACCCATACATCCACCTCACAATAGCACCATGCTTCCACCTCATCCCTACCTCCCTACATCATGGCCGGATGGGATCCCCTAGGGAGGTTTGTGCAAACTTGTGGGTACAATTTTGCACTCTCCACCTATAAATACCCCCCCCCCCCCCTTCACTCATGTCTCATTTTTACAAAGACAAAAAGAAAAGAAAGGAAAGGAAAAGAAAGAGAGAACAACCTCTAACTTGAGCGTTTTTATTGTAGGTTTTCTTAGGAGTTCTTAGGAGCTAAGGGGAAGGAGAAGGAGCATAGGCTAGTCCTTCCTACAAGAAGATTAAGGTAGGGGCTTCTCCATTGCTCTTGTTTGTTTGTATTGTTTTTGGTTCTTCTTTTTCTTATCTTCATTGGTTTGTTTTCTTTTGTTCTTTTGGGGTGGTTGTTTCTTGTGATGGTGTTGTTGTGTGTTGTTACTTGTTGTATATGTTGTAGCTTTATGTATAGATAAAAGAATGATAGAACTTGTGAAACAAATAAAGATGAAGTCTTTATTAGTGGTTATTGTTAGTTTTGGACTAATGAATATAAACATATGAAGGATTGTGTATACACCCATTTTGGGTTGTAGGACTTGACATTGGACATACACATATGCATATGGACTTTGTACTCACCCATTTGGGATTGTAGAACATACAACTTGGACTATTGGACAAAAGGCATATGAAGATTGTGAACTAGAATATGTGTATAACCATTTTTGCGTTATGGAACTTGACAACTTTAATGAATAAGTCTTTTAATTGCTTCTTTCTCAACTTATTAAATAACAATTTGTGCTAACTCCTAGTTATAAAAAGATAGACTTGTTGTATGTAGAACTTGTAATTTAGAAAGAAAGTAGATTTTGTAGTAGTTCATGAAGTTGGACTCTTTTTAGGGCTTGTAATTCATAAGGATAAGAAGTCTTGTATTAGCTAGTAAAGATCATGCTTAAGTGTAAGTAAGGTAGTAGTAGATGTTTATGCTTTAAGTGTAGTAGTTAATCATGCTTAAGTAATAGTAGATGTTTATATATATGTAAGGGTTATGTTGAAGTAGTAAATAGACATTCTTGCTTTAAAATGTAGTAGTAACCCATGCTTAAATTGTAGTGGGTATCCATGTTTAAATTGTTGTAGGTAAATGTTTACATTATATACCAGGCTTAGATGTTGTAGGAAGTCCATGTCTATGTTGTATTCATGCTTGAGTAGCACCCATGTATAAAGTAGATATTTCATATTAAGTTGTAGTAAGTATCCATGCTTAATTATAGCATTTTTCATGCTTAAGTTAAAGTAATTATCCATGCTTAGTAGTAGCAATTTTCATATCTATGTTATATCCTTGTTAGATTGTAGCAGTAGGTGTTCTACTTAAGTTGTTTCCATGCTTAGATGGTTGTAGATCAATATACCATGCTTGGATTATTGAAGAAAAATTATATACCATGTTTAGATTATGGTAGGAAAGTTATATACCATGCTTGGATCATTGTAGAAAAATTATATACCATGTTTAGATTAAGGTAGGAAAGTCATATACCATGCTTGGATCATTGTAGGAAAATTATATACTATGTTTAGATTATGGTAGGAAAGTCATATACCATGCTTGGATCATTGTAGGAAAATTATGTACCATGTTTTTGTAGGAAGGTTGTATATCCATGCTTAAGGTTGTGGTAGATAGCTCACACTTAAAGTTGTAGTAAATATCCATGGTAAAGTAGGTGGATATTCATGTTAAGCTAACATGCATGCTCAAGTTGTAGTAACCATTCATGTTTATGTATAGCTCATGCTTAAATTGTAGTAAAGCTTCATGTTTAAATTGTAGTAATTATTCATGCTTAAGATCGTTATAAGTGCATGCTTAAATCGTATTCATACTCAAAAGTATTGTAGATTGATGCCTATGTTCAATACCATGCTTAGATCATTGTAGATTGACATACCATGCTAAGATTGTTGTAGTAAAGCACAATCCATGCTTAGGTTGTTGTAGGAAAATTATATACCATATTAGATTATTGTAAGATGGATACTCATGCTTTCCACCATGCTTAAGTAGTTGTAGAAAAAGATACACGCTTAAGTAGTAGAAGATATCCATGCTTAGTTGTAGTAATTTTCCATGTTTGAATAAGTATATACCCATGCTTAGGAATGTGTAGGATTGATGTTTAAATTACCTACCATACCTAAGGTTGTTGTAGGAATACTTAAGTACTATACCATGTTCAAAATGTTGTAGGGTTTTGCTTGAAATGTATACCATGCTTAGGTTGAATACTTAAGTAGCATACCATGTTTAGATTGTTGTAGGTTCTTACTTGAATGTATACCATGCTTAGATTAATGTTAAAGTTGAATACCATGTTTAGGATGTTGTAGATTCATGCTAAGTATACATCCATGCTAGATTGTTGTAGATTAATGTTGAAGTTGAATACCATGCTTAGGAATGTTGTAGATTCATGCTATGTTATATACCATGCTTGGGAATGTTGTAGGATGAATATTTAAATTACCTACCATGCCTAGGATTGTTGTAGGAATGGTTAAGGTTGTACACCATGCTAATTATTGTAAGTTAAAGTAGTGAAGAAAATTATGCTTTGTCGTATACCATGCTAAATTATTAGTACTCATGCTAAGTTGTAGCAATTAACCATACTTAAAGTAGTAATAGATATCCATGCTTTAATCTAGTAGCTATTCATGCTTTAACTTATAGTAACTTCCTACTTAAGTTGTATCTATTCTCGTAGTGGTAGTGTTTAGCAAAGAAACTATCATGTTGTAGTGGTAGGGTAAATGAAGAACCTTCATGTAGTGGTCATAGTGTAAATGAAGAACCTCCATGCTTGTAGTTGTAGTGTTAATGTAGGACCTTCATGTTGTAGTTGTAGTGTTAACTATCACGTTGTAGTTATAGTGTTAGTAAAGAACTATTATGTTATAGTAAACTGTGTTGGTAAAGAACTAGCATGTTGTAGTTGTGGTGTTAGTGAAGAACCACCATATTGTAGTTGCAATATTGTGTTGTAAAGTAGTTCTAGTTAATCCCCTAGAAGGAATCCCATGTTTGAGATTACATAGCTAGAGCCATGTATGCTTGAATGGTGTATTGTAGCATTCTAGTTAAAAGAACCATGCTTGAATTGTATATGGTAGTGAAAGATTGAAAAGGAACCATGAACCCATGCATCTAGCTCCTAGGTGATTCTAGCTCAAACTTGAGAGAGAACACAAGAATCTAGTTGCATGTAGTTCTAGTTCGTTTTGGAAAAGAAACCGTGGTTTCTAGTTGTGCGAGGTTCAAATTGAATTTGGACCATATCATGGGGCCATTCCTCATCCTTATGGGCAATAAGGGTTGGGAAGGTCACTAGTAATAGTTAGTTCGATAAAAGTTGTTATGTCCCTTTGGGCTTCTCATTGATAGAATGTCTGTTTTTGACTGTTAGTAGATTCTTCTGTTGCTTCTAATTATAGAAGATCGAGTTACTAGTAAGCAGATTTGGTTGCTTCTAGGTTTGATTACCTGTATGGTTGTTTTTGCGTATGGTTGTGCTCGTACGTGCCTCGACTGGCCTGTATATAGCTGTTGGTCTCATACGCAGCTTATTTGGCTCGTATGTATGTTGTTGTCTCATACGCGGCTTGACTGGCCCGTATGTAGCTGTTTTTCTCATACGCAGCTTATTTGGCTGGTATGTATGTTGTTGTCTCGTACGAAGTCGCTTGGCTATTAGGTAGTTATTGGTTTCATACGTAGCTTGTTGGCTCGTATGGGTTCGGTTTACTCGTATATAGCTTATTAGCTAGTACGCAATTTTGTTATGCTCGTCTAGGGTAATATTATTACCCTAGGGGCTATCGACCATTAAGACATAGGTTTTCTTACTCCTAAGGGACTGTGGACGAGTCGCTCCTTGTGTACCGTCAGATCTTAACCAGTGTAGGTTGATCGTGGACCGGAGTATAGACGGAATCTAAGTTCAGGGTAGTGGCATGCAGGTACATTCATATTGCCGGGGTCTCGGATCGATAGACCATAAATCAGATCCTTAGGGATTCTGGTAAGTCTAGGATGAGCAGCCTAGTAGAGTTGGCTTGCGAAGTCTAACTTAAGACTTAGCATGTTGTGTAGATTTTGTGGTCATCCCTCAGTTGGTTTAGGGTTAGTGACATTGTTAGGGTAGTAACTTATGGCTTTGCTACTTAACCTTCATCTTTCACCAAAGGGAAGGAGTTGGTGTTAAGGGTGATTCCTTATGATCTGACCTGTCCTATAGGCCTGCATTAGGTGGTGTTATTGGGTTATACCCTTCTTGTCAAAGGGATACAGTCTGTGGCTTGTCACGAGTTGGAAGCACAGGATCCGTATCTCGTCTGTTAATTTCTGAAGTGGAATGATAAACGGGAGCGATTCCTGTCAGAGCCAGGGGGATGGACCCTCGGCACTCCGTCTTGGCTTGGATCTAGGGGCGAACAAGCCATAGACTACAGGTCTGGCTAGGGGGCGGCAAGGGGCTCTTCTGTTGGTGGAAACTCCGGGGTTCGTCAGATTTTTGGGTGAGGCAATAGTGGCAAACGAAGACACCACTATAAAACTGCAATTGGCGGAATTAGACCGTGTCAGGGCAACCTCACAGTCATGTCTAATCTTCAGAAACAAGTTGAGTTCAAGAGTTGAACTCATAGCATGGGTTCAAATCCCTATAATGAAGAGACGGCTTAAGATGGGCGCATGTAGTATGGGCTGCATGTTGCTTCGGAGACTTGCTGGCATTAGAATAAGAGCATCCTAGCTTTAGTCAATATTGTATTAGATTCTAGTCATAGCACTCACGAACACTTAAACTACACCGACACATTGCCATGATTGTATGTTTGTTTTGGGAGACTCGTTGCTAAGTTATCAGCCTTAAAGCGTCAGTGAATACTGATGTGCCCACTTCAATAGGTACTGGATCGCAGAAGTACAAGTGCGAGATTCAGGAGAACTCAAGGCAAGGAAAGCGAGGAGTCGAGGTCATGTTTAGTTTTCGCTGTAATATTTATGTTGATTATCTATTTTTCGAAAAGTACCCAAGTGGGAATTACCAAGTGTTGTTCTTCATTCATTGTACTCTGATGTAATTTGTTGAAAGTTGTAATACTTGAGATTGTAAAGGTATTATTGTAACACTATTGTAATGTATTGCAGTTGTATAACATTCAGACTTGTAATACATTGGGTGTTGAATAAAAAGTTTTAAATTCTCCTGTTTTTCTGTGTATTGTGACTAATTAAAGAAAAGATTCTGGCTTGTGTCACGGTTTCCCAGTTACAGGAAATCGGGGCGTTACAGTAAGAGTTCGCTCAGGTATATCAAATGATTGGAGCTTTTGTGGAGGCTAGCAGGAACCAAGCGCCACCACAAGGAGCACCAGGAGTTGCTGTTAAAGCAGATCAGGTGAAGATGGTGGAATCATTCAAGAGGATGAAACTGCCACTCTTCGAAGGACAGGCCAACCCCATAGCTGCTAACAACTGGATACGTCAAGTGGAGACGGTATTTGAGGTGCTGATGACTCCAAAGGACAACAAGATTCGTCTAGCCACAATCTTGCTGAAGAAGGATGCCAGAGTTTGGTGGCAGTCCGGGAAGCGTGGTCTTGGAGAAGGTCAGATCACTTGGGAAGATTTCCTCGAGGAATTCTGACAGCACTATTTTTCCATGGATGTGCAAGAAGAAAAGGCAATGGAGTTCCAAAATTTGAAGCAGGGAAATATGTCTATCAGGGAGTAGTAAACGAAGTTTTCTTAGCTGTCTCGGTATGCACAAGAGATGGTCTAGGAGGAAGCGAAGAAGGCCCAGAGGTTTGAACAAGGGCTTAGGCCTGGACTGAGGCCGATGATGGTTTCGTTCGGCATTCGCCGATTCGACAAGCTGGTGAGGCGAGCTGCGGTGACAGAGGCAGACATGAACTAGAGTAAAGGAAGGACGGAGTTTTGTAACAAAGGGAAAAGATCCATCCTAGCAACAAAATTCAAGAAGCAGGGCAAGAGTCAGAAATTTCAGAAAACCAGTGCCAAGACGGGAGGATAGAAGCCCAGAAGTTGCTTCCACTGTGGAAAATAGGGACACTTCAAGGATCAATGCCCCCGGAGGAATGCACAGAGATGTTTCCAGTGCGGGCTAGAAGGGCATATTAAGCCGGATTGTCACCAAAATCCAAGGAACAGCAACAGGTTAGGATCTGGAGCAACCGACAAAGGAAAGAAGCCTATGCATCAAGGAAGGGTGTTCGCCTTGACCAAGAAGGATGTTGAAGAAGATGAAGGGGTAATCACTGGACATTTATATATAAATGGAATTTTGGCTACAGTCTTGTTCGATAGTGGATCGACTCATTCTTTTGTGTCAAAATCTTTTTCGAAAAAATTAAGATGCACCAAAGAGGCAGTTCCAGATTTGGCCTTGATAGTGGCTACGCCATCAGGGGCAACCCTCACTACAGATCTGTGCTATAGGGGATGTAAACTCCAGATTAACGGGGAAACCCTGAGCATCGATTTGTTAGAATTGGGCTTTGCCAGAATAAATGTTATTATTGGTATGGATTGGATGTCGTGGCACAAGGCAAGCATCAACTGCAAGAAGAAGGAGGTAGTCATCTCAGCTGAAGGAGTGGAACTTGTATTCCATGGAGAGAAGTGGTCGAGAGCAACGATCATTGCAGCTTGAATGAGTAGGTGAAGAAGGCTCAGAATGAAGACCTGGAGATGGAAGCCATGAAGAAGCAAGTGCACGAAGGAGGACTACCCGAATTCAGTATAAGAGAAGGTTCACTATAGTTTGTACCAAGGGACAAGGAGTTGAGAGAAGACATCATGAAGGAAGTTCACTCCACATTGCTTGTGATTCACCCCGGGAGCACCAAGATATATCGTGATATAAAACAGTACTATTGGTGGTCAGGGATAAAGCGAGACATAGTAGAGTTCGTGGCCAAAAGTTTGATGTCCAATAAGTTAAAGCCGAGAATCAGAAGCCGGGAGGATTGCTACAGCCTCTACCCATTTCTGAGTGGAAATGGGAGAGCAACAGTATGGATTTTATCACTAGATTCCCCATGAGCTCTAAAGGAAATGACTCAATATGGGTGATTGTGGATCGATTAACGAAGTCAGCATATTTTCTTTCAGTAAAGATGACCTAGTCAATAGAGAAGCTGGCCGATATCTACATCGAGAACATAGTGAAGCTACATGGGGTGCTAGTGTCGATATATCCGACCAAGATACAAGATTTACATCTCGATTATGGCGGAGTATACAGTCAGCATTGGGGACCAGAACAGACTTCAGCATGGCTTTTCATCCACAAACTGATGGATAGACAGAGAGGATCAACAGGATTCTTGAAGACTTGTTGAGGGCGTGCATTTTGGACTTCGGAGGATGTTGGGAGAGATACCTAGCCTTGGTAGAGTCTGCCTACAATAATAGTTATCAAGCAACCATTGGCATGGCCCTATATGAAGCTTTATATGGCAGAACATGCAGAACACCCATGTGCTGGTAAGAGGTAGGAGAGCGGCAGATGTATGGGCCAGAGATCGTACAGCAAACATCGGAAAAGATCGAGCTTATTCAAAAGAGACTACAAGGAGCACAGAGCAGGAAGAAGAGCTATGCTGACAAACGCCGAAAGGAGCTGGAATTTGAGGAAGGCGATTTCGTATTTCTCAGGGTGTCACCGACAAAAGGAGTTATCAGATTCGAAAAGGGCGGAAAGTTAGCTCCGAGATACATTGGACCATACAAGATTCTGAAGAGCATTGGCAGGATGGCTTATAAGTTGGAGCCACTGGTTGAGTTATCTCAAGTGCATGACGTGTTCCACGTCTCTATGCTAAGGAAGTATGCGCCAGATTCGAGCCATCAGTTACCAGAGGTTTCGAAAGATTTGCAGATTAACTTTTCCTATGCCGAGCAACCAGTCAAGATACTTGATCATCAGGACAAGGTAATGAGGAACAAGGTCATCCTGATGGTCAAGGTTCTCTGGAAGAACCAGTTCGTGGAAGAAGCCACGTGGGAGCCAGAGAGCCGTATGAAGGTTTTGTATCCAGATTTGTTTTAGGTGTTATTTGTCTTTTTCTTTTCTTTTCTCCCACTAGTTTCGTTCTGGGGACAGAACGATTCTAAGGAGGGAGTAATGTAATACACCTGATAATATAATGCTTTTGTGTGTGTGTATATATATATATATATATATATATATATATATATATATATATATATATATATATATATATATATATATGTTGTCTGTATGTATGTATATATTGCAGTGTTGTTTGATTATATGTTTGAATGATGGAGTGCATTTAGGTTTGTGGGGCGGTTAGTGTGGGTGGTTGCGTTCTTGACAATGCACGAGAATGAGACGGACTGATACTAGTACATACACTAGTTTTGAGTGCGGTACGTATGCAAATATACAATTGTATGATACTACAATGGGTATACTTTGCATGCACTCAAGTCTAATCTCTCATCTCTCATTTAGAGCATGATCAACACCAAACAATTTCAGCCCAAGACTTGTCTCAAAAACCAAGAGCTAGACCATGGTTTTGGAGAAAACCACCTAGCCCTACCCTTTACTCCCTACCCATATGGCCGACCCCCTCTTTCCTCACTCCCCTCTCATTTAAACTCCCTTCTCCCCCTCCCAAGCTCTGAAAATTTCAGAAAAAAAGAAAGGAAAGGAGAAAGAAAAAGAAAGAGTGGAAGGAGCAAAAAGGAAGGAGAAGTTCTCAAGTTTTGGAGTTAGATTTGGAGAAGAAGCTCAAGACAACCACATCTCCTCAAGCCAACTCAAGGTGGAGAGTTCTCTAATCTTGTTCTTGTTCATTCTTGTTTAAATTTCTTGCATGCATGAGTAGTTGTTGTTGTGAATGGTTGATTTAAGAGTATATTATTAGAATCTGAAAATGTTGGCAATAACTCGATCTGTATGCCTTAGTTCCGAATTTCCAGAGAACAAATTACTTGAAATTTCATGATGAAATTTATACAGATTGATCACATACATATTTAGAAGATGCATGAATTATTTCATAATTTTTTGATGATGTTTGATATTTTAGTAAAATCCATTTTGACGACTGAGCCGTAAGGCTGGAACAGGATCTGTCTATGGTGATAACTGAGCTTGTGAGAATTCTTATAATTAATTGGCTGGCGTCATATATCTAAAATTTTTACCATGATATCTTGCATGCATCTAGAAACTATAAAAAATCATGAAATTATTTGGATAAAGTTTCATGCATGTTCAAAATTAATCAGTCAACAGTAGTCAAAACTGTAACTGAAGAACCGCAAGATTTTTATGCATGTTTAAAACAGATAGAACTCAGTGAATACTTGGAATTTAGATATGAAACTTTTTGCATGTTACTCATGAGGATGTGTAGTTTCTGTAATGCAAATTTTGTGACCATTTGGTTAGAATGTGCTTTATGATGAATATTTTAGTATGTACTGTGCAAAACTCAGTCAGTATGGACACCTTGATAAAATGGTACTGTTGAGCTCTGTAAGAGTAGAATTCGAGGAAGTGTTCTACTAGGAATTTGTAGCAGACATCTAGAGTTTTCCAAAGAGACTTAGTTGAAGAAATTCCTGTGAGTAAATTATTAGATATGATTTTTGCAAGATTGGACAGAAACCAGATTTTGTGCTGACGGCTCTGTTTGAGTATGGCTTAGTATATAGTTCTGTATACCTGAGTGTAATGTCTGTTTTAGGGTGATCAAATGATATAATTTGGATTGGTGATCAACTAGGAAGTTTTATAGGACATTCAAACTTTTCTACATAACCTGGGTTTGTATCGTTCCGATGAGAAGGTAAGGTTTTATGCTATTGGTAAGGTGCAGCCAGTGTACAGGAAGTACAGGCTGAGGCTTGTGAAGCTAATTTGAGGACTTAGATTACTGATCTAAGGTGATGATCAACTAGAGATTTGTAGTCTAAGTCTGAGTTGTATTGTGGGAGTTGTGATCTTTTTAAGTTTCAGGCAGAATACCATTAATTGTTTAGTCATGGTTTTGACTAAGTGTTGGGAGAACCATTTCCCTTGTGTACCTAAGAGTTGATAACTCGTTGTTTAGGAATGAATGGTGTCTTTTGCAGGACTTGTTGGTGTGACTCCTGTGTAGGTTTGTTGTGACTAGAGTTAGTCACTAGGGTAGGTTTGTTGGTGTGACCCTAGATATGAACTTCCACCGTGGCTTTGGACATCCAGTTTGATGCCGTCGAGTTATATTCATAACGGTTGAGGATGAGCGCGGGCCATGGCATGGGACGATTCCAAGCTAGGAGAAGTGGCGAGCGGGACTTGTGTCGACAGGGCCAGTGGTCGACGGGCCGAGTTTGGAAAGCAATCATCTCTTACCTAAATGGTTAGAGTGAGTCTTGGACTAGAGGGATGTATTAGGGGTATGTACATTGCATTAGTACTAGCAGACAATAGTCGGGTGTTTTACTTTTCCTATCATAGGAATACGGATTTGGTTCTCAGGTATGAGTTCGCGGTCTCGTATCTCGATCTATTAATTCCCAAAGTTCCAGAGTAAGGAACGGGTGGTGCTCCTTTCGAATAGGGTGATTTGACCGTCGAAGCGGTCATGTTCCTATGCACGTGAGTTTGTTCTTATATGAATCATTGACGTCAGTAGGTGCATGGCCTGTACCGAAAGGTTATTGGGTACATGGTTTCGTACCAGAAGGTTTAACACGGCTTTTTGAGTTTGGTCTGTACGCGGGTACTAAGTGAAAAACACAACCACCACTTTTAGGGACTGCAGTGCGGAACTAGACCGAATGACTGCAACCTCCTCTGACACGGAAATCTATTGGGAACAGGTTGAGTACAAAAGTAGGATGCATGAAGAGGGTTTGAATCCCTGAAATGTGGAGAAAGATGGCTAGATTTGGGGGCCTATGTAGTATGTGATGCATTTGATTCCAAAGTCTTGCATGCATTAGCAGTAGGCATGTGATTGATGCATCTAGCTGTAGAATCATGGCGTACAACAACACTATAACCCGAATCCATTAACCCCTTGTTTATCACATCACTTTTCTCTTTTGCATAAAATTATGGTTGCGATTGTTAGCTTGGAGATCGCTGTTATTATCAGCAATGTGTCAGTCGAAGTACTGACATTTTCCACCTTGTAGGTATCCGGAGCCGATCCACAGTTACAGCAGAGCTCGAGTTGGTCCAGGAATCCAAGGGACATATTCAAGTGTTATTATATTGTTGTAATCTTGTACATTTTATTTGGATATTATAACACTTGTAAATGAAACATTTATATGGAATAAAAGTTTTAATTTTCCTGTACTTTTCTGTGATTGTGGCTATTTTGAAGTTCGACTCCTAGAGTGGGGTATCAGATTTCCAGTATGGGAATCTGGGGCATTACAAATATTGTACTGGACCCCATCTTTGGCCCAGTCACAATGTAAGGACCAACTAATTGTATATACGTCAAATAAGCTTCGTGCATTGCCTCTCCGGCACGCGCACACCCACCTGAAGCGAATCATGCGGGATTTAGAAGTTCGCTGCTCCCATCCTTCTCCCCAACTCCCATAAACTCTCCAAATCGCTCTCACATTAGGCCCAGTCAAAGTCACAACAAAAAAGAGAGCCGTGGAAAGGATACCTTCAGCTCTCTCACGCTTTTGCTCTCTCAAGAGATTTCTCACCAAACAAAACTCTAACTCACTCTAACCACGACACAGACAAAGAGAGAGTCGTGAAGAAGATACCTTTCCCTCTCTCACACTTTTACTCTCTCCAGTATCTGAAAATGTTGATAATCCATACTGCAAGACATGCATAAAATCATTTTGTCTGTATTCACATCTCATCATCAGGCACCATCAAAATTAAGTTATTGTGGCAAAAATAAACCAAGACAAACCTTTATTTACGTTTCGTCAAAGGTTAAATAAAATTTCACATCACCAAAGTGTGCAAATAGTAATATGATCAAATTAATAATGGGCTTCACATAGATATCTTCTGTTCATAAATATGGGCCATACATGACAGTGAAATAGTAAACCTCTATTTGGACAATAGCAACTAACAGCTATAACGCAAACCAAAAGAAACTTCGATGGGCCTGGTATGTATAATAATTTAGGCCTATAAAAATATCATGGTCAAACTAGATAATCTATCTATCTATTTATCTTCTATTTTAATGAGAGAGTTTGTAACCAAACAAATTCAATTTGTAACAAAACAAACACGTGCATTGTAATCCAACAAACATGTACAATACACATGCATAACTAATATAAATGAAGTCTTGGTTCGATGTCAGGCAACGCCGGAATTTTTAATATATATATATATATATATATATATATATATATATATATATATATATATATATATATATATATATATATATATATATATGTCTACTATTTTAATGGGAGAGTTTGTCACCAAACAAACTACATTTGTAACCAAACAAACACGTGTATTGTAACCCAAAAAATATGTGCATTGCACATGCATAACTAATATAAAATATGTCTTAGGTTCGATGTCAGACAACGTCGAATTATTTTAAAATATATATATATATATATATATATTTAAGAAGACGTGCATCACATGTGTAAATTAATAGTAATATTATAATGGGAGAGTTAGAGTTCTCGTTTGTAAATAACCAACGCGTGTATTGCACGTACATATTAACCCCACAATTTAAATTTCCATTTCAAGGAAAAAAACGTAAAATGCACGAACAAATTACAACCCAATCAATAACACCCTACTTTTCTCCATGCTGCCATTGTGTTGCTCTGTCACACCACTGCATCACCTCTACGCCGCCACACAGTGGCACTGATGCACCACGCGCCTCACATCACTAGTATGTTTTGTCTGTCATCTTTTGGAAGACAGCGACTTTTTCTCATTGAATTTGTCTTAATTAATTTAGAATTGTTATATATAATGAATTCATTATTCTGGCAAAATCTATCATGTGGACACTTTTTTCTTATTAATTATTTATTAATTTATTTATCTCGTTCAACTTCATATCACGAGGTTCACGTTTTATTTGAGACCATTTGCTTCGAAGAGCTTAAGAAATAAGACTCTTCATATCGGTTCGTAAATAATTTTATTTAGGATCAAATTAATTTTCTGAGTCATAAATTTTAACTAGTCCTATAAGGATAGTTTTAGTGTTTAGTAAATGATATTTATCAGGACCATAGGTGCAAATGGATGCAACTAATCCAACGAAATTCGGGTTTGGATTTGCTTAGCTTAGAAGGCAACTACTATTCGTACATGCATAGCATGTATAGATGGATGTTGAATAATCTCTAATCTTTAATCTCTAATACTATAATGAAAGAGTTAGTGTATTTTGTAGACAACCCAACACGTGCACCGCACGTTAGTGTAATTTGTAGACAAACCAACACGTTCTCCATGCGTTCAGATTAAACAAATCCAAAAAAAGAAAAGAAAATTCATTATGTCATGTGACCCTTCCTCTCCTCTCTTGCAACCGGATTGTGCCACCACCGCCCTGGTTTGCAGATCTTGAAATGTTGAAAATTTTAGATTTTTTATGACGTTTAGAGGAAAGTGACGTTGGTGAATTGAGATAATAATAGGCTTAAATTAATGGTATAGTTCAATCTCATATATATTTATGTGAATATAAAGTTTATTTTAGATAGGTGATGTTAGTAAATGTTTTTATTTTTGCATAAATACTTATACGAATGCGATATTAATGGGGGGAAAATACTTTCTGATTTGATAGAGATATCTACTTGATTGGGTGATTTGGGTTTTAATTTGGATTGATTTGGTTTAGATCAGAAAAATTAGTGGTGTGACAAATCGATTTTCAGGGTTTAGGCAGGTTGTTTTGAGATTGCGATATATGCACGAGTTTAGGGCGTGCAGATAACTAGTCAAATTAAATGCTTTGATGCAGGCATGGAGCACACTAGCATAAAGGTAAATATTAGAACGGGCCAATCCAAAGGACTGTGTTTACTGTACAAAATAGTCCACTGGATTGTTGGGATTGGGGCGTCAACAAACGCCTTTGGTCGCAGCAGAACTAATTAGAGTAATGAGGAAGTCGAAGAGATGAGACGAAGCAATTGAACAAGCAAGTAGACCCATCAATCCAAATACAAACACAACGAGGATTTATCCCGATTAGCTTTTGCTTTATCCGGGGAAAATATAGGGAGATCTGATATTCAACTAGAAGAGATTACATTGAGTTACTGATTCACTCAATATAAGGAATTAAACTCACCCATCAAGAACTATCTCTCTTGAGCCTCTCTTTGCAATGGAGAAAAGAATCTATGAAGTACTCTACTATCATATTGGAGGACTTTACAATATATATAGAAGAATAGAGAGAAACCTAGGTGTAATCTTGATTCTCAGTTGCCTAATATAACTTGGAAAAGAAGTAACTAAATAGGAGCCGTACGATCTAATTTGGAGTTGAAGATTGGGTTGAAATAGCCTAACAAATTGAGGCCCAAAACGAACACAGCGTCGCGGTCGGTCGACCGTCCTACAAGACCGGTCGACTATCCACCTCTCGACCAAACCTAGTAAAATTGCGGTCGGGTGTGCGGTCGGGGGGTGCGGTCGACCGCAACTTGGGACAGTTAACCGCAACTATGCCTGGACTATTGCTGCTCTGTTTTCTTCTACTCTCTTCGACGCTTTGACCTCTGTGCTTCATCTTACCTTCTTCTAATCTGAATCACGAGTATTCAAGACACATTCCTAACAAACTCCACCTTGGATTGCATATGAATGCTATCACATGATGTGTTATTCATCTCCAAACTTTAATGAATTCCACTTGCAAAAAAATCTTAGAACAATAACTTCTTGTTCTAGTTGAACTGATCTCTACCCAATATCACCTGATCCAGTGTTGCCCCTCAAAGGCACACCTCCGTAGATGTACTCACAAAGTTGCAAAACTCTGCACGAACTCCACCTACCCTTAGGCTTTCTCCACCTTTCGACGATATTCGAACATCGTGGTCTCGTCTCGATGATTCTAGTTGCGGCAAACTAGCTGAGCTCGCGTGAATGACGGAAAAAGAACTAACAACCCCTGCACAGGATTTTTGGATTCCCTAAAGCTTATAGAGATTGTGTTGTCTTGGCCCAACCACTCTTATACCTCTAATCACTTCACGACGACCTTGAAAAACTGACAAAACTCCACTTCGAGCTATGTACCAACAACCCCGTGCATCCAGAGTTCCCAAAGAAATCAGATTCCGTTTCAATAGAGGAACATACAAAACATCCCTTACAGTGAACAAATTTAGACCTGGCATCTTCAACTCGACTGTCCCCTTACCTTCTACTTCACAAATCTCCTCAGTTCCCGTTGTCACACAACGCACTGTAGTAGACTTATAAGTAGAAAACAACTCCCTCTTGGAGCAAATATGAGAAGAACTCCCTAAGTCAAGAAGCCAACAAGAATCCACTTTAAAGAATTTGAAATAAGAAGACACGAATCACCTGTATCAAAGGCACTAACCACGTCAGCGGCTGAACTCTCGTTCTTTGCGCTCTCCGGATTTTACAACTTCCTGCAATCTTTCTTGATATGCCATGCCCTCTTGCAATAACAGCAATGGATCGAATCCTTTTGTAAAGCACTTTGTCTTCCCTCCGAAGGACCTTCCACTACTAGACAACTTGTAGGAATCGACAGTGATTTCTTAGTCTCTTTCCTAAGTAGATTTTCCTTCAATGCTTTGATTACACCATCTATCGAAATACTCTTCTTGGAAGATCTACCGTGTAGTATGGTAGTTATCAAAAGCTCGGCGAATTCGGTAGTGAATATATCAGGTTGAAAGCTTTATCTTCCTCACACACAACCGCGTTAATCGCTTTAAGTTCAGATAATATCTTATTGAACTCAGTAATGTGGTCTTGGAAATCGGTAATTTCCTTTATAGATAAATGGAAAAACTTCCTCTTCCAATGCATCTGGTTTAATAACGACGAACCAGAGTAGTCAGCTATGAGTTTTTCCCACAAACTCTCAGCATCAGTTTCTTTCAGAAATCTGCACTTGACCTCGTCCGTCAAGGATAGTCGGATCAGACTTATGGCTCTTTTATGAATATTTTCCCAAACATCCTCCTTCACGTTAGATGGCCTTTCTTTCTTCTTAATAGCTAACTGCAAACGTTCTTGAATAAGGACATCATACATGTCAACCTTCCAAAGATTGAAATTGATCTTTCCATCGAACTGCTTGATCTTCAAAGACTGTGGCCTGTCATCTTAACCTAGGGACTCAGCAACCTGAAGCTCTGATACCAGTTGTTGGGATTGGGACATCAACAAACGCCTCTGTTCGTAGTGGAACTAATTAGAGTAATGAGGAAGTTGAAAAGATGAGACGAATCAATTGAAGAAGCAAGTAGATCCACCAATCCAAACACAAACACAACGAGGATTTATCTTGGTTAGATTTTGCTTAATCCGGGGGGAAATATAGGGAGATCTGATATTCATCTAGAAGAGATTACAAGGAGTTACTGATTCACTCAATACAAGGAATTAAACTCACCAACCAAGAACTGTCTCTCTCTCTCGAGTCTCTCTTTGCAATGGATAAAAGAATCTATGAAGTACTCTACTCTCATATTAGAGGAGTTTACAATATATATAGAAGAATAGAGAGAAACCTAGGTCGAATCTTGATTCTCAGTCATCTGATATAACTTGAAAAAGAAGTAACTGAATAGGAGCCGTACAATCTAACTTGGAGTCAAAGATTTGGCTGAAATGACCTAACAAATCGAGGCCCAAAACGGACATAGTGCCACGGTCGGTCGACCGTCCTACAAGACTGGTCCACCATCCACCTCTCGGACAAACCCAGTGCAACTGCGGTCCGGTGTGCGGTCGGGGGTGCGGTCGACCGCAACTGTGTTTGCACTATTGTTGTTCTGTTTTCTTCTACTCTCTTCGACGCTTCGACCTCTGTGCTTCATCTTACCTTCTTCTAATATGAACCACGAGTATTCAAGACACATTCCTGATGTGGATATCTATCAAATAAAATAGGGTGCTTTATCAAAAGAAAAAAGAGATGAGTCTTCGCAACAGCACAAGCATGAATGCATGGTAAAGTAACACTAGCATGAAAGCATGGTAATTTACTTTGAACATTTTATAATGGAAACTTTAATCACATTCATTAGTCAGTAATAGCAATTGGCCAACAAAATAGTCCATGCTGACAATGTTATGCAAAACACTATTTTTAATAATCAGAGTTAAACATATTAACTAGAATACATATTAATCATTATCAAATCAGTCCATATTATCTGTTAATCATGATTATGTTATAGAAACCATTGCAAGCAATTAACATATAGATGTATGAGGAGTTGTTGCCACTTTTCTTGGTATTAGGGTAAGCATGTTGCAACTAGTGCAAGCATAGAACAGGTCAAAAGAATAACTCCGACCATGCAGCCTCTACTCCGATCTTCCTTTTCTTCTTCTTCTCCGACATCTTCTTGTCCCACCTCTGAACTTCTAGCCTGATCCTTCTTGCCCTCTCCATCTCCCTCGGCACTCTCAACCTATACCACCACCACCATAACAAGCCTACCCTCACTTCCTCCTCCTTCTTCTCAATGCACCAGACCTTTTTGCTTCATTTCGCCCCCATGCTGTCGGAGGTAGAGTTGAGTGGGTGCGGACCCAATGAGAGGGCCCGCTACACCGACTCTCCCCCCCTCCTCCCCCCTCTGCCTCTGAGATCCCACCCCCCTCCTGGCCCAAACAATGGCCCCTGTCACACTAGCTTCGGCTGCTCCCCTTGAGCGCAGCCCCCAACCACAACCTACTCCGGTGATCCCCCCCTCCCCCAAGAGAGGGACACCCCTAGACTCAGACGTGCACTCTCCCTACAGCAGGCACACCAAAGTGCACTTCATCGCCAAGAGAGGAGAGGAAACACTCATCATCGTCATCATCGGGATGTGCTTCCAAGGGGACGAGCCCATAGAGAGGGTCCTCCTACTCGCTACTGTGAGCATAGAAGAACCCCTCCCCCCCCCCCCCCCCCCGATCCAGCATCACCTTCAGAGGCATCAAGGCTACCAGAGGGACAGAGATTACAGGGATCAACACTACCGCCAGAGGCAACCATAGGCTTTTCAGAGAGTCATCCACAACCAACACAGTTACAACCAACACAATCACAATGCCCAAGGAATTCAACAGAGTTATGGCCGCAATGTGCCTTACAACAACCATCAAAGTAACAGCTCCAATGTAACAGTGAAATGCACCAAGATTCCCTCTTCTCACCTTAGGCCTTCAACCTCACGCATCCCTCCTCAACACTCCCCCCTACAACTAAGTGAGGATGCACCCGAACCCCTCAAATCCATCATCGTTTAGGCCCAAGGGGGGAGCCAAATGAAGAGGAACAAGAATGGGAGGTACAAGTTCAGATTGTGGAAGTGGCGGAGGAGTGGCAAGTAGTTGCCAAAGGGGAAAAGAAGAAACAGAGAGCCTCACCACCACCAGACCAACAGGACAACAACTGCCACAGCCCACCTCCACCATCATTTCAACAAGATAACAGGAAAAGGCTATGAAAAGGAAAAAGAAAACCAGTCCTGTGCTTCAATTGTGGGGATTTAGGTCATTACCGAACAGAGTGCACCAAAGAGGTGCGCTTCCTGAGGTGCATGAAGTGGGGCCACATGTCATACACTTGCACGAATGTTATCAGCTCAAGCAATCACGAGGAGAAGCAAGTGTGCAGAGGAAGGTCGCCGGAGAGTCCAACACTGATCAAATTGGCTAATAGCCTAGAAACGATCAAGAATGAAGAAAAATGGCTCCGCCAATGGTGTGCGGTAGCCAAAGTGCGATCAGGTTGCCCCTCCGAAGCACACCTTCTCTACGACTTGAACCTCAAATGGCCTATGCGAGCTGACCAAGATTAGGTTGTAAAGAAAATGTGCCATCTACAATTTCTAGTATCTTTCCCTTCACCCCAGAAGATGATTGAAGTCACTGGAATGGGTTCGGTGGATTTTGGCTTCTTCAAAATTGAATTCACGACATGGTCACCGAATTTCGGTGCAGAACTACCGCAAGGAGACAAGTATTGGATTTGGATACATAACGTGCCTTTGCACTTTTGGAAGAAAGAGGCCCTTCAGGAGATTGTCTCCGACTTTGGAACGGTAGAAGCCATAGACAAGAAGACTGTTCGCCGCTCAGAGATAGTTTCAGTGAGGATTCTCATTCAAAGCGGAGACATCTCTCTAATGCCTTGATTTGCCAAAGTCTTCTCGTTCAAGGAGGCTTACCTCATCCGGTTTGTGCTCGACAAGAGAGCGGATACAGAGGAACCAATCACTTCCCCCAAACCCCATCCCTCTATCAGAGATGGCAGATCTTACAAACAGGTGGTATCGCCAGAGTGGGGTCTCACCATTGACGGAGCACATGAAGTGGAGCGTGCTCACAGAGAGGTGATCAAAGTAGCTAGAGGGAGGGACGGTCGCCGGGAGCCTGCGGCGGAGGGATCAGAACCCCAAGGCCCAAGGCCGATCTCCGATGGTCAAGAAAGATGTTTGACCATGGGATCTAATGAGCAGGATGGAAGGAGCCCAGAACTGGTAAGTTTCGAAGGGACAGAGACTAGCCATGGGAAAAGGGTCAAAAGAATTACCCAAAATGGTGGTCAAATGCTGCATGCAGATGAGGAGGGGCATCCTGTGGCTCAGAGAAGGGGGACAGAACATGCAGGCCCTTAAAATGGTAAAAACCCACTCCGTAGCAACATGCAAGCTAAGGGACAAGAGTTGGTGAAGGAAAGCACCACTTTAGGGAAGAAGACAAGCGAAAAAGCTCCATCGCCCAGGGAGTTGGTAACGAAGCTTGGGATGTCACCAGAGAGGAAAAGAGGGGCTTCTCAGGGTCAAGGCAGCCAGTTTGCAAGCGCCTTTTTGGGGAAAACGACGAGCACTGAGCTGCTCGTTAACAGAGGAGAGAGCTCAAAGAAGAGCGACAAGCAAGGTGTTTTTGAATCTCAACATTTGAGGAAGCTCAAAAGGGGTAAAGAAGACAACGAAGGAAACTTCGCACTTAAGGAAAAGGAGCAGCTGGCGACAGTAGCTTCGAACCAACCGCCTTTAACTTCAAAAAGCACCCATGCTGCACCAGCCGCAGCGACTCCCAATCAGAGGGAGCCATATTGCACGGGGGGGGGGGCCTTACCGCCCATATACGACAGCAGTCTCTCTCGACTTCCGAGAGATGGTAACATGAACCGCGGGGGAGAGAAAGAAATTAATATGGATGTTGTTCGGTGTAAAGGGTTAAGGAGGGAGTGTTTTATTGGAGTGAGTGGGCCCAAAGAAGGGCCCAAAATGCTTATTATACCAGCTGAGCCAAGTGCAACTATAAAATTGAACAATCAGGTTCAAATTCAGATGGGTAGTGGGCCCATCGAGGGGTCCGCGACTGGAAACACTGCCATTCTTGCAGAACCTTTGTTAATTTGTGGGCTCAATGAGGAGTCCATGATGGTAGAACCTACTCTACAACTGGATATTCAGCATGAAGATAGTGATGAGGACCTAGAAGGGCATTTAAATCTGGATGAAGAATTCTCATTCTCAAATGAGGAGTGAGAGGATCGAGAGTTTATTGCTAACACACAGAGGGAGATTTTGCCAGAGATGGTCTTGTCCACACTCCCATAATCAGCACCTGGATATAGTACTGGATCATCTAGCAGGACAGTTGGGTTTAGAGTTCAGCGGTCGCCTAAGAGGGCTAATGTGGAGTCATTGGATGACTATCTGGAGGTGGCGGCGGCGGCCAAAGCGGCAAAATTCGACGACGGAGGTACGAGGAATTTTTTAGCATCTATATTTAATTTCCTGTCAGATTCTGATGTTTTTACCTTAGCTCAAACATGTGGGTTAGAAGTTTGTGACGTAGAACGTAATGCCTTATTGCTCAACAAAATTAGGGGTTGGAAAACTGAACAGGTTAAACCTAGTTTTCAGAAAAACATAGAATCCTGCTCTGGGTTGACAGAGGTCTTCGAGGAAGATACCTGCCTCACACCCACACCCATGATCAACCCAGACATGGTCCCTCATTGAATACACTATTCTGGAACGTTAGAGGTCTGGGGGATAAGGGGAAGAGAGATATGGTTAGAGACGTAATTAACAACTCCAAGGCGGAAGTGGTAGGGTTGCAGGAGACCAAGTTCACGCATTGGTTCAAACTCAAAAGAGTAGGGGGCAACAGAATCAAGGAATGGGTGCTACGCCCGTCCGCAGGAGCCTCAAGGGGATTGCTATTAGGTTCAATTCAGATATTTTTACTTGTACCGAGGATTACAGTGGAACGTTCTCCCTGTCCATCCGACTGACACGATGATCTGATAACTGGGTTCAGACGATCACTATCGTTTATGGGCCGAACGTGGCCACTGATCGAGATGCCTTTTGGCAAGAGCTTCTCGATATTCGGCAACGATGGTCGGGAGCGTGGATTGTTGGGGGGACTTCAACATTACCAGATATGCCTTCGAGCACAAGGAAAGGGGCTCCAGCAATAGACACGGAGAAGAGTTCAATAGGGTGATCACGGAACTAGAACTGATCGATATCCCAATTAATGACAGACTATTTACATGGTCAAACATGCAAGCTATTCCGATTATGGCCAAATTGGACAGAATACTAGTTTCGATGGATTGGGAAGCTAAATTCCCATTAGCTACCGCTAGATCGATCCCTAGACCCACGTCAGATCATACCCCGATCCTTCTTGATGCTGGGATACAGGGAGCTCAAAGGCCAAGGAGGTTCAAATTTGAGAAGGCCTGGCTAGAAATCCAGGGTTTTCACCATATGGTGATGGAAAACTGGGCGCTCCCAGCCACTGGCACGGATGCTGCATCCCATGGTATGAAAAGATCCGCAGATTGAGAAAGCGGCTGCGCAGATGGAATCGATCTAGATTCTTAACCATCTGGCGGGTAAAAGATTCCTTTCTAGAAGGAATTGATGAGCTGGAAAGACTGGAAGAAATGAGAGTCCTGTCACAAGAAGAGAGAAATAGGCTACTAGAGCTCCGAGAAAATATTGCCAATCTTTATAAGCTAGAGGAGATCAAATGGCAACAAAGGTTGAGGATTTCATGGCTCAAAGAGGCAGACGCGAATACGGCCTACTTCCACCGAGTAGCCAGTGCAAAATGTAGATCCAATCTAGTCTTGTCAATACAGATTGAAACGGGAACATCGCAAGATGAAAAGGTGATCTCCAAAACCTTTCTAGATTACTATAAGGGCCTCTTTGGGAAGAAGGCCGATTTCAGGATCCCTCTCAGGGATGACTACTGGCAGGCATACCAGAACGAATCCGCACAAACATTATCCACTTTGGAAGCACCTTTCTCGGAAGCAGAAGTGGAAAAAGCCGTCACGCAGATGGGAGCAGATAAGTCGCCGGGGCCAGATGGCTTTCCGATGATGTTCTTTCAAGTGTTCTGGGAAGAAATTAAAAGGGACATTATGGCGTTGATGGATGAATTTTTTCACAAAAATCTCAGACTGGGCATGTTCAACTTTGCGGAAGTAGTTCTGATACCTAAATGGGAGGAGTCCAAGAGAGTGGGGGATTTTAGACCGATCAGTCTCATAAACTGCTCGGTTAAGATCATCATAGAAGTTCAAGCCATCCACCTGGAAAGTATAATGGAAAGCTTAATTAGCGAAACCCAGATAGGCTTCATCAAGGGAAGATGTATCCTAGGTTGTGTAGCCACCGCTGAATAAGTTATCCACCACTGCCATACGGGCAACTCTAAGAACTTCCTCCTCAAGCTGGTTTTTTAGAAAGTATACGACTCCGTTGACTGGGAATGCTTACTGGAAGCACTCAGAGGGAGAGGATTCGGGGATAAATGGATTAGGTGGATCAAACAGTGTTTATACACTAGTAAAACGACAATCTCAGTAAACGGGCGACCGAGTACACCGTTTTCCTGCAAAAAGGGACTCTGGCAGGGGGATCTGCTATCTCCACTTCTTTTCACTATCATAGCGGATGTGCTGAGGGGCATGCTTGATAATTGTCGGAGTAAAGGGTGGATAACACCCATGGCTAAAAGCAGCTCTAATCAAGGATGCACGATTCTTCAGTATGTTGATGACACGCTTCTATTTGGTAACGGGACCAGGTCAGAAATGATCTGCTTTAAAGGGGCCCTCTACTGTTTTAAAGCCTGGTCAGGTCTCAGGATAAATTTCCACAAGAGCGCACTGACTCCAATTACACTATCCGAGGAGGAGACAAAGGATCATGTTACAATGTTAAATTGTATGATAGACGAGTTCCCAATCAAATACTTAGGGCTCCCACTCAGACCAGGGAAGCTTACTAAGGCGGACTGGCTACCTATCATAGATAGGGTGGAAGACAGATTGTCTGGTTGGAAAGGAAAATTGCTTTCCCTTAGAGGAAGAGTGGTACTTATCAATTCAGTGTTATCTAATCTACCAATTTACTACATGTCGTTTTTTAAACTACCTAAATGGGTAATCCAAAGGATTGACCGAATCCACAAGCAATTCCTCTGGAAAGGGGCGGATTCGAATAGAGGGGGATACCACCTGGTCAAGTGGGGTATCACATGCTTGAAGAAGAGGCATGGAGGGCTAGGCATCATCGACTTAAGAGATATGAACCTCGCCCTATTGAGGAAGTGGTGGTAGAAGGTTTTCCACCACAGTGGAGAAGGATGGCAGGACTTCATTCAACCCTACCTCTGGGGAAAAGGTACAAGGAGTTTAGGCTTTCGGGTAGGGTCTAGAGTATCTCGCTTCTGGAAAGGAATTACGAAAGCAAGCGGGCCGTTCAACTTAGCAGTTTCTTCGACTATTGGTAATGGACGATCCACCAGATTCTGGTGGGACAAATGGTGTGGTGCCCACATCCTTAAGGAGACCTTCCCAGATCTATATGAGAAAGCAAATCGGCCGAATATTTCTGTGGCTGACACATGGAAGAGGGGCAGTTGGAGACCATCTTTTCGAGGACCTCTAAACCCAGGTCTACTTCAGCAACTGCACGAAACGGGGAAATGTGTGCACAAGGCCCAGATCAGTTGCGCTGGGGATTAGAGACCAAATGAGCTTTCACTGTTAGGTCTCTATACCACCGAATTCACTATTGAGGATGTAGACCCAGCTGGGCACAGGTGTTATGGAGGACCAAAACACCCCTTAAAGTAAGGATCTTCCTCTGGCTAGTGCTCAATAATGCAATCCTCACCAGAGAGAACCTTGCCAGAAGACAACCCCAGATAGAGACCAACTGCGGATTCTGTAACACACACACGGAGAATCTGAATCACCTTTTCCTTCACTGTCGGAGGAGTAAGGCAACCATGGTAGAGGTACTATGGGCCTTAGGGACAAGTGACTACCCTGGCGAATACGAGGAGTTGTGGACCGGCCCCAAATTCGCCTCGATACGCCACGAAATGAAGGATGCTTGGTATATAGCAATTGCGGCAGCCACTTGGGTCTTATAGCTAGACATAAATAATTTCTATTTTCGTGATTCATGTAATAGTATTTCTGGTAACCTTACTCATATCATGCATCTTATCTCTTTTTGAGCTACAGCTTCTGCCACAAGAGCGAGAGGGAGGATTGCCAGAGTCTTCCAGGTAGAGGAATTTGACGATGATGAGGTAGAGTTTGGGCCGACACTGGACTGAGGGGTAGGCGCCCTCCATAATCTTCGGTTTTGCATTAGTCGCAGTCTCCGCTACTTTGTATTTGGTCTCGACCTACTGTACTTTTCGTTGTATGTTGTACGGATGACTAGACCCATCCCCAGGATTTTATTGGGGGATTATGTTTTATTTCCTGCACTGTACTTTTGTATTTCTCCCGGTACATCGGGGGTGTTTTATTAATTTCTTATTAATGAAACAGGGTGGCGTTAATCCACCTTTAACCTCTATAAAAAAAAAAAAAAAAAAAAAATATATGTATCAACATATCTACACAACACCGCATGGAAGGGAATATTATATTGCTAATCAACAAGCAGCTAATTGATTAAAACCTTACTAAATCTCCGACTTCCTACTTTACACCCTGCAACGGGGTCACATGTGAAGATCCCGATAGAGAATAGTGCTCAGCTCGAAAGTGACAAAATAAGGAGGTTGGTTTTTTAAACTAGTAATGGGTGAAAGATAATTAATAAAAGGTTGAGAATAATTTTTCGGGAGAAGACAGGCTTAGTAGAACGATTGACTTTAATGGATCGGAAGATTTTCTTACGATTTTGATAGCAATCGGTGACTCCATTCATAGGACGGAAGATTTTCTTACGATTTTTATAGCAATCGGTGACTCCATTCATAGGACAAATGAAAGGCCCAGTGGCTCATTAGAATCTCCTCAAGATCAACTACCAATTAGAGCAAAACTCATTTTTTGTAAATTTTTTTAAAAATGTGCTTTAGACGTTGGCTAAATACCTAAATTTTAGGTTTGAGTGAAACTGTAATCGGCTATATGTGGGCAAAGATATAGGAATTTGAAAAATATAGCTGACGAAAGATCAACGAAAAATCAACTTTCGTCTGTTCATTTTTTTTTTAAAGAATCGGACGAAAGATGATCTTTCGTCGCTTATTTTGTATTATGTAAAATGTAGCTTCAGTGCTTAATATATATTTTTTAAATCAATAGACGGGAAATAATTTCCCGTCCGTATGGTTTTTAAAATTTTTAAATTCTATGGACGTGAAATGATTTTCCCGTCCGTTTAGTTTTTTTTTATATAATTCAACGGACTAGAAATGACCCATCCGTTGATTTTTTATTTTATTTTTTAAAAACAATCAATGGACGGGAAATCATTCCTCATTTGGCACATTTAAAAAAAAAATAAAATTTGTGGGACGAGACTTAATCAATCGTCCGTTCAGTTTTTAAAATCAAAATCTAAATTTTGTCTCAAAACGACAACAGCTCAAACCATAAATTTCTATTCCTATATATTAAATACCCAAATTTTGAGATGCTCTTACCTGGTACTTTCAGAGACCCATTGCGTGCACGTGCTCCACCAATCCAGCTTCTCTCTTCAACCAACTACCGGATCCGCTACCCGTTAATAAATATCTGCTCACAACCCCTCCAACTATTTGATTCGTGCCAAGATTCGCACCACACCCAGGATCCAATATCGCAACTGCATACTTGCGGATCTGCATCTGCAATTTGCGGGTTTAAACCCGCTAGTGAATAAAAACTAAATCCAAACGATCCATCCAAGTTTCAATGGGGTTTAAACCCGCAAATGAATAAAAACTAAAACCAAACGATCTCTCCAAGTTTCATTGGTGAGATCCAACTCACCTCACCTGTGAGTTAGTGACTCAACTTGTGAAATTGGTTTTACAGAAATTGTTTTTCATAAAATTTCCAACTGTAGATTCCATATTTAAGTCCATAAATTGTCATTGATGGGAGAGACGAAGATGGCAAATTGTTCTTTGTGCGAAGGAGTTTATAAAAACTCATAGTAGCCCATTGAGGTTGGTTCCCAAACAAGAGCTTTACAGCTAGAGGGCCCAATCTATTGGAATTCGTAAAATAGCTGATGGAGTTTGAGGGTCGAACAGGGATGCGATAAGGGGGAGCGGTTCCAACTGTGGGGAGGGTGATCAATCCTGGGTCGGCCTGGCCCAAGGCCAGCTGGGCGACCGCCCAGGGCCCATTTTAGGGGAGGGGCCCATTTTTTTTAAATATAATAGATTAATGGTCTTATAATTATTATAATGGATTAATGAGTTTGTAATTAATTTTTAGGAGATGGCCCAATTTAGTAATCTCTCTCTTTTCCAGTGTCACTTCAACTTCTTCAATTTTTTTCCCCAGCCTCTTCATCTTCTTCAAATTCTCTCTCTCACTCACTCTCTTTCTCTCCTTCCAGCATCTTCAGATTTTTTTCAAATTGTCAGTTGAGAATTTTCGTTTGTTTCTTTTACATAGTTTTTTTCTTAGCAGGAGTTGTAGTCATGGTGTCTCGGATATCATATGCGTAGTTGGAGTTGTTGGTCTTCTTAGCAGGAATGCAGGAGTTGTTGGTCTTCCTAGCACTACTCTGGTAGTTCAGCCCTCTTATATCGTTTTTTTTAATTAATAGAATTGAGAATCTCTCTTGTGGGTTTATGAGGTACTGAGGTAGAAATCACTCCAACAATAATATTGTTGATTGATTTTATTGTTAGGCAAGCTTAGTGACCAACTGAAATTTGAAGCTTAATTATATGATAAGCTTGATTCCTAGGCCCTGGCCTTATATTTTAGATAAGATGTGATTGTTTTTTTTTGGCAGGTGCAAGAGTCGCTGTCACTTTGCTTAATGAAAAATATGGAGTATTTGGTGTCATAAAGCATAACAAAGTTCATCTTTATTTTTCTGGGTATTTTTTTTATGTCCCCCGCTATTATATTATATTTTATTAATATATATAAAAATACATGCATGTCTATAAATGGCCCAATTTTTTTTCCGCTTAGAGCCTCAAATACCCCAGGATCGGCCCTGTCAATCCGATGAGACCAAAGTGATGTTTGGTTCCCAATTTAATCGAGAGTAGTTACAGTACGTAATCTATTGATTGGTCTGAATAGATTAAATAGTGATTTTTCTTTTCTGCCAATCATCTACTACTATTTAATGGGACAGAATGATTTTTTTTTTAAAAATATTTTTTTTGTCACACAATAAACATTACTTTGTCACCAAATAAATCTGTGCATCGCACATGCACTCCAACCTATTTCTTAACACGTACATTGCCCGTACTAATCAAAGTTTCTTTCTTCTTCCATCGCACATGCTAATTACTTCTGACTTACACATAACACATGTTCAACTTCATTTCTTTATCAAAACGTGTATCGCACATAAAAAATACAAGTATTTATTTAACCTAAAAATAAATTAAATATTGATAGTAATTTGCACGTGCGATGCACGTTCTAATTAAATGTTTTTTTATATAGTAAATAATAAGATGTAATTTGGCCTCGAACCTGAGACCTGCCTTTGCTCATTACATACTCTTTACAAATTAGCCTACTGGCACAAACTTTTATTTTATATGAGTGACACTTTTGTAAATAATTATGTCGTAAATAAATTTGAACTTTGAGTATATTATGGTAACTAACAACAGTTGGGTAAATGAATGATTAATAAAACTCCCACTTAAAAATAAATAGTTGAGATTAGTTTGTTGAATGTCTATAAATGACAACCCCAACTCTTCTACAACAACAACAAAAACAAAGATTTTTTTCCAACTAGTTGAGGTCAGCTACATGAATCATGGTTTTCCATTCTGCTCAGTTTAGCGCAATATCTTCTGTAAGGTCACAGACTATCATATTTTTTTCACCGTTTCCACCCAAGTTAGTTTAGGTCTTCCTCTGCCCCTAACTCTACCCTCAATACTTATCACACTTTCTAACGGGGGCACTACTAGATTTTCGGTTAACATATCCAAACCATCTGATGCGATTCTCAGTTAACTTATCTTGGATTAGAGTTACCTTTAGCATGTCTTTTTTATGCTCATTTCTAATTCTTTCCTTGCTTGTTTTACCACACATCTATCTAAGCATCCTCATCTCCGCTACTCTCATTTTTTGGACATGTTGTTTGTTTGTTGCCCAACACTTTGCCCCATACATCATTGCTGGTCTAACAACCGTTCTATAAAATTTTTCCTTCAATTTCAAAGGTATACGTTTGTCACACAAAATACCACTGGTACTTCTCCACTTAAGCTACCCTGCTTGGATCCTATGTATAACATCTTCACAAATCTTCCCATCTCTTTGTATAATCGAGCCTAAATATCGAAAACTGTCTCTTATAGGTATCTCTTGGCCATCAAGCTTTACTACTTCCTCGGTTGTATTCCGAATATCACTAAATTACACTCCATACACTCTGTTTTAGTTCTGTTTATCCTAAAGCCTCTAGTTTTCAAAGTTTCTCTCCACAATTCTATTTGAGCATTGACTCCTGCTCTAGTCTTGTCCACTAAGACAATGTCATTGGCAAAAAGAATACAACAAGGCACCTTAACTTGTATTCCTCGCGCCAGTTCATCCATAATCAAAGTAAAGAGGTAGGGGCTTAAAGCCGAACCTTGGTGTAAACCTACTGTAATAGGAA